>JAPDSC010060577.1:138957-171371 GCA_026290005.1 Latrodectus geometricus
GACTACTTACTTTGGGGAATACAATACAATTAACTATAGTAGATGCTATTGTAATACCCAAAGGCTTTTTAAAATTTAGAATAGCAGTAAGAAACAATGCAATAGAAGTTTCAGTCAGAAAAGCCTCATACAGAGATTCACAAAACTTTGAAGCCTGAAAAATGTAGAAATAATATTTATATTATAAAGAATTTAGAGTAAAATTAAATTTTTAAATGAATTAAGATAATTAATCAAATTATGTTAATGTACAAACAATTTTTTCAAATTATGCTGTTTTTTTAATTTATAGAAAAATCTGCATTTAAAAAGCAAATGAGTCAGTGACATTATTTTTAATGTCACTGAGCAACAATGTGTTTGGATCATACAAGATAACACCATATAATAATACAATAAACTTTGATACTGTTCTTGCAGAAATATTTGTTTTTATCAAAAACTGCATAAAAAGATATTTTTTGTATCATAGATATCTTTATGCAGATAATATTACATTTATAGTCTAATTATAGAAATACATAATTATCCAATAAATGTTTCACATATTGATCTTATAACATTTGCAGCTATACAATTCAACTGTATTTTCTGATTCTAATCTATAAAACTAATTTTCCCATAGAAATTTTTGAGAAAAAAAATTTAAGGTTATTTTAACAAATATTTTTTGATATTTATTTTATTTCTGTAAAAAGGCATAATAATTTACAATTCTTGGTCAGAGAAATTTACTTAGTAATAATCTGAAACTTAACTATATAATGATAAAAACCAATGCTGATTAAATTAATAATTATTAATATTAACAATTATAAAAAAAATGAAATAATTTTTTTCCACTAAAAGTTAGATGGAACTAATTAGTCTTTCTCATTTAAAAAATTTTGGTTTGTAAAATAGCAATTTTTTACACTAATAAAAAAATAAATATATACCAATTTTTGATTATATCTCAATATCGTTGTGAAAATTTTTCAATTTTAAACTATTACTTTGGTATAAAAGTAGTAGATGATGTCAATATATTCAACATTACAAACTAAGTAATGTTTCAAGAAGAATTTAAAAGCAGGAGTTTGAATTATCGTTATTATTTGATTATCATTCATAATTAAAAAAACAATTGCAAAATAGCATTAACCACATTTGATGAATGGAAATTAAAGTATTTTAAAAAAGAATAACCATAAGGAAAAAAAAAAAAAAAAAAGGAATTATGCAGATAATTACAGATCTTTAAAAGGATCTCATTCCTGAATTAACAATATTATTCATTCTTCAATCATAATTTTTTAAAATAAAGAATAATAAATTAATTTTATGGAATGTATATAAGATTGTAGAATATATTCCACAACAATTATTACAAAAATTTAAATTTAATAAGAAATTTTCAAAGAAATTTAATTTATATATAAATTTATATTTGTTATATTTTAATTTAGAAAAAAATTAAGTGAAAATAAAAGCAATGTAAAAAATCAAATTAAGGTGTTTCACCACAAAAAAATCAACAATGAATAAAGATTTTTTTTTCTCCCAAGAAGTAGATTCCTTTAATTTAGTTCAACTCATCATGATAGCAATTAACAGAAGATATGCAAATCATGTAATAAATTTATATCCCTTTTTTGACTTCCCTACGTTTTTTCATTTCTTTATTAATTATGTATCCTCATATATCTTTATACAGGTTAACCTGGCTTATTAGTTCACCATTCAAGAATGGCTTACTAGTTCGTTATAGAGGAAACCAAATCCTTATTTGGAACAATTAATGTTAAGGGAAAATAGCAGAAATAAAAGTGAAATTCAACTTTTAAACTTCATATTTTTTTCACATTAATCATTATTATTATAATAATAAAAAATGAAAAATTTGTTTTGTTAAGAGTAGTTTATAAAAATGAATGAAACTACTATTATTTAGTATCAAATAGATTTAAAGCAAAAAGGTAAAATTTTCTAATCTGAGAAATATATTAAAATCATTGAAAAAGATAAGAAAAACTAAGTATAAAAAATTTGGTTCAATAGGTATAATGAATATTTAATGTGTATAGCAGCATGATTATTTATAATTAGATGAAGATCAAATAAATCAACCAATTTAATTAAATTCGAGCAATTCCCTAAACGCGTTACATAATAATTTTCATGTTTGATTTTCATATTCTCATTAAAGCAAATATCCAACTATTATACTATTTTTGAGTCTTATCAGAAATTCAAGAAATTTTTAGGATTAAAGAACAAGTGATTGAAAATAATTTTAAAAATAACAAAGAGGAGTGAAAGATTAATACATATATTTATATTAAGAATTATTGGAAAATATTATAAATTTCATAAGAATTTGATTATTATAATGAACAAAATATAGAAGTCCTTAAATGGAAATTAACAAAAGTATAAGACATAATGATCAACTGACACTCTAGAAAACAAAATGAAAGACAAGTAATGAAGATTTCATTGAACAATGTTAAAAATAATTTGATTAATACAATAGCAAACAATTAAATAAATACAGATATTAAATTAAAATTACAAGCAGATTTTTATTTTAATTCACTTGTTTAATGGACATGAACTACTATACTGCAATTGACATTTTTTAAACAGCATAGGCCATTATTTTTATTCTTTCTATGGTATATTCTCAATAGCTTAAAATAGAATCAGAAATTTTAATCTTTGATGAATATATTGAATTTGAGTAGGAGTGAAAAGTTGCATAAAGAAAGATATAAGGAAAAAAAGTAACATAAATATCTACATAAATTTAACATAAATATCTACATAGATCTATTTAAATATAAGAGAATCAAGTGATTTAAATTTTGTGAATTGATTAGGAGTTTAGATTCTTAAGTAATCTTATTTTTGTGAATTAAAATTAATCTGCAGCATTGGTGTAACTTTGGAATATTTTTAATTTAATATAATGCAATAAAAAATATTCATAAATATCTCAGCCCTCGTAAGTCATCATTTCAAGTATTTTTTCATTGCATAAAGTATTCTTGGTAGATAAAGTAAAGAAAAAAATACAACAAACTTTAAAAGAATTCAAAAACTTTTGACCTCTATTTTATATAAATAAAAAAAATACTAAATTCAAGAGAAAAAGAAAATCACTTAAAAATACTTTAAAAACAGAAAATACTATACACATTTAAAGATAAAACTTCATTTGCAAAATAGTAATTCTATCAGTTAGCATTTTTATGGAAAGTTTCAAAAGTTTATTTAAATTAATCCATATTTAAAAATTAATGATTGATGTTAAAGTAAAAAATGGAAGAATAATAAATTAATTTCTAAATGGCTTTTTTTTAGAATAAATATGCTTAACATTAAGCATGTTTTTGACTTTCTTTTCTAAATGTCATTTAAATAAATTATAAAATACAATTATCTTAGTTAGTTAAAATAATTTTAGAAGAAATAGTACCTAACAGTGCAATAGAAATTTACAAAACATCTAAACATAATTTTTTATATTTAATTTTATTTAATTAAATTTGTATTACCTTAAGTAGTTTTTGTTTATAAACTTCCCAAAAATGAATTTTAACTCTCCACATAAGAAAAAAAAAAAAAAAAAAAAATGTGACTTTCAGCCATAAATATTTAGCAAAAATAAAACTAAAAAATTTTGATATACAAATGCAAGTAGTATAATATGCAAAGTCAAAATTAAATAATTACATACTAGTTAGTTTCGATTTGCAAATTGCAGAATAAGTAAATGAATAAAATAATTTATTTTGTTGGTTGTTAGAGGTAAAAAAAAAACTTTGATTGAATAAGATACAAAAATGAATGTTAGAATAACTTACAAGAAAGGAGTGAAAAAATAATCTTTGTATTTTGTAGAAAGTGAAATTATTTTGTTTAATTGTAAATATTTAGTGTTTTTTTTAATATAAAATTAATTTTTTATTTTCAAATGCATATTAAATATTTTTTATTTAAACATGCTGATCATATTTTGTATTTATTCCGAAATAACATATTTAGTATTATTTTAATGTTATTTCTTCCCAGTGGCATATGTAGACAAAAATAAGGTTTAACGTTTTATATAAAAAGAATACCTGTGATAATGATAATGAATTGATGATATCAATGTCCTTGAGATATTCTATCTGATGAAAATCTTGAACAGATAGAAGTGATGTCTTTAATGACAGCAATTGTTCCTGCAATATAAATATTACATTAAAAACTTGATGAATAAATATTAATGATATATTATTATTTAATATTATTTATATTATATTTATTGATAGAAACTATTGTAAGAAAAATCATTGCAAAAAGGAAGTCATATTTATTAAGCAGATAATTTTTACAAAATAAATGGGACTAGAGTCAAATATATTTTGTAAGTATTTTATCTCATAAACTTTATAAAAAATGGAAAAAGTACAAAACTCAAAAATTTATGTATAAAATTCTATACTTGAATTTATAAGAACTATATAAATAGTTAATAAATATTATTAACTATAAACTTAAATAGCATTTTCAGTATTTTGAAAACTGATTGATTGCATTGTAAAATAAATTATTAGTACACATAGTAGGCAACTTTATTAAGAATTTTATATAAATTCTAAATAAAAATGTTCTCTTTGTGTAAAGCTTCACTAAGCAAACTTAATAATTTTTCTACCGATTGCCCAATATAAATATTTAATTTAGAAACATAAATTGCAATACACGATAAGAAATATAGAAATAAAGTAGCTGCACATTATAAAGTCTTTTCTTATACATATACAATTCTTACATATTTATAAAAAAATAAAAACTGCAAACAGTTTTTACATAAAAAATAATTTGTAATGACTTTCAGAAGAAGTTTTCGTTTTTACCCAATAGAAAATTTTAATAATCTATATTAATCTTATTTTAAATTACTCATTAATATTATCAAATAATTTATCATTAATACTGTTATTTTTAATACAAAAAGATATAAAAAATAATTATGTTTTCTACTTCAGAAGTGACAGTTATAGCACAATTTCATTGAATTTTTATTCTTAATTACAATTCTAAGAAAATATGCTTTCTACAAAAATCTAAGAAAACAAAACTCATGTTTCTCTAACAAATTTCCATGATATGCAAATCAAGTTTTAATCATCTTTGTGAAACAGAAAAATATCAATAGTATAAAATCTAGGCAATGATTGTGCATACTAATTTCATATATATTTTTTTTATTGTTTCTAGATAGATTTTACGCCCAACTTAATAAATATACTTTTTTTTAAAGGAAATTTTAGTCCTGTAAACATGGATTACAATTCTTTGTAAATGCAAAAGTATACAAATTATAAGAATGAATTAAATGTATATACATTTATTTTTCAAAACTTTTTGCATATTATTATATTAAAATTATATTAAATATATATTGGGGTATCTCTAAAGTAATTTACAAAAAATGTCTTTTTCTAAATTTTTTTCTTTCACTATAGTTTACTTTTATGTCATTTGTAACATTCTCACAGCTATCAAAAATATTCACAATGCTATTTAAAATATATATTATACTTTAAATACATTTAAAATGTACATATATATAGGCAATAAAAAAAAAACATAGGTTTAGTTCAACAGAGCATTTTATCAATTAAAAAAGTTTCAAAAGTGGTTCAAAAGTTTCAAAAAGTTAAAAAAAAAGGCATATAACAGAATTTTTTTAGTTTATATTCATTGAATTTAACTTTTTTAATAAATATGGTAATGTAAATCTTCACTAGAAGCAGAAATTTAAGCCATCCTATACATGTTTCGTGTATATTAAGAATATGGCAACAACTTTTTGATACCTACATAGAAATAAGTTTTTATTTATCTATTTTCACTTTTATACCTTTATTTTAGGCATGAATTTCCAACGAATGAAAATTTTAGCAGTAAATTTTTTAATGCAATATGTTTGTTTGAAGAAAATACAGAAATGAAATGTTAAAAATATACAGGGCTTGCCACACAAAATGAACACCAAGAAAGACAAGAAATATCACAGCAAAATGTACTTGGCTGATAATATGTTTTTAAAGAATAGATGACTGAAATTATTCTCTTGATGATGACAGAATCAGTAGTTAGTATAGTTGTCACTGTTTTCGATGACCGCTTCTATACATCTCAGCAATGTAATCAAAGAGGTAAAGGATGTATCCTAGGGGTACAGAGTTATATAAGTCTTTAATTTATAGCCTAAGTTGATCTAACATAGCAATATGTGGTGTCTCCTGCAAGGTGTTGTACAGGGATAGAACACAAATTTTTAATTGGCGACAGAGCGGGAGAGTAAGTAGACCAAGAAAGCAATTCATTCTGATGGTTAAAGAACTCTTGAAGATTGTGTGTCACATATGATTAAATATATATTGAACATGGTTGATGATAATTGTTGAAAGCTTGGGAAGTCTAAAAGATTCAATGCCTCAGTGATGTAGCACAGGTGGCTCAGTGCATCAGAGATGCATACTAGAGGAATGGGGGAAAGAAATCCAATACAACTCCAAATAATGATACTGAGTGCAAGACTAGTGTGGCAATGCATGATGCAACAGATCAGTATTTCCAGACTAGAATCTGACCATCATGGAGTTGAAGCAAAAGCAGGATTTGTTTAGTAAAGGCAATGCTATTCTATTCCACTGTCCATGTCATTATAGCATTGGAAACACAAATGGCTTTTTTCAATTATGAATAAACACAGCCTTGCAGACAACCCATTTAGCTGCAAATGAGTTCAAATTGTATAAGTGGACAATAAAAATGCATTAATGCATAACAGTCTGAATCTGTTGCGCTATGATTTCCGATATAGTTAAGTGGGGATCTATCATAGCCACACATGTGATATGTGTCATAATGTGTAGTTGAAACCAGATGGGAGCACTCCCATCATTCTCTTCTGCATCCAGTAACTCCAGATCTATAATCATAGTTGTTTGGACGCATCCAACATTATCACTTATTTCTCTAAATGATAATCCAATCCACAATCCCTATAGGTTACCATTCTTCCTTGGAGAAATTCAGAAACTTGCTCAAAATACTGGACATACTCAGTGGGACATAATTAAACAGCTTAAGAAAAAAAGCACGAAAAAGCAACTGTTGTGCTACCAATCAGTAATTTTTTCCCTTTATATATCACTTGAAGGTGATACTGCAGTCGCGGATGATTTGCATTTGTGCTACAATGTTAATCATTTGTATATTTCATTGTCATAAATGCATGATGTAAATTTCACATGATTTGTATGCTACCTTCAGAGTGTTGCCTTTTGGGCGACCAGCAATACACATGTAAAATATAATTGTTAATTAAGAAGTCAAAAATTTCCATTGCTTAAAAACAATTCTAGAAAGACAAAATCTACAAATAACTGTATAAAAATTATTCAGTTCAAGAAATTTATTCAAATCATGATTAGTTCATCTGATTTGATTTTAACAATGCATAATCCTTAATAATTAGCTTGTGAGCTATCATGATTAAACTACTTCTGAAATCATTGATTAATAACAAGTTGGTTAACACTTTTGATAAAGCAACTGTCCAGGCATAATTTGGAATTTTGAGTAAGATTAAAAATGCACTAGGCTTGTTTCTTGTATTTCATTGCAATGAGGATCATGTATCAATGTTAACTTTAGATGCCTTGAAAATCTTTATTCTTACAAAATCAACTGTTAAATAAATAATGTTGAGAATCAATATCTGCATAGTCAGTGATGTCAAAACCTATATTTTATTTTTAAGTAAATTAAAAACATTTTAATCTTTTAATTTTACATAAGTATCTATTGGAAAGATACCTTCATGTTCGAGTTAACAATAGTTGTTTTAAATTGAAATAAGGAAGACACTGCATAGAACAAACATATATTTGTATGTCACATGAGTAAAATCCAAGTAAAAAAAAAAAGTTAAATTTTAACAGTTATTCAATTTATTTTACATCACAAAATGGTAAAAATTTTGTAAAATTACACACAACTTGGAATTGTATCTATGCAAAATTATGTGGGGTGATCTTCATAAAGACTTTATTTAGAGTGACTGAATGCCATTAGTATTTTAGCCGCTAGTATAATGTTATTATTATTATTTTTTTTTTTGTTAAAACAATGAATTTACTTTTAAGCAGTTATTATTGCCACTAAACAGTGTCTCAATTTTTTTTAAACATATGACTTAAACAGAGGCAGCAATGGGCTAGTTGGTTATAAGATCAGTCTTGTTATCAAAAGGCAGTAAGTTCAAGTTCCAACCCAACCAAAGATGTCTTAATCAATAATGGTGGCTAAGGGATGAAATATATGTTGTGGTTGCAATGTCCTCCAGGAGGAATGATACCTTTGGGGTGGCTTCCAAATCTGGGGATCTTCTGCTTGGTTCCTTTTTTTTAAATTATGAAAATTTGCCTACTTTCAGAGCTATGACAGCACACCCACTGAGTGTTTCACTGTATAAGTTGACACCACTTTTTGTCTCTCACAGTGTTACATAGATAAAATATCCTAAGTAGCCAGGCATTAAATTAAAAAAAAATTAAATAATTAATTTCAAAATTAAAAAAAATACTTTTTGCTTTAATTTTGACTAAATATCACTGGGAAACAATTTGGTGTCAGTTTGATGAAATTTGCACTAGTTTTCCTTGTCAACAATATTTTTTACAAACAGATTGCATCTATGTATGTATAGATATTCTGTCAATGAAAGAAAATATAAATTTTCAATACAATTCTATATTATGATGTGTCTTATAGTTTGGTAATTCATGACAAACTTTTTTTTTTAAGCAAAAGTAATCATAAATATGTAAAATAAAATCATTAAAGCTTTTAGAACTTCTAAGAAAATGATAGTTAAATCATATTTAATGTGCAATATACAAATAACAACTTAAAAAAAATTCAATAATTTAATTAAATTTTTCTATAAAATTTAATAAGTGCAATTTCTTTTTGTATAACTATAAATAAGGGCATAATAAATTTTTGGTGTATAATTAATATTTCTCTTATAATTACAATATAAATTCCATGAAAGATTAATTATATTTACAAATACTTTATTATTTAGAAAAAATAACAGAAAATTAAAAAATTTTCTTTAAAAAACTGTGGGATTGATTTATTTTCTAACTAAAAATATTAAATACAACAGAAAAAAATTTTGCTCAAATATTAAAAAATGATAAATCTTAATATAATTTACTTAATTTATTACATTTCACAATTAGATGTTTGTCTTCAGCAAACAGCCTGAGTAGTTAAGGTAATGACATATCTATAATTAGAATAATTCTGCTTTAATAAATTTATAACACACTTACAAACTAAAAGTCTTTAATTTTTTACAATGAAAATGATATTAAATTTTAAAGAAGGATACACTTATTTTATGATTTTTTTAAAATTAATTAAATTTACTGTTGTATTTAGATAAAATGGTGAAAATGCGCTTTAAGTACCCTACTTGGCCAGTTTTCAAAACCACACATGCCATGGTGAAAATTCTACTGTTTTTTCAAAGTGAAACTTAATTAGTGACCAATAAAAAGGCTAAAACAAACGAGTAATTAATGAGCATGCACGAAATAGCGCATCAAATTCCGAGTTGGCGAAGTAGGGGACCTAAAGTGCAAATTAACCGATAAAATATAATTAAAAAAACTATAAATAAAATTAAAAAAAAATAAATAATAAAAAATGTGAAAATCAAAATAGATTTTCATTAACTAATTACTTCAAAATCACCATCTTCATTTTTTATCGTTAACGAGGGATTTTCAAAGTTAGAAGAGACAAAGTTAGCTTTTCCATTAGCGACATTCGAAATATTTGACATCTCTTCTTCAGAAAGATTAAGTTCTTCAATTTTGCAGTCAGTATAATTTCTTATTTTCGTCTCATGAGGAAAACACAAAGCCCATGGAGATTGAAATGGACAATTTTTTAATTTTTCGCATATTTCCTTAAATACAACTTCATTATCTTTTATTTCAAACAAATCGTCAGGATAAGAAAACATGATAAGAAACAATTTAGAAAATAAAATAAACAAAGAATTTTATATAATTAACTGAAATCTATCTATCTATATATATATATGAGATCAAACAGTTATAGCGATTTTTACTTAATTTCTAAAAAATTTAAGACATTGGAAGTTTAAAAACCGTTTTGGAAATTCTAAGAAAATAATTCACTATATCTACAAAGGAATGTAGAAAAATAATAATCAAAAAAATTATGTTATGTTGAAAAATATAAATCAAATTTAGCTAGAAACTTCGTGGCAAATAATAAAATCACGAAACATTCCACATGTTTCTTTAGAAGCTATTTTAAAATTCAATATGAGAAAATAATGAATTCTTTTGTTAGAACATATAGAAAAAAATTATACTACATTTTCTCAACATAACAAAAATATAAATAAACACAACTGAAAGCGAAACAGGTTTTTGAATTTATTACAAATATTTCATCAATACAGAAGAAAGCATTCTTAAGCCAACTTTTCATTTGCAAAGCAAATTAAATGTTGAAAATAGTACAATACTCTGAACATTAAAAATATTTTCATTGAACAAAATAAAGGTAATTAAACACATCATGGCATCATATTAGAAAATACTCTTCTTTTTAATTTCTTTTCATCATAACAATTTATTTCAATTTGTCATGATGCATAATTTTTTAACTGTTTGAGCTTCACTGTAACTATTGCAAGATTAGTAAACATCTGTAAGGTTGACTTGACAGTCCTTGCAGTTTTTCATTGCGCTATGTGTACAGATTGTTTCGTTTTTCTTATTGAAATATATTTTTGTGTTGTTTAAAAGAAGGAAAAAATGTGCTATGTTATAACTACTGTTACATCAGAAGATTTTTTTCTGTTAAAATAGGATTTTATCGTTTAAAAATTGCTAATGGCTTCTATATTTAAGAATCAAGTGCTAAAGCATTTATCAAAGTAATATTATAGTTTGTATATATCATAAACAAATTTCTCATAGCCACTCAAAATTTGTTTAAAATATTTTTAAAATTTTTAATCATATCAGACAAATTGAATTTAAGTCAGCTGCTTAATATGCTATGTGATTAAAATGCTATTTGATGAATAAAATGTTATCTGATTGGTAACATATCTGGTGTTTAATTTCTGGAATATTAACAAATTATTTATTTCAAAATGTTTTTCCTTATATATGATTTTATTGAATAAATTACTTATACCGAATTCTTATTTAAGTTAGGAAATTGCATTAGTTATGCAAGATCAAAACTTATTATTAATAAAATTTCTCATATTATATTCATTGAAACTGAAACTTATAGATTTTACAAAGATCCTATTTTAAAATTTTATACAGAATTTTTAAGCTCTTTTCTTGTGCATTTATTTTGCATAATTTTTTTTTATTTTCTTATGTATAGCTCATTCAAAGCTCTTGTATAACTTTATTTAAAAAAATTTTATTATTTTTTATAATCAATATTTTAAAAATGATTAATTGCATTTGAATTCTTCATGTTGTCAGAAAAATTAATGAATTAACTTATTATGATGAAGTAACTTATATTATATATATTTACAATTAATTTGAATCCATATAATATTATACTCAAAATCACTTTCTTATATTAAATCATACTCTTGACTTAATTTTTTGTAAGGAAAAGACATTTTTAGATCCCTTATTTTAACCATGAAATAGGAATAATTTGCCATCGGTAAATGCATATTAAAAGCTATTTGCTTTTAATAATTAAAGACTGAATTTAAATCTGGAAGAAATTTTGTAAGGAACATAAATTACCCAAGCAAACAATTACTACCTTTATTCATAAGAACTGTTATTTACTTTAATGAAGTATAGTTTATTTCTATATGAAAATTATTTAATATTTATTCATCATGGTGTGAATCTTAAAATGTATTTTAAAAACACATGTAAAAAGAAACAGCAGGGAATTTTTACATGATGTTGCAATGTAGATGCTAAAATTCTGTAAAATGGATATTTTGTATTAAGCTTTATAATTACAAATATTTCTTTAATTTAATTGTTCATTAATGTAATTTATTTTTAAAAATATATAACTGAAGTGTGTGTATCTAAATATGATTGGATAAATTATTAATCATGCATACCTTCTACCATATAATTTATACTTTTTGTTAAGTTATTAGCACTTTAAAAATTAAATTATTAAATTTAACTAGTAAATTTATCTATATAAAAGTATCTGTTATTGAAAATGAATTGTTTCAAATCTTTTTGTAAATGCAATTCATGATAAAAATTTCTTTTTATATAGTAACAGTTTTGTTCATATATATAGAATTTTATTGCTTATTTCATATTTGTTAACTATCTGTGTTTATGTTATGTTATTATTTTGAATTATAAATTGCTAAAGTTACATTGTACTTTTTGATAAAATTTTATTTTGGTCTACTGTGTGGCAATTTTAAATTAAAAAATAGTTGCAAGCCACAGAATGGTAAGAAATGTATTTTACAGAAATATTAGTAATTAATCTGCTGATATATGGTGTTTTAAAATTTTTAAACACTAGTGCATTTATATATAAATTATACCTTATATTGAATTAAGAGGAATCAAAAATAAATTAATGGAAATAAGGGATAGTAATAGAATAAAACAGTAAATGGAATAATATTTTCTCTTTCAAAATGTTTTACATGATCTGTTCCTTTTGTAACTTAAAAGAAAATTTCTTAACTTTTTGATATTTGAAATAAAAAGATCTCGTGTCTTACTAACTTGATGCTTAGCAATGCTAATTGTAAATGTCTATAGACCTGTGACATGAGAAAAAGCATATTGGCTTTTGGCAATTTTAATGTTTTTAACATGATTGCAGAAATAAAAATAGTTGAATAATGCTTTTAGATTTGATTCCAGTTAGTTGAATTGGGCAGGGGAAAACATTGTAATGCTCCAAAACAGAGTGTTATCTTTGTCAAATTTATCACTTTTTAGCAAAGTTGTAATTACTAATAAGACCCATTATTATTTTTTTAAATTTAAATGGAATTTAATTCTAAAATGATATTTTAAAAAAAATATTTTTATTATTGTGGTTATTGAGGAAAAATAAGAGATAAACATTATGTAAATTTATATTGCTCTTATCTGTAGATTTGTGCTTAAAAGTTTGAGTTTTGAATTGTGTGTAGGTTGAAAGTTTTTATTTCTATAATTACTTTTCTAATGATATTTAAAAAAATAATAATTAGGATATATAAAGCATAGGTCTTGTAAGCTATACATTTTAGAATTTTAATGATTATTTTACTAATTGCTTGCAAATATATTAAAGAATATATTTTTTGAATTTAATTTTGAATTCATAGATTAACATGTCAGTTATATTATAAAAGTAGCTCTTAAATCAGTAAAAATATAATTTTTTTTATTAGATTAAATATAAATCTTTGTTAAAGAATTTATATTATAATTGTTTAAAATGATTTTTTTATTAATCTTTTTGTATTTAAAGACAAATTTAATTAAACTATCTTATTTAATTAAGATTTACTCTTAAGTGATTATTACTTCATAAATAGAGAAAAAAAAATCAAAATTATATGTGAATAACTTGTGAATTTAAGCAAATAATAAATAATGTCTCTAGTTATTCTAAATATGTAAAAAATTAAAGTGGATTTGATCATTTCAACACACCGGAGAGGATAATGTATATTTTTAGTTAATGTAAATAAGTATGAAATAAATTATTATTTACGAAGTATTTAAATAAAACAAACCATTTATGTGCATCTAAAGAAGAAAGTTAAATTAATGATTGGTGGTATTAATATTTAAATCTATTAAATAATTATTCATTGATAAGGCAGTTGTTTTGTTTAACTTTAAATTATTTGTTGAAAAGCAAAAATTGTAAATATTAAATGTGATTAAATTTTTTTATTTATTAAAATAATAGGTAAAACTTTTGTTAAATAAGAAACTGCCATTATTTTAAGAAACAATCAAAATCAATGATATTTTTTTCTTGTATTAAATTCAAATTTTGAACTAAATCAACAAAACATAAAATAATTTTTAATCTTTAATTTTAACATATTTAAATTTTTTAATATAAAAAAAAATAAATATTTTTATTTATATGTCTTAGTGTACATGTGCAAAAAGTGATTGGGAAATGCATTGCAATCAGCATGCTAATATCGTTATTTAATGTTAGTTATTTATAATATTAATATTTTGTATATTGAGTAATTGTTAAACAATATAGGATTAGTTTAACTTATAAATCAAATGACTTATCATTTATTTTAGGTTTGCAAAAAATCTTTCTCCAGATAAATTGCATTTAAGTACTTTAAAAGGCCAAGGAGAGTTACGCAATTTAGAATTGAATGAAAAAGTTTTAACTGAACTTTTAGAGTTACCTGCATGGCTGTCTCTTACAAAAGCAACTTGTAATCATGTAACATTGAAGGTTAGTCTTTACTGTCACATTTTATTCTCTTTTTTGATTAATGTTTCTATCCAGACATTCTGTAAATAAATATTTCAAAATTAAAGATGAAACAGAAACCGATAGTGGCTAATGTGTTACATCTGCATTTGGTGCATCAGATAATTGAGACAGAAATGTCATAATTATCTTAAAAAATTATCTGGATTATTTTTCAAAAAAGAAGCTGAGTCTAGAGATAATTGGGATTTAAATAATTTTTAGATTTATTAAGCAATTTTAATGTATAGACCTAAAATCTTATTAGCATTTAACTAGTTAAAAATGTATGATTTTCTCTGATATATAAGATATTTTAACAATTTCATCAGACTAGGTGTGACTGTTCTCTTGAAAAATTTTGATTAAAGCTAAATATTAATGTTAACCATCCCTTATTTTTTTATAAATATGTTTAAAAATTTATATTCTATTTAATGAAGATAATCTATTTAATGATTTATAATCTATTTATATTCTATATAATGTTAGAAATAGTGTAGAAATATTTAAATAAGTATGAATTTTTTATAGAACATGATTGTGTGAATTTGTCAACTTAACTTATGTTTCATTTTGTGCTTGTTTCACCTTATAGAAGTAAAAAGGATGAAATAGTCCTTTGCAAATTGCTTCCATGAACCTGCTGGAATAATTTGTTTTGCATAGTGTAAATATTCCTTTATATAGGAGAAATCACTTGCGATCGAGAAAAACAAATTTGGAGAATTAAATATACAAATAATAAAATTAGAAAATAAATATCAAATCATCTTGAGAATTTTCTGAGCTTTTTTATTTTTTATTTTTTTCTAACAATATTTAAAATGTTATTGAGCAAGAAATAAAATTTTAATAAAACTGAAGGAAGAAATTAAGATTTAATAAAACTAATTTTTAATAATTTCATGTTGCAATCTTTTTTCTGTTTTATTTTAAAAAAATCCATTATTGTATTTTTATTTATTTAAATACATTGCTTTACAATTGTTAATTTGTCAGCATTGCAAAATGGGTTGAGTATAAATTTTAAAAAATAATTAAGTTTGGAATATCTATGTTAAAATATATTAAAATTAGAGGACATTATAACCAGGAAATAATTAACTTTTTAATTTTCTTTATTATATAACATGAAGTAATATTTTGCTGTTGGCTATATTGGAAATATATACAAAAAGGTAATGGAAAGCAGCAATGGAAAATTAAATTTCTATTCTCATTTTAGTATAAGGAAGAGAATTAAAAAGAATTGGAGATTTTTAACTGTTAAAATTAGAATTGAATAGTTGCTTCTCTTCTAACCACAGATAACTTTATAATAACAGTTCCATATTTAATCTTATTTGTTACTATTGTTTTTTATCCAATCTTATTTATTACTATTGTTAAACATTTATATTTAAAATTTTTTTTTTCATTTTCCACTCATATTTAAATTAGTGTAATTATAAAATCTATGAGATACTTTGTTGGTTTTCAGGAAATATTAATGAGCCTTTAATTTCTAGCACATTTTTATAAGTTTAAAATTCCTTAAAATTTTAAATTAATAATTTTTATTATTAGTTTTTTCTTTTAAATATATAGATGATTTATAATACTAACATAACTCTTTACACCTATGAATAATATTAATGCATTTTAAATTCAGTGTAACTTACTCAGTCAAGTAAATATTAGTTCAAAAATATTTAAGAACCTGCGTACATTAAAAGAAGATATTATGTTTGCTGAAAACATTTTTTTTTTTATTTCCGTAGCCATTATACATTGAAAACAATATGTAAAAGGCAGTAATATTGTGCAAAAAAATTTATGCTATTCTTTGTAATGTAAAGTTTATTTATAGGTATCTTTCATATGAGGAAGATTTGTCATTATTAATTTTAACTGTGTGAATAAAAGGGAGTAAAACTTGCTTGGTCATAAATTAGTTGTATGTAATATTATGGGAGATAAACTTATCTTGAAAATTGAATTTTATTTTTATATATAACTGATTATTAAAAGTATATCATGATTTGCAATTATAACTTTTTAAGGATCTGTCATTATTTTGTATTAACTTTACACAGTTTAAAATGGGAAATAATGTTTGATAAATCTAAGATTCACAGTAAAAATTTTAAATAATGTTTAATTTTAATGTTTTATTTAAGTATATATAAATTAATTTGTCAAATATTTTAAGTATTCTCCCCCCCCCCCCAAATAACGCATTTTTTTGTTTTTATTTTAATCCAGAAGTTTTCATATTTGCTATGGAATTTCACCAGCATTGTACATATTTTGCATTTATTTTTTGAACAATTAGTTTTTATTTATTAATTTTTTTGTTGCTGTTTTCAAATAGTTAGCTAAAATAGGATTTTACTATATCATTAGGTGTAATTAATTTACATAAGCAAAAAAAATTTTCAATATTTTAAAATTGTTTTCTTTAATGAACGAACATCAATATTAGTATTCACAAATCGTTAAAGTGTGTTATGTCTATATTTTTATTCAAAAAAATTTATTCTAACATTCTGTAGTAAAGCTCATATTCTTAATGCTTCATCTTTAAGGTTGATTTTTTTTATCTTTGCTGAATTTGAATTGTGATTTTAAACTCATTAAAAGATATTAAAATAATTACAAAGTTAGTCTTTACTAGTTAGGTGGAAGCTTAACTAGTATAGGCAAGGTAGGAATTTCATTATTTAGAATTTGGATTAAGTGGAATATATCCAATACTCGATCTACCTCCCCAAAAAGTATTATTTAATTTGGAGGACATTTGACCATGTTCTATCTAACATGTTCAGCTGCCTTTAGTGAACACAATTGATCTTCAGTTAAATCTGGGTTCGAACATACTATCTTCTGTTATGGAGAATGATGTTCTATTCAACCATACCACCACATCCATTTTCATACCATGACTAGTAGGAATAATAGTTTATAGTTCAAATAGTATTCCATTTTTTTAAAATGATGTTATTTTGTTCACATCTATGATATAAAGGTATGAATTATTTAAGCATTTATTTTAAATTGTATATTATCTTAAATTATATATATGATGTGACATACTGAAATAATATCTCAACATATCCTAAAGACAATTTCCACCATAAATCCTGCTAGGCAATCATTATACATCATAGTGTGAAATGGGGGAGATATTTATTGAATGGCAACATTGCTAGGAATCCTCCATATATGTTCAGTAATGTTCATGTCTGTGGATTTAAGTGGCAAATTTATGTATCTAATATTAAGAGTGATCTTACCGCTTTTCCAGGTGGTATCCTACATTTTGAGAAATCTGGTTGATCTATGTGATATCTCAGCTTATTGGATATCACATTTATTTAAGTCAGACAGTTAACTAGAAGTAAACTTTTGATTTCCTTATTTATCTGCAAGAGGTAGAAACATTGAGACTAGATGGAATAGTCGTGTCGCAGTGAGAAGAACATTTGGTTTGTTTTGATTACTAGGGAGTAGCGGTAGTCCCGCTCCCAATCGTTGTATAACTAAAATATAAAATATGGATAAATGTCTGAATTCATTTTGTGTATTAATATGCAATAAATGTTTCGTGTACAATAATTTGTTTTGTGTTATTCAATTATCTTGGAAACGACAGGATAAGGAGAACATCACAACATTAAGGATTTGTCCAAGTCAATTTATGGACTTGGATATGAATTTATGAAGGTGATTATATATTCGTTGATTATATTGAAGTCATCTTCAGATTCATCTGTCCAGATGTATCAGTAAGTTCCATGTTACACCAGCTTTACATGGCCCATACCATCACAGAGGCTCTACTAACTTTAGCCCCTTGTTGACATAATGCCCAATAAGTTTTTCTTTACTTTATTTATCCACTATATACTCTCCGAGAGTACTGTTCTCCTTCATATGATTAAAGAAGACATGTCGAAAAATGACCTTTAGAATTTTGAACCATATTTTAGAATCTGGAAATGATATGAGAACATATGAATTCGAACGCATTATAGATGCTTTTTGTTGCATTATAATAATAATTAAATTTAGTAATGGCAATATAATAAGTGAATTTTTATGGTTTAGTTACTTTTTTGCGGTATTTATAAATTTTTCTTTTATTTTTATAATTGTTTCCTATATGAGTTAAAAGTTATGGAGACTGAGATTTTGAATTTTCAAGTGTTTCTTTTCAAGAGCTCTGTGTTTAATCCTACAGAGTATATAATCAGCTGAATCATCCTTGACTAGACTTGATTCATTTATTTAGGATACCTGAAGGGGTATCCCCATTGCCACTTATACCAAACTTGGTTGAAATATTTTTCGAAATATTTTGATTGTTGTCTAAATAAAAATCTGATCTCATTTACATATAACATTAAGTCTTACGTACCAGAACACTGATAATTATATTCTAAAACAATATGACTTTTGAGTTTATATTGTTTTAAAATGTAATTAAGTAATTTATTTCATATATATTAATATAGGATTTCTGCATATAAATTGTTAGGTAGTCTGTGAGCTGAAAAAAATATCAATAACTTTGTAATTTTGAACCATTGAAAACTATACTTTAGCAAATCATTTTTAAGAAAATTTTATTTGTCTAAATCAATGTTTGTATATGAATCATTGATTAACAAATGTAAGCAATAACTTGGAAGAGTTATACGTCAAATAAAACAGAGTGCCATATCAAAATATAAAATATCATTGGTAAAAATGTTTGAAAATAATTAAAAATTGTAAAAGTTAAATGAAACAAACATTTTTTTAAATAAATTGATCGCTTAAAAAGCATATACTTAGTAAGGAATGAAAGTGCGATTTAATTTTTTTTTTTTTTTTACATTTCAAAATATGATTATAAGCGCATCAATTTATTATTCTTTTAAATAAAATTTCGTCAAACAGACTTTAAAGCAAAAAATTCTTACTTTTAAATTTAACAATTCTATTTGTCTAGCAGCAGTAGTCCCGGTTTAATTAGTCCTCGTGAAAAAATAAACGTGCCACAATCGAACTAGTTTATTGGTTCAGCAATTTCGAACCTTTGTGATGCTCGCCGAAGTTAGCACGGGATATATTTATATATATATATATAATTGTATTATATATACATATATATATATAAATAAAAGCCTCGAATGTTAATAGTCACATGGCTACTCCATTGAATGAAGATTTTAATAGTTTTCTTTGGAGAGGGAAAATTAGCTATTTAATAGAAATTTTTTGTTTTTTTTAAATGCACAAATTAAGTAAGTGATTCGTTATAAATTTATTAATATAAAAAAAATAAATAACTTATTCTATTATAAGTTATTCTCTCTATTGACTCGAAAGAGATCCTTTGTGGTACCCAATGGTTAATGCTCTTATCTTCTGTTCAACAGTTCATTGATTTGATTTTCACCTTGGATGTGGATGCTTGTAGTGGTTCTGAAATTATTTTTAACTGTAAATCCTGGTTTAATTAATTTTTATTTACAAAAAAAAAAAAAAAAAAAGAACTTTGAGGTATATACAAATCAAACTTCGTCGAAAGAGAACACACCTTTTTCAGAATGTTTCAAAAGGAGGAATGGTTTATTTACCTTTCTTCTTATAATAAGGGGCGTCATTGCAAGGAGTCACACAATTGTTTCAAATACAAATATTGTTCCTTATTTCTGAGCTACGGATAATTTTCATGTTATTGTGCCTTATTCTTTATGTTGTGCATTAAAAATCCGTTGTTTCTTTTTTTCCCCCTTTGTGGTGTTGAACGAGAGCTGCCAGATATACTTCCGCCAAATCAGGGCTTTTTAGATAATGTCAGAATGATTCCGTTAAAGTGGAATTAGAATAAGGCGTAATATTAAAAAACAAATATTTTTGTTGCTTGTAACCCAATACATTGTATTTTGTTCATTTATTGAAAGTCATAAGTTCGTGACGAATTATAAAAAAATGAAGAAACAATATCGCGTCATCAAAATGCGTGAATTCATTATTCACGCTCTAAAAATACAGCGATGCAATACACAAGCAAGTCATTTTTATATTTTTAAATAATATATATAATAACATTAGCGATTTTCCGTATGTGTTTACTGCACCATAGAAACCTTTCTGATCTGCCAACGATTTTTTTGAGTCACTCTAAAAATTATTTTGTTACCAAAAATATTGTGCAAAATAGAATAATAAACAATTGAATAAAGACATTTCGCTAAAATTAATTCTAATTCTGATAACGCATTGGAATGCTTTCTATAACTTCGATTAAAGCACCGATATAACTTTATTGTAAAGTTTTATCGGTGCTTTCATTGTAAAATTATCTGTTTTTGTTTGACTTATTTGGAGGAATACATTAAGAACAGAATTAGTTAAATTGCTAAATTTATCAATCATGATTATTTTGAAAATATATAATGAGTGAAATAAGGATTTAGCTGTGAAAGTGAGTTATGAGACTTCAAAAGAATGGGGCCTGTGACACTGTTTCAAATATTGTAAGAAATCATCTTAAGTTTATGTTATTTCTGGCTGGCAATGCTGAGCATTCAATTGTGCAATTTCATTGCATTTTGTATCAAGAAACACTATTCAAAAGTTAGCATTAGTCATTTCAAAATCTTCTGTCTATAATAGCAAAAATTGCGAACGCATATTTGCATGTACTGTAAATAAACCCCGATTTCAGAGATTGTTCTTGAAAGAATCTCATTATATTCTTATAGGTAATAAAGTTCCTGACTGTATCTGAGCAAATTACTCACAGATTTGTCAAGTTTTTAAAGGAAATTCTTTATTTTTATAACAAAATTCGAGCAAAAAATTCTAGAGTTCATGTCATGTTTGATTGCATGATTTAATGCTTTTCAAAGACTGCATGATAATATAATCTGATTAAAGAATTTCAATAAAAAATTCAAAATACATTGTTTAAGATATCCCTTAGAGAGTGTGCATTTTTTTAAATAATAAAACTACGCTATAAAAAAAAATCATTTACAAAAGAATTGGCATTAAATTTTTTGATAAATTATCTTCCGAAGACAGAAAATATGTATTTTAAAGTTACTTAGACATTTTTGAAAATTTAAAAGAAATGGTATCGATATAATTCTCTTAATTTTCGGAGTTTGGATTGACGTTTATTTGAAGATCCCTTTTACTAAATTGAATCAGCTTAAAAGGACATTCTTTAGTGATTGAATATTAAAAATTAAGAGCTGGAATTGATAGAATTTAAAAAAAAATTGTTTTTGTAATAACAACTGGGTCAAATTTTAATGATACGCGAGAAGAAAAATTTAACCAAAAATTTAAAATCTTTGAAGAATGAAAGTTTCAACATGAATTCTCTGTCAGAGAAAAAGTTTGTAATATCATATTTTAATATGTTTGGATCCTCATATGATTGTATGTAAATGTTTTCTTCAATATAAACTATAAAATCTATTTTTTGATTATTTTTCTCATTATAAAATTCTTGCCTGTTGAACTAATTTTTTTCAAAGAATAAAATTTTCCTTTGCATAAATTGTTTTTCATTATTTATGTGATAATGTATGCTATTAAGAGATTCATGTTGATAATTATGTTGAAATTCACGATAAATGTTATAATTTTTTTATTACTTTGTATTAAATAAACTTGAATTTGAAACTTAATTAGCATAATGATGTAAGATTATAATGTGTTAAAGTGTAAAACAATTATTTATTCTAGTTGAGTGACAGCTGATAAAATTCTTCTAGCATCTAGTTACTGTAATATGCTTTAATTGTTTTATTGTGATAAGTAAAAACTTTTTTTTTTTTTTTTATAAAAATCGAAGATATAAATGAAGGATTTTTGTCAATAATATCCAAAATTTTTACCGTCGTAAAATAAAATGTTAACATTTTGAATTTGTAAAATTGAAAAAAGTGAATTTTAAGAAAGAATATGTAATAAAATTAAACTCCTGGAAACTTCGAATTAAACTTCTGTAAATTTCGAATCTTTTACGATATTTAACGATCTGCGAAAGTAAAAATCTTTTCGTAAAAAATTCACGTAAAAATATTTTCTTGTTTTAATTTTTAATTCGCTAAAGTTTTGAGTACGAAGCTATGTATATTATTTTCAGATTTATAAAAATTGACATTTCGTTTGGAATTTTTGAAAATTATTGAAGAGATGGAAACTTTCTACGTTTAATTTATATTTAGATGACGGACTAGAGAGTTATAAAATTAATTAAATAATTTTGCATCTATAAGCGTGAAAAAAATTGTCTTATGAATAGTCCATCTAATATTTTTATATTTTCCTGATAATCTGAGCGATTTCATAAAACAATATTTTATATTGGTCATTCTATTTAAAAGAAAACATTTTATGTCAAATAAAAATAATAAATATCAAGTATAAAAATCATGTAAAACGTTGATCCAAATAATTTCATTAATTAAAGATGTATAAAGATAATTAATTGCATACAAAAAAGCGACTTAATTATTGCAACAATGTTGAAATTCGTATTTGTTACCGTTTCACAAACTCAAATAATGTTTTAAATTGCTAATTTATATAAATACAAGATGACACAGTCAAATTAATTTCATCCGTATATTTTAATTCTTTTTTAACTTCACTTTCGGATCAATACTTTTATTTACCAATATTTCTTCGATTTGAATGTTTAAAAAGCTTTTCAAGACAATGAATTCTATTATCTTCAAACGAGATACGACCTTCTTTAATTTTATCATTCATATTTTGGACATCTCATTCCGTTGCGGCTTTGTCACGGGTTCGTGGTATTTTATTATCACATATTGGGAAATAAGGATAACAAAGTAAACAAAAATAAAACTTCAATTTTCTTTAAGGAAAAATATTCGCTGTTCAAGGTTGTTTTCTGCGCTTATGAGATATTTGAGCTTATCTTTTTGTTGTGTTTTGAGTGAAGCATAAACTTCGGCTTTTACCACCTCTGAGAAGAAAATTGCTAAATATTTTTGCTTTTACCTCTAAAAAATTATTTGATGCGATTCGATTTAAACAAGTTATATATTAGACAAGTTTATTTAAATAAGTTATACATAAAACGAAATTATTGTAGCGCTTTCAGTCAGTATAGAAAGATAAAACATAATAAAATATTCAAATATAGTTTTTCCTTAATGTGTTTTGTTACCAGGTGCATTTGCTTGCACAATACTTACAACTTCTATGATAATAATCATCTTATTTTTGAAGAAAAAAAAATTCCAAATTACTACGTCATAGAAATTTCACAAGATTTTAAATGTGTAGAAGTAGCTCTGATACTAAACAGGTATTCACATTATATTCTTTAGTTGATATCAATACGCGAAAACTTCGCAAAATTGTTGCATTCGGTTATTACTCTAGCAGAATTATCAGGAATTTGTAGTATAGCAACTTAATATTTTATGAATAGATATATCAAGGTTTGGAATAATAAAAATAATTTTTTTTATGCGACAAAGAGCATGCAGCTTTTTTATGATAATTTTAGTTTAAGAATCTTCTCGGTTGACTTTACAGCCCGGGATTAGCCTTAGCCTACCGCACATTCTTTTTTTCCAGGCGATTCTGTCTCAAGTCTTCCTTCACCAGTTGGCTATTTTCAAACATTTTAGGCCATTCAGCTAATAACCAGAAATCTTCTTTTTCGTCTTTACCTTGGTCTATTGCGCTTTGGCTTCCAATATAAGAATATTGCTGCACGAGTATCAACTTGTCTCTCGTTGTGACCGAACCAAAATTAACGTTGTGTGCCTCAATAAATTTCACTTTGTCTTAGATTGAGAATCATGAGCTGCATTCATGAACCTATTAAAGAAAATAATACATGGAGACGAAGGTTCAATCATGAGCTAGAAAGGTTAATCAAGAGAAGAAAAAATAAGTTTTATGGTTAGTTGAAGTTTTGTAAAGTTTGTAATGAGAATAAAGTAAGTCAAAACCTACGAAGTATTTAAAGACGAAGAAGACCGTCATGTTGACTTCAGTTGCTGTTGACATACCAATACGATAGAATTTTACTCGTAAAGGAATTGATAGTCCGCATGTGATTTTGATGACGACCATTTTGACTTAAATAGCTGTTAACATACTAACAAATTAAAATTTAACTAGCAATGGAATTAGTAATCCACATGGGATTACTTTTAATAAAACATGACAAGTGCTTAGAGATTAAGAAGACCATCGTGTTGACTGCCAGGATTAAAGAGAAATCTCTAATTAGAAACTTTATTTTTGATGCAGGCGGCGCTGCAAATCTATAGAAGAGAGGGAAAACGAACATAAAAAAGGAATGTAAACTATATATCAGGGGTGGCCAAGACGTCGACTGCGGTCAACTGGTAGACATGATAAGCGCAAATAAAACATTTAAAAAAAAATAAATAAATAAATAAAAACTATAAAAAGGTATGCATTTCAATTGAGAAAACATGAATTGAGAAACTTCAAAAACATGGAGGAAGAGTGCATCCATAAACCAAACTAAGACTTCGAAGATTTCGCTTAATACTTACTTGTTTTGTTTGAAGAATTTGAAAGAAGATTCACTGACTTAATTAGGTTGAAAGAAATACTCAATTTTATGATATTTCCATTTAATGAAAATGTCAACATTGATGGAGTATCTGAAAAAATAGGACATTTAATAGATATAACATCAGTTACGGTCGAGGAAGAAAGTATTAAATTATGATGCGATAGATTTCTTAGATCCAGAGCATACTTAGCGATACTGATTTTTGGAAATTAATTTCTGAGGAAACATTTCCAAATATTTACAAATTGATTTTGTATGTGAAATCATACTTTGGATCGAAGTATCTGTGCGAATCTGCTTTTTCAACCATGAACAAAAAACAAACATTGGTCGCATTGAACAAATGAACATTTAATTTCGTGTTTATGCATTGCAGTAAGCTCGTACCAGCCACAATATGATAAACTTGTCGCAGATATACCGTGCCAAATTTCAACTAAACGAAGTGAATAGGATGGTCAGTTTTTGATATATGAATGCTTTGATTATCAGTAAATTTTTATTTTGTAAATATTAATATTAATTTTTTTTAGAAAAATTACATTAATTTACCATATTTTCTTGTTACCGAAAATAAATATGTATGTTAATTTAGCTCTGCCTTTGGTAGATCGCCTTCGATTTTTTAAATGTGGAGTAGACCCCGGATCCCAAAATTTTGGCCATTCTTGCTATATATGTTACCGAACACTCCGGTCGATGCTTGTTCCTGGTATTGTCTCGTGTTATGTGAATAAATCTTTTGTCCAGTGTTAACTCGGTAGTGATTGATAATAAATTTGAAGTGATTGATCTCAATTTGAACCCCCGATTTAAATGTTGACGAGAACGAATCTTACATTGACTTCCATTGCTGTTGACATACCGAAAGTTAGAATTTAACTAGCAATGGAATTGTAATTCGCATGGTTCTATTTTAAAAGTAATTGGTGACTCTGAAATAACTATCGATAATTTTTTTGTAATTAATTTCATTCAATTTTATTGTTTAATACTGACGGTTGTGCAATGACATTTGTAGTAGAGGAAAATCAACTGTTATTTTCACTATGGAAATTAGTTCCAAAACTTATCTATTTAAACTGAATACTATGCTGCTCAATGATATTTTCATCTGAAGTTGAGTCAGTTTAATTTTTTCAATTCTGCGCGCGCGCTTGTGATATATTTGGTCAATTGTTTTTATCAGCACATATTTATATTGATTGTTCCTGAGATAAGTTTAATGATTTGGATATAAATTAAATTTGAAAATTCTGTTTAATCAATTTTTTGCTGAATGTGTTGTTGAAAGCTTGTTTTTTCGTATAGAATGGATTATTAATCTCTTTTTTTTGTGAAAAACACATGAATAAATAATGAGTATATAGCTTTTGATACTACATATATAAAGCATTGCATTTCTATATATCGGGAATCTTCTCATGTGTTTTGGTAGTTTTAGTACCTTCAAGTTAAGTTTAATTTACGGTGAATATATAGGTAAATAATTCACATCTAAACTGTTTTTCTTGAACCATGAATTTCTGAATTCTACTTTGTATGTTCTGTATAAACTTACCAATCTTTAAGGGCAAATCGGTTGCCACCGATAACGTATCATGTGCAAGGTTTCGCTCTCTTACCTTTGGTTTTAATCTCTGGGAATAATTATATAATTGTTGTGATTTGCAATTTTTTTTAATTAATTGCGTGTAAAATTTTTGTTAATTTTTAATTTTTCTCTTTTATCGTCGATATTCTTCTGTACAAGCTTGAGGCGATGGGGATACATTGAATAGAAACGGAATTTGTGGGAATCATGTAAACGAATTTGGGATATGCACTTGAATTACAGCAAATTACTATTCAATGCAGCTGCACAATATTTTCTTTTAACGCTCTTTGATTTTAGAACATACCACAAATACCGATTTCGCAATAAAGAAAATGTATTACCTCTTTTTTTATTATGTTTATTTTAATCAAAGTTCCATTTAAACAGACGCAATTATTTGAAGTTTACTGCCGAATTGATGTGTAATGAGTTATTTGTTACTTCATATCTGATTGATTTTTTAAAAATCATTTTACAGAATTGTTTTACTCATTTTGGAAAAGAAATAAAGTAATTGCTTACATATTATTACTCACTTATTCTCGTCTTATAGTTTTTATTCATTTCACATAAATTGCATTATTACACCTATACATATTATATGGTTTAGAATGTATCGTCTTACCTATACATGCTATGTTTTTCTATAATAATACATGTATTAATGTTTTACTATTTATTGTTAACTTACCAATGTATGTTTTAGTTTTGCGAAATTAGATTCCTGTCTTTCAAACTTCGTTTATTAATTGGAAAAGCAAAAACAAAAAAAGGTTGGCATGCATTCTTTTAGATTGAAAAACAATCGGCAAAAAAGCTTTGCAAAATTATTTTTTTTGTAAAATTTCTTTAAAAAAAAAAATGCTTATTTAAACAATTCATCTCATTTTTCTTTTCTTTTTTAAAGAAATATTATGCAATGCTACACTCTCATCTTTGTCTCGAACAGGTAACTTTCCCTAATTTTAATAAATGACAAACTGTTTCTTTCAATCAAAATAAATTCCTACATTGCTGTAAAGCATAATGACATCATTTCTCTAACGTATTTTCGGAAGCTTTTTTCCTTGATAAGAACTTCGTCATTGTATTGTTATCTTCCTTTTACTACAGATGTCAAGATCCACTTATTTAAAATGTTCAAGTTATCTTTGTATTGTCATATTCCACCAAATATGACGAATTTCAAAAAATACAAATCAAAAGTTTTCATTTGTGTTCAGATATATTCTTTAACTTTCTTTGATATTGCTTATGTCTCAATGATTTTACACCGTTATCAATAAAAAAGATTTTCTGATTTAATTTCACATTTGTTTTACAAAGATTATCGGATAATCGTTTCACGAGTGACCGACCGTTTATATCATGATTTCAAGTTGAATTGACCTTTCCTTTCAAATACTTGAGGCAAACATTGTTTTGACAGATTCAAAAAGATGTTCGAAAGTAGAATTATTTCTTGATTTTTCTCCTTAAAAAGAGATTTTGTTATTCTGAATAACAAAGCTCTAAATGTTTCTTTGCTTTTATTCTAAAAACATTTTTCAGTGAGTGACAATATTCTATACATTTTTAAATATTTTGCAAATTTAAAAAATTGTAGTTAAATTTTCAGACATTTTATAAAGCTTTATAATTTTTAATAACGGAAAGTCGTTTTATAGAAACTAGAATTATTTGCTTTCATTCTGTTTTAATAGATTTTAACATATTTTAGTTGGTTTTGGCCTAAACTAGCTCTAGCATCATTAAATTAATCTTTTATTTCAGTGGCCTGTTTTTTTATATTTAAATTATCGAGTCTGTTTATTCATAATTATTAAGAATTCTTTCTATTTGAAAAATCTAAATTCATTTCTTTCCTCTCTCTTTCCCCCTATTTTAGCTTGACTTATTATGAGAACTCTCATTGCTTGAAATTTACTAATCTCTATATTAATTTATTATACAAATGAGTACATAGATCTGGTTCGTGGGTTTGATTCACACCTTGAATATGAATATTTGCTTAGTGGTTTGGAGTCCATTTTAAACTTTAGGTTGTCTCATAATTAACCCTCGTGTGACAAAAATGACTGTCAAGCAATAACCAAACCTAACCAAATTACATTGGTAGTAGAGAAAAAAACTGATGTAATAAAAACGCTTTGGGTTCAATTGATCCATCATTTGCTTACTTCAATACTATACAAACTTCAAATAATTCAATACTCAAAGGGTTAAGTGTTGTATACATATTTTAGTTGTAGAAATTTTTTTAACCCAAATTCATATTTTGAAGTATTACTTTATACTTATTTCTCGCTTTCAAATTCATGCTCTCAAAATGGTTTAGAGACTGATGAGACGGGATGATTTCTGGAATACCTTTAAACCCTCAGATTTCAGATTAAAATCTCAACCTATCATCTTACATTTGAGAAAAGAACTGTCTGATGCTTTTGACATTCCCGTTTCTAACAGACATCTCTTTCCCAAAGTTGGAAATTATCTCAGACATTTAAATTCGGCTTAGTGTAATTTAGAATTGGTTTTGCCAGTGTGTAAAAATTTCTACATCGAGATAGAATTGAGGACTGCTGCCTTGGCCACCATTGGTGAGATGTATTCGGCTTCTGACTGTTGCATGTCTATACAGATGGTTCTGCTATCGGAGCTGATCATAATGTTGGCGAGGGTGCTTTCTCTTGTAACTTTAGCATTAGTTGTGCTGTTGGTGCAAATTGCTCCAACTATGAGGTTGAAGTCGCTGCTATAAAAATGGCTTTAACTGAAATTGAAAGGGCTGATGATCTAAATATTGTTATATTTGTTGATTCACAGTCCATTATAAAATATATCACTTTCATCATGCTATTTAACAAGGAACCAGTCCATAGCTGCCTACTTGCAATTGATGCTTTGATGAATAGGAGACGAAATATTGTTCTGCAATGGATCCCGAATCACCGTGGAATCACAGGAAACGAAATTGCAGACTCCCTGGCCAAGAATGGCTCCAACCTCCTACAGCCTGATCCACATGTTCACTATCACAGTGTTAAAAGAATCATCGATGCTAAATTTGAAGTGCATCTTAGAAAAGTTTTTAAGGGATTTGGTGGAGGGAAAGAATTGGAGTGATTTGATGGAAAAGCATTACATTTGTATTTAATGTTATAAATGTCTAGCAAACACCGACTACAAAGACGCTGCGGTATACATATTGACAAAGAGAACAATTCCATTACAAGAAATAGTTAATTTTTTTTTTAAACCAATTAATAAATGTTTTATGTAGACGCTGCTTTCTCTTATATGTATGCGTTGTAGTCGTTCCTATATTTGTATAACTAATATGTACATTTTCATTATTAGTATTTTCCGCTCTTCGTTGGATTATATAAAAGTAGTGACTTAACACCAAATCGGATTTTTATAGAATTGTGTCATGATAAACCAGTGACGTATAAAAATACACGTCATTTTTAAAATAAATATTTAAAAGAAAACAGAATATGTGAGTTCATATTAATTAAAATTTAGAAATTGTGTTGTTAACTATATTAATTATCCATGCAAATCGAATCAAGTATTTTATTGTAAAAACACACATGAACTTATGTAGTAAATAAGATTTAAATGGAACATCTAGTTTTCATCTTCTGCCATTATTAAAAACTACTTCCATTCATCGATACAAAATAAATGTTATAGAGCTTAATTCGGTCGTGTTAGTTAGTAAAAGAATTGTAAATGTCGCTTTCCGCTACAATATAATGATTCTTTAAATATCTTCTCTACAACACTTCTATAAAAAGGGATGGGTCTCGTGATATTTTAGCATAATTTTTAATTTGTTGAATGAATTCCACTTAAAATCAATCTGTGTCTTGTTTGTTATTCCTTATGAAGATCATTTGAGACTACAGATCAATCACTTTGATGTTGATCATCACGGAATTTCAGATGATCGATTTTCCAATTATATACTGCAAATAAATGATAAGACACATTTTAATATTTGGGACTTCACATACAAGACTAGCGTTGTGCTCTTATTTCAACAGTTGAATTCAAATTCCATTTCATTCGCATGTTTTGTGATTGGGAATTTTCTTTAAAATTAATGGTCCCAGTCGAATTTGAAATTTTGTGCAAAAAGTAAAAATAAAGGCATTATACAAATCTTATCTTTTATATTTAATCTTCAAATTTTCAAAAATCAATCGCATTAAAATCTATAGATACCTTGGCAAAAAAAGTTTCTTTTTACATATAGGATAGGTTTGCAGCAAAATTTTGTTTTGAAGCATCTTTTTAACATCCCCTTCATGTTATTGTTTTCCGTAAAGACTCTTCCTTTATAGTGAGTTGCATTCGACAAGGGAAGAAACCTGGAAAAATTTTAAGTACCGACTCCTATGCAGTATGCACAGGCCAGAAAACAAAAGTGAAACACTCTTCACTTATATATATATATATATATATATATATATATATATATATATATATATGAGGACAGTGTCGTACTCCTGCCTCGAACTGACAGCCGAATGGTTAATGCTCTTAACTTCTGATCACTAGTTCACGGGTTCAAATCTTACTTTGGACATGGATATTTGTAGTGGTTCAGAATTTACTTTGAATTGTAGATCCCGGTTTAATTAATCCTTCCTGTGCACTAAATAATATTTGAGTGACAAACTAAACCAGAAAACATGGTTCTGGGTGTAGTCATTAATTTTAGGAATATGATGTATTGATATCATAAAATTACGAATAATTTCACCTATGTTTATTTCCAAAGCTATAAAATAGTCAAATATATATATATATATATATATATATATATATATATATATATATATAATTCTAAAATTTTTCCCTGGGACAAAAATCTAAATTTTAAATGGTATTTAAATGTTTAAATCAATAAAATTATGAATACAATTATTTTCAAAATAGCTTCACAACACAAAGGGAAATTAGAATTATTTTATTAGAAGTAAAATCATTATAGTTGTAATCCTGCATATTTTTTAAAACGCTAAAGTAATTTTATTGCGAGTTGCTCTTGATGCCTTTATTTTTGTATGGCCTATCAACTGAAACACATGATTAAATTAAAAGTTAAATTATAAATAAAAAAAAAGTGTGCCTATAAAAATACATTGAATATTCGCACATAGGCATTTTTTTAGCTAAATTGATAGTTTCGATAGATTAGAGATATATTAGTACATCATATTTAATCGAGATATTTACGTTATTTTTAATCTATTAAACTGCTTTCAAAGAAATAAAATTTATATTAAATATAAAACTATTCTTCCTTTTTTTTTTATCTCAATACTATATAATATACATATATATGAAGAGATGCCGGCCAATGGCTAAGTGGTTAGCGTTCCTGACTCCTAGGCTGTTAGCCCCAGGTTCGAATCCCGGTTTGGACATCCTTCCTTTCTCTCTCTTTGTCCTTCTGAGATGATGAATGAATGTAGCCCACTTTATGTGGTGCTGTGGGTAAGGTTATAGTTAGAAAGACGTGGGTAATGTTACTCTCCTCCGTGACTTGGTTCACAGGTGTCCACCGAGTGACGCTAAATGAGTAGCTGTTTCCGGCCTTGTTGGGGCGAAGGGTTAATCACCCAAGTGCCCGCC
>JAPDSC010060577.1:171771-222817 GCA_026290005.1 Latrodectus geometricus
AAAATACCTCTATTTCTTAAAGAGACATACGGTGCTTACGCGTTAAATTGTTAGCACTGTTATGTGTATAACGTATATGAAAAATAAAAAGTAAACTACTTTTATTTTTCTTTAATACTTTTTAACAATAAAAATTGTGTTTAAACTTATGTGTTTTTATTAAAGAAATTTTATTTCTTAACCGAAAGTAACGTTATTCTACTTTAAGTTCGTTTATTTAGATTATCAAATACATTTTTATGTAGCTTAAGGATGCTTCTCATATATATATATATATGGTTCACAAAATGGGTATAAATGTATGAAAAAAAATCTATGAAAAAATCGTTAATAGTATCAAGATTTCAAAAATGACGAAATCTGGTAGACTTGTATTGCTTAGATTCTTATTTAGATTCGGACGGTGAAATGTTTTATATTAGCCTAATAAAGAATACGAGTTTATAAGCTTTTATATGATATGCAATAAAGAAATTAAAATTACTTTATTAATTTGATAATATATATATTTGGATATTCTTCATAAAATGGTGCTACTCATATGGAGTCCTTTTAGTAAGTATGAATAAATTCGTAAAACTAAATATTATATTTTGAACCCAAATTTATTTTTGATTTATGTTTTCATTATGCATTTTTATGGTTTGATATGAGATGGTTTGTGAACATTATATTCAGGCCGATGCCCTGCGCAAACCAAGGCTGATGTAACATTTCTGAGCAGTTTAAAAATTTTCTAAATCATTTTCCTCAAGTGCGATCTTTTTTCCCAAAATTACAATAATTTGCAAATTGATGTGAAAATATGTATATTTTTACTCCATAGAGTTTTGTATTTGTTTCTGTAAGCTGATATTTTGAACGGATATTTTCTTCATTGTAATTTTTAATATGTAAAGTAAATGTGTATTTATGTTTTTATTTAATGAATTTTATTTCTTAACTGAAGGTAATGTTATTCTATTTTTTAAGTTCGTTTATTTAGATTAGTAAATGCATTTTTATGTAGCTTAGCAATCTTCATTTTTTTTTTTTTTTACATTTTATATATATATTTATTTTTACTGTTTTAAAATTATTCATTTTATTCCCCAGATATCATGGACTAAATTAAAGTCAGTTCCCATATATTTGGTAAGAATTTTGTTTACCTAAATTTGAATTATTAAATAATTTTATAATTCTATAAAACTTTTTGTGTCTCATCATTTTTGTATTTTTGTTATTTTATAATTAGTTATTGTAGGCTGTAGTGATCTTCAACTTTTATTGCTTATAAATAATATACATAAAATAAAACCAAGTTTATCATGAATTGAAGTTTTTTAGTATAAACATTGTGATATATCATTTTTATATTTATAAGAACTTCAATATTTTACTAGTTTATTAACAGTATATGTATAAAACTACTTTTTAAAATTTAAATTTTAACTTTAAAATTTTATTTTCCAGTCATTGGATGAAGTTGTTGTGGAAATGGAAACATGTGAAGATTTGCGACCACCAACACCCATGACTACTGAACCAAGTTATCGGTTAGTTATTTTGGGGTTTCCACTATAAAATGATCCCAAATTTAGAAAAATGATTCCCATTTTAAATTAACCAAAATTTTAAACTATCATGATTGTAGTCAATGATAACAAAAGAAGCCATTTTTGTTTTGTAAATATTTTGTCCGAAAAATGCCGAATGCTGCCCACTTGAGAAAGAATGCCCTCTTGTAATACTATAAAATGCTAATTTCAATTATAACTATTTCTTAAAATGATTCAAATCATATTTAAATCTGCATTTAAATTTTGTCTCGATATACTATTATAAAATATTCTAAAAAAATTTTCTAATTATGGTAATTTTCTTCTAAATTCAGCCCAAAATAATATTTTAACAATATCAATAGCTTCATCTTGTTTTTACACAGACTTATAAATAAATGCTGTTATAAATTACAAACTACAAAATTTTTAATAAAATGAATAGTTTGATTTAATTTTTTTAAAAATATGTAAAAACACTTAATTAATATTTATATAATGATTCTGAAATTACATATGCATTAGATTTAAAGCATTCATATAAACTAAAGTTTGGTAATGAGTATATGGAAAAGTGATAAACAAAAATTGAAATTTATTTTACTTAAAATGATAAGTAAAATAAATTCAGTTATAATATCATATGAAATCTTTATAAAATACAAATGATCATAAAAATTTTAAAATATGTTAGTAAATTTGATTTGAATTATTATTATGAAAGTTATATGAATTGTAAAAATAAACCACTGAATTTGTGGAGATTATTGAAGTAAAATTTATGTCATTTATTTAATTATTTCTAGAAAAATTCAAACAATTATTTATATTTGTAATTTTTATTCAATTCTCTTTGTTGTAAGTTCATTAAATAAAACAAATATCTTAAATGTGCTTAATGTCTTATGTAAAAATTTTATTGACCTTTTAAATCAAATGAGAGCTAAGTTTATTATGTCATAACAAACCTTAGATATTTTTATTTATTTAATGCGTAAATTGTTTAATTAGGTATACAATTTTTAATGATTTGAATTATTTTGTTAGGGCAATTTTACTAACAAAATAATTGTAGCCATTAAAATGTATTTTTATCAAATTCATTTATCAGTCTAAAAAATTATCAGTTGGCAATTATCCATTCAAAACATAGGTCACATGCCTTTTCCCTATGTAAGCTTTATAATTATTTTTCATATACAAGCTTATGTGAAATAATTTTTATTAAAATTGTTTCAATTAATTCTCTAATACTAAATTGACTGTTTTTATGTTATGGCTTATTCCTTCTGGTTTGTTCCTTTGCTAGACAATTTTTAGGAGGCCTTAATCTTCATCTCTAAATGGAAAAAGTAATATTGTTTCTGTTCATGAAATGTGAATCGTCCTTAGAACAGAAGTTTGACTTTACTCTGGAAAGTATCTTCATAATTCAAAAGTAGGAAAAAAGAAGACCTCCAGATTTGCCCCCAACATTCAGCAACATTTAGAAATATCATTTCACTTAAAGGACATTGTGACCATCACCTATTTTATGTGTCCAATCTTCATTAGGGAACATGGCTGAGTTAGGTATAGAACTAACTACCACCTGGCAATTAGAGAATAATGGTTATTCCAATTAAGCCTATCCCAGGCTTTCTTTTGTGAAACTCAAATGGAGAAACTTATTTAATATTATACAATTGTTTAGCTTATTATATACACATTTAAAATTTTTTCATTATGATATTGTTATATTTGTCAAAGTCAGACATTTAACAAGAACTAAAACTTTTGATTTCGTTATCTGCCAGGGTTAGAGAAAAGAGACAGGAGGCATCAGTTATGTTTGGAAAGAGAATGGTTGATTGTTTTGATTACCAGAAATAGCAGAAGTCCTGCTCCCAGTCAATGTAAAATATATATCTTTTAATAATTTGGAAAAATGTCTAAATTAATATCTGTGTGTTAATGTGCAATAAATTTATCAAGTATTAAGAATGTATTTTTGCTATCCTTGATTCAACTATCCTTGAAATGAAAGAATCATGAAAACATCACAATATTTTTTAAAAAATGCAAAAACACAAATATAAATGTAATAATGACATACATACAATGTCATTGGCTATTTTGTGACAAAAGCATTACGACATGTATGGCACGTCTTTTTAGTGCAAGAGGTTAAGAACCTTTTGAGTTCTCATAAGTTTGTATTTGTTTTTAAAAATCTTATTTTCACATTAAATATAGCATAAAATTAGAGAATATGAATAATTTTTATAAAATTATCTAATTTTAATTAGCTTAACATTGAATTTTATTCATAATATAATGTGAATTGTGTATCAGATATCAAACTTGGACTTGCAAATTGTGTTGAAGTTTTCAAACTTGTTACAATACATAAATAATAAAGTGGTTTTTGGTTATTATTTCAGATCAGGTGGTAAATATGGATTTTCTGATAGAGTAATTGATGGCATGACAGTTGTTGTTAATTCTGTTGTCATTAATTTTTCTTCGCCTGCATTTCAAGCTTCTTTTCAGGTATATTTTTCTTCTTATTTGAGAAATATCATTTAATAAAGACAAAAAATAATTTCTTATTTTTATTTATTTCTATAAAGGTCAAGTACTTTAACTTTTTAAGTTATATTTATCAAAGACTGATATGTTTGTTCGGCATTTTTTGCAATTTGTAAATTTCACTAAATTGATAATAAGTTTTAAACATTCTAATAATTTCATTGTTATGTTGTTATATAAAAAAATTAAAAGTTTCTTTGAATCTTTTCTAGAATAATGTAATTGTCTACTTATAAAAATCAACATATATTGTTAATTTCTATTATAGTGTTTTTAAAGTTGTAATCCACAGATTCTTAAAGTCCATGTACAGAAGTATTTTATTCTGATAAAATATTTAACAGTTGGAAAAAAATGTGATAATTTTCATTTTAGATTTCAGATATGACCCTGAACTTAGATACAATCTTACATAAAACAGTTATAAACTATTCTATTGTTTAGTATTCAGAATATTTCTTTTGAAATAATCATTTTGTATTTCCATTTCTGAAATTTTTTCCAAAAGAGTATATACTATTATCAATCATTATATTTGCAATTCTTATACATATGAGAAATAAATAACATAGAAAAAATTTTTTTAATCTTGAATGATGTCACTTTAAAAAATTATAAGCTGCTTATGAATTTTGAAAAAAATTCAAAATACAAACAAGTTATTATATTATAGATATATGATTAAAAACGTTTGATTTTGTGACATAATATTTTTTTATATTTTTTGAATAATTATGTTTGACATTGAAAAATTAGGACTCTTAATTATTAAGCATTTTATTGTTTACTGACAATGTGTTTCAGTATTGTTATTGTTCATTAAAATATCTTTTTCAATTTTCTAGCTTTCTCGTGTTGTCTTGGAAAGCTACTGTCCCTTTTTTAAGAAGAAAGATCTTCGCTTATCACGTATTAAAGAATCAGATAGAGGAGAATTGTTACTTTTTAAAAGGCTTGATTGGCAAGTGTTACGCATAGAAGCAAAATCACGTGATAATCATGCAAATGGTCTTAGAGGTGATATACCACTGACTCCTTTAAGATTGATAACAAATCAAGGGTGCTGTAAAATGACCATAAAGAAAAAACTTTTGGGTTGGTTTTTTATTTTTAAATCAAATATTAGTTTTCTTATTTAATATTTATGAGGAGATGAAATTCAATTTAATCAATCATTGTATATTATTTTATGGTACAATGTTCATTACTATCAACTGAATTTTGAAAAGTGTGTTAATACCTTATGTTGATTTTAATGATATGACAGTTTTGAACACTTTTTATAGTTATGAGGATATTTATTGAAGTTTTTTATTTCTTGTAATACTAATGTGATGGATAAAACTTAGCTATAGAATATACAAGAAATTTTAATTTCCATATCCTGTAATATATTAATAAACTAGAATTCCTTTTAAAACTAATCACTGAAAATAATGGTTTTATTAATCTTTCCTTATCTGACAGGAATAAGGAGATTTTAATAATTATAAAATAATTTTTAAGAAAGAGTACAATACTCTGTAATAAAAATTACAGAGTATTGTACTCTTTCTCTTTTTGTGCTAGCATTTAAATAATTATAAATAAATTAGAATAAAAGTATTTTTCTGAAATATAGTTTAAAGATGCTAGAGGCTAAGATGTATGAATTTCTCAAAATATAATTGTGTTAAAAATTATTCATGTAATTGGATGTTTGTTAAACATAAATCTTATGTATTTGCTATAAAAATTTTCTTTTTTAAAATTGAGGTTTGTATTTTAAATAAAAATTTTTTTATTTATTTTATATCTAACTAAAAATGAATGCATCAGGTATAGTTCACACGTTTTATCAGAATATAAAATGACATATTTCTATAAAACTGGAAGAAATTTATTCTAAAAATATAAACATGTAGCCTCTCAAATTATTAATATGTTATTAAAATTTAATGAAATTGATTGTTTTTCCCTATTATAAACCTAAATGTTATTTATTATGATGTTTTTGTGTAATTCACAAATTAGTTGTTATGAGAATAGTCTGAATATAAGCAAATTTAATTAGCAATTTCTTTCTCTTGAAAATGTTCAATTATTATACTAAATATTTTCTTTTAAAAACTGTTTTTCATGTGCTTAAATGTTATGAATGTGTTCTCATGATAACTTCCAATAATAAAATAAAGTAAGGTTTATGGGTATGAGGGTTAAATAATATAATAAGTAGCTGTGTTAACTCTTAATTTAACCATTTTTTATTTTTTTCTCTTTGATTTGGAAATGAAATTCTTTTTTTGTTGAAGATTGAATGAATGAATTACATATGATTACTTTTTCTTTGTTTCATTGTTTTCAATGATTTTTGGTATGGTTGAATAAGAAAGTATTGACAATTTTTTAACTCTTTGTATGCTTTTGTTAATAAATATTTTGAATTTTTCAAATATACTTATTAATTAGTTTAAACTATGTTATGTTTTGCACTGATTATTTAACTATAATCAATCTTAATTAAGTAATCAATTTGAATTCTTATTATCATAATGGAACACAAGTACACTAATTAATTAATTATAGAATAAAGGGGAGCAGTATTTTAAAGTAATCATTTAAAATAAAGGAGAGTAATATTTTTATCAAAATATTAAACTTTGATACCTAAAAATATTGGTTCTTAATTATTATGAAAGTAAAATATATTGTTTGAGCATTATTATGAAACAAAAAGCATTATTTTTTTATTTTTTTACTTTTACTATATTAATTGATAAAAATTGGTAAATTGTTTAAGTTGCAAACATTTTTAAAATACTAGTTTTCTTTAGTCAAAATTAGGTTATACTGTAGTTTCAAAACTCAAAATAATAATTATTTAATATATCTAAATTCAATATTTATTTTTTCAATGGTTACTATGGTGTGCAAAACTGTACTACATTTTTATTCAGTTGTTGAGCAGTTGTGCAAGTTATCTTTATTATTTTCTGATGTATAATAAAAATTTCTGTCATCATTTCGTTTAATAATAATATTGAAATGATTGCAAAATGAAATCAAACATTTCTCTTTTATTAACAATAAGTAGCAACTTAACATTGAGAAAACTGTTTCCTTAACAGTTGATGAAGTTCAAATAAGTTACAACTATTAGATTTTTTAAAAGCATGTGTAAAAATATTCAAAACTCAATAACTGGTAAATATATCATAAGAAGAATATTATATATTTTGAAATATCTGAGTAAATTTCTTTTAAAAAGGATTTTATGGTAAATGAATATTACTAATCAAAAATTTATATGTGTTTATAAATTTTTGAAAATATGATTATACATATGGCATTGCTGTTTTATGTTCTTTTTTAAGTTTATTGACTTAAAATTTTTATTTTATTAATTAATTTAATTTTGATTCAAATCAACTCTAATTTTGTGGTATTTTGAAATTACTTGAACTGTGGGAAAATTTCTATTTTAGTTTATTTTACTACAATCATGTATTTTAATTCAAATTGATACTTGTACCACTTTTTATAGTAGTGTTAAATTCTTAAATATGAAAATCAGTAAAATTTTTATGTAATTTTTAGTAAGTAAATGTAATTTTTTAATTTTTAGTAAGTAATAAAAGTAAAATTTTTAGTTACTATGTTTCATTTATATGCATAATGTTTAAATTCATTTATTGCAATTAAAATTTTATTTTTGTTTTTTCCAGATTGTAGTGTAATTGGCTCTCGCCTAATCTTCGTCTTAGATGATTTATTGTGGGTTTTAACAGATGCTCAATTAGTAGCAGCTTTACATTTTGTCCAATCTTTAAGTGGTCTAGTTCAGAAAGCAACTGAAATGACACAAAAAGCAAAAGCTAAACAGAAGTTAGAAGTAGGTATTTTGTGTAACATTTTTATAATTATTATGCAATTCAAATTTTTCTTTTTTATGTTAGATATACTTTTTTGTCATTTTATTTCTTCCCTTATTTGTGAATCGAGTTAAGACTTATTTCAACGTTTTTATTCATCAGCAACAACCAGATAAGCATACACATAGCAGTCATTCCAAATCTTCTGCACCCATTTCTCCTGCTTTCTACCGTCATGATGTCATAGAAACATCGTATCATGTCTTGTGTAGCCGAATTGATTTGCACTTATGTGATGACATGGATCCTAAAGGTTAGTTTGATGTATTCACAAAATTAAAAATGTGTTACAAAAAATTACCAAATGATTAAACATTAATTCCTCATTGGACTATAATGCATACATATGTATTGGGCTTTAAAATTTCTTCATGATTTCTTCATTGGTTACAGTAAAATATTTAAACTCTGCAATATGCATATTTAATTTTCAAAATATATGCATTTCTGTTCCAACAGTATTATGCTATAAAAGTATTACATAATGCTGTTGGAAATAATTTTTCTTAAGCTTTTGCATAAAAAATAATAGAATTATTATTTTTACCTAGCTGTTAAAATATTTTTTCATTCAGTAAAAATAATTATAACTATATATTCGGTATAAATAATATATTCAATATAAATAATTATTATTTTCAATTTTTCAGTGATTACAAATATTTTATTAAATTTTTTAATTTATGATGAATATAAATGAAATTAATAAGAATTATTTATAAGCTATTAGGACATATCTTATTCAACTAAGGAAAATTTATTTTCATAGAAAATTGTTAAGAATATTAAATATAATATTAGCTTAATAATTATATAGAAAGGCATATTGTTCACAAGTTTTTTCTGCATTATGTTTGTATTAATATGATTTTTTTTTTTTTTTTTGCTTTATTGGGTACATTGTGATTGTTGTAAGCACTAAAATTTAGTTCAGAATTATTTTTTAACTGAAATTCATCTCCTTAACTTCATTCCAAAATTACCATCTATATGAATAAATTATTATATATTTTGAAATATTTTCCAATCTCATTTAATTTTCTAAAGCAATGTTCACTTATAAAAAATATCCTAAAGGTAATTATACTATTGATTTTTTTGACGTTGTTCTAAATTCTATTTATGGGTTTGATCTTCAAAGGCATTTAAATATTTTTTTTATATTTTGCAGATTGTTGAAAAAAGTAGCTTGTATAAAACAATAGACATAAATTTAATAAAACATTTTACTTAAATATTTGTAATATTAGATAATATTATTTATAAATTTTGTGAAAATCTTATCATTACTAATGTTTTTTGTTTGCATTCACTGTTTTAAGTAGAATCTCTGAATAATAATTTTTGTATGTGTTTTAACTGACTCAGTCAATGACATATCTTTCATATCACAATGAACTGGTTAATTAGTGGCTAGGATGACAGATATGTCAGAACTTTCCTACTAAAAAGCTGTCAGAACTTGTTTTTGCTCATTGTAGAAACCACTTCCTTTTCCTTTCCCCCTAATAGGTGGATTGATTGATCGGTCTTAATGACTGTAACAACACTCCTTGAAGTCTTTTCTTTGAAAACTAAAACTGAATCAATATTTCAGAAATTTTGCTTGACTGAGTTTCATGCCAAATATCTGAAATATTGATTACTCTTCACCAAGATATAACTTTAAAATTTAATAATACTTGAATTTGCTATTTCAAAAATGAAATGCAAATTTATACAATAAATATTATTTTTAGTCCTTAAGATAATTAAATTAGGCGATTTTATCACCACAGTTATTTTAAACCTCCATATACTTTTAAATTTGATTATACTAATGCACACCTTCTTTCCTAAGTTAATTTTTATCAATTTTTCTTTTCCTAATTATTTCATACATTTTGTTACTTAAATCCAGTTTTTATTGTTTTTGATGTTATTTTACCAACTAGTTATGATTGTAATAAACAAATTAATTTCGCTTATGGAAATTATTTAATTTCCACTGAAAGATCTCATTCCTGTATTAGTAAAATCAATGGGTTTTCTATAATTAATATTTGTCTTAAGTTCTAATTACACAAGCTCATTAAATTTTGCAGTTTTCTTTTTGTGGATTATGAAACAATTTACACAATATGTTTACTGCATATTTCATTTCATTATTACTTTAATTTCTTTTAATATGTACTTCAAATATTGCTAATGAAAAAGAAGTATCATCTTAAAGCACAATAATGTAACATGATTGTCATCTGAGTTGGAGCCAATAATATTATACCTGTATTGATTATTACTTCTTTTGAGAAAAACATAAGTTTATAATACATTAAATATAGGATAACAAAAATATTTTTTATTACACTATATAAAAACATTTTAATATATAAATACTAAAAAGATACTATTTTTTAAATATTTCACATAATTAGAAATTTCATGTAGTTAAAGAAAAATAAAATTAAGGTATTGACATTATCTTTATTCTGCTTTGAAAGTCATTTAACTTAATTTCTTGCATACATTTAATAGTTTTTTATATGATATAGTGATAATAATTATGGAAATAAAAATCTCTAACTAGAACTTTATACCATTTAAAACAAAATATTTTTATGCAGAATCTAATTTCTCAAATTTTTAAACAGTAAATTGTTCTGCAGCAAAATAATGGATTTTTATTTAATATTTAAAAATGACCTAATTTTTTAATGTAGAAAATAATTTTAACTCTTACACTTTAGAAAATGTGTGAAATGATCCTTTTGAAATTGTATATTAGTAATTAGTTGAAATCGCATTTATTCTACATTTAAAGAATTAAATTTTTAACTTATAAAAACTATAATTATTTTATTATAAAAAATATTTAGATAAATATTTATTATTAAGTTTTTTTTTAAAATAAACAAATTACTAATACATTTATTCTACAAATTATTATATTTAAAGCAATCTATATTGGATATAAAAGAAATTTTTTAATCTAATAATCTTAATCAGATAGTTTCTTGTTGCAAAATGGTTAACATATCTACCTCACTCTTTTTGTGTGAATAAAAAATTAATCTCACTAATTTATTTTTTAAACATAAATTGGCATATTCCATACACAATTGAGTATGTCATTAAAATTTAAATATAATAATCAGTGTATTATGTGTTTAAAAAATGCTATTTTTAAGAATTTTAAATTTTAAAACAAAGAACCTTCACTTAGGTAGAAACATTTGAATGAAATAGTAAGTTAAAAAATGGGGACAGAAATCACAAAATATTTTAGTTTTGTTATTTCAATCTGATTTAATGATAACAAGATTATAGATGGCATAAAAATGTTCTCTCTCTCTCTTTTTATTTTAAAAGGAATGAAATTGATAATAGAAATAACAGAAATGAAATGCACCTCAAAATGAAATATAGGCTTACAAACAAATTAATTAGTTGTTCAAATTGCAATAATTATATCCTATTTCCTTAAAATATATATGAACAGGTAAAATATTTGTTTAATTTAAAATAAGATACTATAACAATATTTAAGCTGCTAATTCAGTTTTTCTTCAATAACAGTTATTTGTTTGAACAAAAAATAAACTATTTTTTTAAAATAAAGTCAACAAAGTTTGAACTAATTTGTAATATAATGTGAATATCAAAAAACTTAATGTTAAAAAGTGTTTAAATATTGAATGTTATCACATTAATTTTCTAACAGATTAATTTAGAATTAATAGTATGTGTGAATTCCTAACAAAAAAGTAAGAATTTTTCCACACCGTAACATTACTTTTCTGACTCAAATAAATTTGTGATAATCTGAAGCACACTAGAGTTTTTTTCTTAATATATGTTTGATATATTTAAGTATAGAAAAAAACTATGCTTATGACAATTATTTTTGTTTAAGTTCTCAAATCTTAAAAAATACATCCTTCCATCCTTAAAAAATTCTAAAGGATTACTTTTTCAAATTTGATATTTTTTCTTCGATTTTTATCCTTGATATATGAGTTTGTGATATTCATCATTTTAAAATTATAATGCTGTTTCAATTTTTTTTAAGTAAAATTTATTGTACGCCCACCCCATCTCAAAGAAGGTTTAAAATGTACAAATAAATTCTTGCATTTTATGCAAAGAAATTTCTTTTTATTTTTACAAAAAAATTGAGACAATACTTTTTCAAAAAAAGCTATGCAAGCTTATTCAAATTTTTTGACTTAACACAAGATTTAGGTAATTATCTGTCAAATCATTAAATATTTTATTAGATTAACAATAATATTGTACACAATAAGTAACAAATGGAATAAAATTATTGTTATTCTTTTATAAAGAGTAAAATGTAGTTCTTGGAATGTAGTTAAGGAAATTAATTTTGAGTAATTAAGTAAGTTTTGTAATGCTCCATTATTTAAAATTTTGGAAATATTTTAAATAGACCACATTCTTTGAAAATTTTTATCCAAAATTCTATATTACAAATAACAATAATGATTATAATATTCACATTTTTTAATAAAGCTTAGATTCCTATTTTCTAATAAAATATTATTTGCTATTATTTTGTTATGCAGTAAAAGTTGTACATAGCTCCTAAAATATTCAAACATTTTTCATTTAATCCTTACTGATTGTATTTCATTAAAACACTGCAAATTGAATGATCATAAGCAGATAAGTTTTGAAGGCTAATGTGCTAAAATTATTTTTTCTACAATTTTTATAAATATTTGACAATACTATTCCAAACTGCTGCCTATATACGCGAGAGCAGTTTTTTTTTTCCGGGAAAATAACTCATCACGGGTATGACTTCCTTTACAATTAGGGATGGTTCCTATTTATCATGGAAAGAAAGAAAGGAGAGTATGTTTACTTGTGGGAAGAAAGGTTTTAAACAATTCTAAACAAGTAAGAAACTACTTTCTAACCTTGATTCGATGCTTATATGTATATGTATTTTAACAACTAAGAACATTTATAATGGAATATATATATACATTTTATTCATCAGAATTATGCAGAAATTTAGATCAATAAAGTAAATCCATTTAATTCTTTCCAGTTAATTTTTGAAATTAAAAGATTCTTGAATTCAAATCTAAAATTCAATGAATTAAATTCTGAAAAGAAATTAAGCATAAGAAAAGAATTTAAACTTATATTGTGAATAATTTCTTATTTAAAAGAATGACAAATTTTTTACAAAAATGGTATTAGAATATTTCTTATGAATGACAATGAAAAAAGTCTAAAAAATTGCTAAGAAAATTAAAAATTCTTAATAATACATTAAGTCTCATATGCATAAATGAAATTTTATATATAAGATATATAATTATATTAAGGTTCTGCATTCATAATATTATTATATTATGAATGCAAGATCTTATCATAAAAATATTTTTATAATGAAATAAGGACTTCTTAGTACATTGTTATGTATTATTTTACACAAAGTTAAATGTAAATCAATAGAAACTCTTTATAATTTTATAAGTTTTCTTCATATACCACTTGTGATAAATTAAGTAGTAAGGAGTCTTTTGTTTTCATTTTTAATCATATTTAAATTTCAGTTATATTTGTCAGAATAATATTTGAAAAACAACCTAAATAATTCAATTGTGGAAACAAATATATCTGCCATTTATATTGGAGTAAATTGACCATAACAGTTTTTAAATTATTTTGTACATGCACTGAAACATATTTCAATTCTAATTAATCAATAAAAGTAATTCTTGTGCTCTTTTTTCCTAAAAAGTATGAAAAATGATATTTTATCAATGAATGTTCAATTTAAAGTAAAGAAAAATCAATTTAGCTTATAAATTGGGGCCTTAACACTTTTATATAAACTGCATAATACATACCCTAGAAAACTAAATTGATATTTTTTTTTTAAAAAAAGTATTATTTTTAAAAAAACTAAAACAGATAGTACATTTTTTAATTATAAATCAACATTTTTATATTATATATATATATATATATATAAATTAATATTTATGAATTTCTACTGTTGAATTCATTTAGACTATTGAATTCTAAAAATAAATAGTGGGAACCAGTTTTGGTGTATGTGCTGAAAATATTGTAATATAAATAATCTTAAAAATGTTTTTTACTTGAATTAAGTAATTATTAATTGTCTATTTCAGTAACTTTTAAAACGGAATTAGTATGAGAGAATAATGATGCTTAAATTTCCTTAAAGTTCAATTACTTCAACTGTACATTTTCGTGTTATGTATCCTTAGAGCTGTTGGGAAACATACTAACATATTGTAGGAATATGCTTATGTTCTGCTATTAGTAAAAATTACTGTGAATAGCTGTAAATTTTTCAAATCACTGTAAGGTCAATCAAAATGTTTAACTCCAAGAATTGTGAAAAATTGATTTCTAGATTAAATGAAAAATATAATAAGGACATCAATAATTTGATAAAATCCTTTGTAAAATTTCAAAAACAATAAAAAGGTTGCCACATCTGTTAAGAAATTTATTTTGTTAAAATTCCTTAATGCCTGTAATTAAGATTTTTTTTCTATTTTATCAGATTCTTTTGTAATAATATATTAATTTAATTTAATGAGAATAAATATATTGACTATTTAAAAGATGCTTTCTACACAATTACTATTTAATACATCACTAGGTATTCTTTTCGAATTTAAATACATCTTTAAGTTTAATAAAAATATTTTGTTAAATATCTTAAACATATTTTAAACATGAAAGGAAAAAATTGTAAAAGTAACAAAAGACCTTATAACATTGTCTTATGATGTAAATACTGTAAAAATATAAAAAATAAGAAGAAAATAATCAAGTTCTATCAGCTTTGTTAAAATTTTATTAATTTTATTTATATAGAACTGTGATAATACAAGCTTCACTTATGAATTGTATTTTAATAAACAATAATACACGAATGAAAATGAATACCTTTCTTTTATTATATTTATATTTAATAATATTGGGTTTAACCATTTCTCATGTATTTTAGTATAAGATGAAAATAATTTTTTAGATACAGTATAAATCAAAGAATTCTCGAAACATTAAAGAAGAATGCAATAGAAAAATGCTTATGAAGATTGTTTTGAAAGTTTTCTAGTGTCATGTTGAAAGTTTTAAATTCAAAACATTTAGATAAATACATTAAAAAACTTAAGTAAATTTCTTTGAAAATAACATTATTTTATTAAAAATTTAAGAATAATTTGGTCTTTAATTTTCATGGCAAAAACTAATCGCACTGATTGCCACATACAAATTTATTCCGATAACATCTTGTAAAAATTTGTATGTGTTATTTAAAATATAATATGAGAAAATGTATAAATTTAAAACTTAGTTTGTCTTATGATAATAAAGGTTTTAAAAGTATTTTTATTATTTAAAAAAGAAAATTTCCACGGTGCAAAAAATATCAAATTAACTAAAAATGAAGCAATATATCTAAATTTATGAACAATTTATTAAACAAGCAAGTTTGCTTAATCAAAATTGCATAAAAAAATCTATAGCATAATAATTTATGGATGATGCTGTTCTTTGTACTTCATATTATTCATTAAGTCAACATAAAAACACTGAGAAATTTCTTCATTCATTTTAAATTACACTAAAAACATTATTTACTATCTAAAAATTATACAAAATTAACGGAGGCATGCATTTTAGTGGTAATCACTTTATTTGGAGGTTATCACTACTTATTATTCATTCTAGCAAACTGATAAATACATACAACCGTACATAGCCTAGATGGTAGTAAATGACACACATCATCCTGCCCCAAATTCTGCTCTGTGACAGTTTCAATAGGGGGTAGGAAATATTCCCAGTGGTTGATTGGTTGGTTTCATATCATGTATAGAAAAAAAAATTCAAATAGTACCGAAGATATTATGTACAGCATCTGCAATGAGAAGAGAATTTTCTTTGCAACAATTCCTGACCATTTTTGACCAGTTTGATGAAATGGGTAAAGAACGAAAAAGTACTACTGGTTTTGAGAAGGAGAAAAATTTTCTCAGATTATTAAAATTTTCTGAGCCACTAAGTCAGTTAAATATTAAATAAATGTATGATTTCTTATGCTACAGGGTAAATCAATGAGGCTGATTAATATCAATATAAAATCGAAAAATTTGACCATAAGTTCTTACCATTAGCTTCTTCTGTTAATCCGAATCTCTTTCTTTTAATGTTTTTTTTTTTTCAATATATCTTTCAGAAGAAGCCTAGAACTTTTTTCTAGTTTTTGTTTACACTATTCATGTTGTATTTTTCTATTATTAAATCAAATATTATAACAGTTATGTGTTCATTTTCATACAAAAGCACATTTATTTAGACCAAGTAGCTATGTATTTATTTTATTGATAATAGGGCATTACTATATTATCCTGTCAATCGCTTTCTTCAAATATATGTCTCTAAATGTTGCCAATTTTAATCCATATTTTAATATGATGGAAGTAAAAGAAGTAATTTATATATTTGAAATAAGTTCTTATAAACTCTTTGTTTTCAATTCAAACACATCTTTTAGCCACAAATGTAAAACTTGTACACATTAAATTGAAAAGTATAAAACTTGTATTAATATAATCAAAATAAAATGTATGTACAGAACTGCAACATATGGTTTTAAGTCATAATATTTGGCTGCATATTTTTTACTCAAATGATCGCCTGGATAATATGTAAGTAACCATAATAGTGATAGAGCTGTAAAAGGCTATTTATCACTGTTTAAGTAAGTAAGAATTTCTGTAAAAATTCTTATCAAATGTCTTAAAATTTTATAATTGACTTCTTTTTCGAGCGATTTTATAAAATAAATATAAAGCACAAGTACTTTTCACTTGATATTGCATTTATTTTATTTTGCTTAAATGGCATAAATTTTGCATTATGTTTCGTCTTTTGTTTTTCCATGTTGAATTGCCCAAACTATGCACTGTATTAATCTAGGAACTAAGGTTATATATAGTTTAATAAACATGTAGCAATGAAAGCTTATGTCCTTTAGATATTTTTTTTGTATGATCTCGTATAAATCAGTTCGATTTTTATAGGAAAGCCCTCCAATTTTAAAGGCAGGTTAAAGAAAAATTTGTTGTTTTTTTTGCATATTTTTATCATTTACAAAGTAACTGATATATGGAAATTTTGAATTCTGAGAGTCTTCCTTTTGAAAGTACTTAATATTTAAGAAAAGAAAAAATATTGCATGGCTCATACATTATTCATTGTAATTAGTTTTAGGGAAATTTACAAAAAAGGGAATATTTACAAATATGTGTCTTAATTGTTACTACTTGCATGCATGAATGTGTCTAATTGTTACTAATTGTAATGTTAATTGTATACTGTAAGAAGTTTTAGTAACACAATTTTTAAGAAACTATTTACTTAAGATGAATTATATTGACAGTTTATATTTTTTCATCATATTTATTTCTCCAATAGATTAATATTAAGTATTTATGCATGATTAATTTTAGTTGTCAATGTTTTAAAGAAAAGTTAAAACAAGTTATTAAAACCATATTTCTTTTTATTCTACAATAAATATGAAACAGACCTATATGTTCTCACTGGTAAAATAACTATATACAAATAAAATATAAGTTTTAATTATATACTTTTTATATCTGTTTTTTGCAGTAGATAATCAAACTTCAACATATTTTGTAAATGATTTAAAGGAATCTTTTCCAACAATTTATTTTGGTACTTTTAAATACTAAATTAAGGAAGTCTTTTATTTTTTCATGTCACTGTAAGAATACAATAAAAAAGCATTCAGAATTATTAATATTCCTTTACATTGACATTTTTTGGACAGAAATAATTTGTTATGATAAACTTATTTTTGGTAAATAGACTGTTATTGTAAAAGTTTTTCTTACTAAAAAATCTTAATTGTGCTTTCAATATATAGTATTTTTAAAATTTCTATGTTCTTTTTTGAAATCTTAATTTGAAAAGCCTGATGCTCAAATATTCTAAAATTTCCCTTCATTATATGCTAATACCATTATTCCAACTATTTGAAGAAAAATGAAAGTATATCAAAAATTAGTAGCAGATGTTGTAAGATATTTTGTTTCTAATATGTCCTTTTGAGCTTTGAAAGCAAGCTTTTTTGTAATTGTACTTATCTAATTGTAAAGTTATCGCTTAAATTAATGTAAATATGTTAATTTAAAAAGTTTTAGAGATTATTACCTAGTAAAAATTCCGTATAAACATTATAAATTTAAATTCTGTTGCTAATAAATAATTTTACTTTTCTTTTTCAGATGGCCGATCTCAACATCCTTACTTAAAGGGTGGCGGTGCTCTTCAAGTATCTTTGGATAAATTAATTGTAGATTATTATCCATATCATAGAGCTTGTGAGTATTAATATCTCTCTCTCTCTCTCTCTCTCTTTTTTTTTTTTTTTTTTTTTTTTTGTTCAGCCAAACTATTTTTATTACATTAATAAATTTTGTTTCAGTTTCTAGTCGTGAACATTGGTTGTACTATTCAGAACCTTCTTCAAGCCGAAGCTCTTGGATACAACAGCTTTTAACTATATTCAATGAAAAACTTCAGACTAAAGTAGATGTAAATATTTCTGGTGAAAATATTACAAAAGAAAGTCCGAAGCATAATCCACAAAATTCTTCTCCTTCAAATGATAATGTAAGCTCAAATTTTTTTATCCAGATTTTTGAAGACTTTTAATTTTTCCATCCTGATTATTATGGAACTAATATGTTCCATCATTGTTTAGTTGCAATATTTTAAATACTTAAGAACATATTTAAAATATCTGGCAAAAAATTTGATTCGAATGTTTGGCAAACTATTTAATTTTTCTATTATTTTTTTTATCTTCAATATATTGGAAGATATATTTGAGTATTTAGGGATAAAATCATTTTATGAATTATTTGCTACAATAGTAACTATTAACTATATATGTTTTATTGTGCAAAATATGTTGTTGTGTTTGTTTTATGTATAAATGTATGTTTATTATTTTATGATTAGCATGCTCTATTTATTGTTATGTTAAAATAAATCAGATTATTATTGTAAATTATATAACAGAAACATTATCTTGATTGGCAGTTGCATTTGTGGTAAGTTTTTGTACTAAAATCTGTTTTCCCATTTATATTTCTTAAGATTTTTCTAATTAAATTTTGTTTTATATTATAGATTACCACTGATTCACCAACAACTCCTGATGATAGGCCATTATTAACTCGAAAAGCAAGTACCATTAGTAATTCTTCTGGTACTCTTACACCTGATACTTCTCGCAGAAGTATAGGTGGATTAAGCAGAAAGAGTTCTCTGCAGTGGAATTATCGTTACTTAATGTCAAGTTGTTTTGTATTAAGACTTGAAGATATCGTTGCTTATAAAGTTTCAACTTCTACTTCTTCTAGAAAACATGCTATTGAGAAGTTCCTCATCTATAATAAAAGTGCACATATGCCATCTGATATAAAAACAATACATTTAGAACAAACTTCATATTATTTGCCTGGAGAAATTGACTTTCCTGGTAATCATTGAAATGTATTTTTAAACTTGTTTTTTACCATTTATTGCTTTTTACCATTGTAAGTATAATTTTAAAAATAAAATTACTTAAAATGTAATTTTATTTTTAAAAATATACATACAAAATAGAATAATCTTAAAGAAGAGACGTTTTAGAACAGGCTGAAAGAAAATTTTTTAGTACTTTCCATACTAAAATGTTCATTGCTACAAAACTATCTCTTTATTTTAGTTTATTTTTACTTACTTTATACCTTTTTGTCTTTCAATAATGAATCTAATCTATATTTTTATATACAACTCTGAAAGTTAATTCACATCTGTCTGACTAATCTGTCCATAATGGTTTAATCTAGGAAAAATAATTTATCGATTTAAATTGTTTTAATTTTTACTTATTTGCAATTGCATATGAGAAGAGTATGTAATTTTTTATATATAACTTCAATCATTATTTTTCTCAAAATTCTTAATTTAATGTACAGTTTAAAATTCTATTACTCAATGAATGTCTAGATTCATATCATTTAATCAAAAATGTTATAAAGTGATTAAAAATGTATGATTTTATTTTAAGGTGTCCTTATAACTTCTAGAGTTCATAACTTCTTTTATGTACTCTTCTATGAATCTCATTTTCATACTCTTTTCTTACCACAATCTATCGATTTTCTATTGATTCATATTAAAAATTTATGATTTCTTACAGTGTGTAAAAATTTTTATTAAAAAAATTCTATTATTTTTTTCATTTTTCTTTCAAAATTGATTATTACAAGGGAGACAAAATGTTATTATATTGTTGACAGAATTTATATTTATTAAAGAATTGTATTTGAAAATGTTTGTAATTGTTAAAATTTAAATTTAATTTTTTTTTATTTTCATAGCAGCAATGTTTTTAAATACAATGATATTTCAGTAATTGATGAATTAAGTATCTGTCTTGAGCTCACTGATATATTGATAGTATAATAAAAATAATAAAATGTGAAATTCAATATATACTAGGAAATAATGGAGAAATGACCAATATTAGTTGTTATCTCTTAATTTTTACATTTACAAGATTTGATTTATTTAAATTGTTTCATTTTCCTAGAAAATATTCTTAATGTAATATGCTAATTAAATCTATGTTTTTGTCTAGAACTTATTTATGATTATTTTTTCTTTGGCTTTGTAAAAAATATTTCCTAGTATATATTTTAAAATTCATGTACTTATAATTAAAAAATTTGTTCTATTACACCTAATTTCAATAAAATTCATTTATTTTTTATATTTAAGGTTTGAACTGCAAATTTTATTTAAATCTTAATGTTAAGCTAACCACGATATTACTTAGGCGCAGCTTATCCTTTTTGGACCTTGCGTCACAAAACCCAACCAACCACGATATTACTTATGCATGTCATATTTTTAAAAGACAAATTTGACATATTTGTATTGATAATCTATTTATTTTCAAAATAATTTAATAGGCTTTTAAAGAGCAATCCTTGTATCTATGATTTTATTCAAAAACTGCAATTCACAAGATATTACTTGGTTAAAATAAAACATGCTTATGTGAGCTTTCAAACTTATTTTGTTTTGCATTTCAATGAAAAATAAATTAACTTTGGTAAAATTTTTGCTGGTTTTATTTGAAAAATGTTAATATTGTATGTAATTTATAAAAATATAATTTGTTTGCTTGAATTCAATTTTATATGAATATTTCTTAAAACATTTTCTAGTATAGTTTCCTTTATTCTTAATTTATGAAATTTCATTTTTCAGACAATGAATCTTAAGAATTTTATTATGCTTGTAAGATAAATCTGTTGGTATTCTGATAGTATATAAAATTTTTTTATGTATTTTCTATAATGTATATACTATAATTTTTTAATAACTTTATTTAAGTAAATATTGTTTTAATAATTCTGATAGTACATAAATATTTATTTAAATAAATATTTTAAAGGCAAAATTTCTAGTAATATTAAAATTAATAACAATTTTTCTTCTCTATTGTTTCTATTCCTTTGTATATTTTTAAATGAGTTTCTTATTTTTCAGTTCCCACACCTAATTTATTTGTGCATATTGGTCCTTTGAAGCTATATTTTGATACCCCTACATTGTTATGGATAAATGCTTTTTATTTAAATTTAGAAAAGTGCTTGGTAAGCTTTTTAAGATTTTATATAAACAATCTAATTTAAAACAAGTTATATGTTTTTTGAGTTATTGTTTCTCTAAAACAGTTTGAACTGAAATTACTATCAATTGCATAATTTATTATCTTAGTGTTAGTACATATTTATTATTTGAGTTTTTTAATCTTTCTTAACATTCAAATTACTTACATCTTCATTTCTGTTAAATATAATATATTTTATATTAATAACTAAATATTTTTTACTTTATTTAAAGGACATACTATTTTTATTATGTTATTATAAATTTTTCATCTAAGATAAAATTATTTAATGCTTGTTATCTTAATTCTCAGTTTTAACTAAATTTACACTATATAAATAAATTTTACACATGAAAAAGTTTGGTGAACTTTTTTAATAAATAAAGGAAATTTATTTAGGCATATATATAATAAGTTTATTATATGTTTTCTAAATTACAAATAATAATTTTGTCATTATTTGTAATCTAGGTATAGGCTTCAATCTTGCATTTCTTTTATATTTTAGATGTCATTAAAATTAGGAGCCACTGAAACTCCATCTTATGTTAATATAAGGGTTGAAGCACTTTTACCTCAGGTATTATTGTAATTTTATTTCACACATTTTATGAATTATAATTATATATGTGTTTGAAATATAATTTCATAACTTATGACTTTATTATATGACGTTTTCATGAATTTTTTATATCATTGTTTATATAGTATGTTCTATATCAGTAAAATAATATATACATTTTTATTTAAACTTTTAAAATTTTATTTTTCAGGTAGTGATTCCAACTGATTCGAATTCTCCCACTCAACCTGATCGACCTCGTACTCTCCAATTACAGGCTTCCCGGTTCATTGCTACAAATTGTAGATTGGGTGATCATACAACCAAAAATGATTTAAAAGAATGCTTATATACTCTTAATTCCAAGGAAATTTTCCTAAATACTTCAAAATTTCCATGGCATAATGATAAAAAACCCTTTGCATCTTGTTTCTTTGACCATGTGATGGGTAAGTTTTTATCATTTATTTTGATTTAAAGTATTATTTATATTCAGGTTTATGAATAATTCATTTAATTCTTCCATTTGATAATGAGAGTGTAGATAAATTGTATAAAGTTATATGTTAATAATTTTTTTTTATTATTTCAAAGTAAAATGCTTTTTATTATTTTAGTTTTTAGATGTTACTTTCACTATTTTTTTAAATATCAGGAGTTCATGACTGATATGTTTGACAAGTGGAAGCTGACTCTCAGTCAGGAAACCCAGCAAAATATTTGTTCCTATTTTACTAAAACTTGTAACTAAATTAAATGCATAAAACTGGATTGTGATATTACAAATATAAAAACTTTTACTTCCAAATTATAAAGTTGGAGTAATTTTAGATACTTGTATTAATTTTCTATAAATTTTGTTTCCTTAAATATCAATTATTTAAATTAACAATTCTTTAAATTTTAACTGAGTTTTAGTTACATGAGAGTGAAAGTATTTGTACAATTATTTAAACACTTTAATACTAAATTTTGGTACTTCAATATTTATTAATAATTTAAAAAAATTATTAAAAACTGTACTTATGTACTAGTATGTTCTTAATATAAATATCTATATGATTATTTGTAGGAAAAAATGAGGAACAGATTTCAAGCAGTTTATCAAAAGAAGTGTTAACTGAATCGACTGATATTTGGAGTATATATTTAGATCCCTTTTGGGTGGAATTTACAATATGTGAATCAGGAAGAACTAGGCTTCAACCTTTTGTAGATCCCCTTCCCATTACGATTTGGTTTTACAGCTCTCATAAGCCAAATGAAGTGCTTAGAAATTCCTTAAAATTAAATGAAAAGGAAAATTCAAATATGTGCCTACCAACTATTCAGCCATATATGTGCCAAAATAATATTAACTCAATTAAAAAAATCGATAATTCCTGTACAAGTAATAATTTCAATAATAATAAGTCTGAAAATGAAGCTGATATTTATTTGTTGTTGCATATAGACTCTCTTGTGAATATCCAGTTGTCCCATTTTCAGTATTTATTTGTTCTACGATCAGTTGATATCATCACAGACATGATGGAGCATTTAGAAACAGATACTAACATTATCATTAAGAACAAACCAGTTTTATCTGTGTGTACATCAATCTGGCTTCCCCAGATTGAAGTGTCCTTATTGCTGCGAAATTTGAACCAAATGTCTGCAACTTCTGATTCAGTAGATTTAGCCTCTCTTCAAGAAGATTGTTCAAGTGCCAGTGACATTCCACAGAATTATGGGAAAAAAATTTTACAGTCTAAAAGTTCTTTTTCTATTGGTGAGTGTGATAACACTACAAAAAAAGCAAATCATGAAACTCTATGCTCTGGAATACTTGATGACTGCTGCATTGAAAATGGTTTACCAAAATCTTGTAGTGATTCATTGCTCAATTGTCATTCGTCAGGTTCATCCCAAGGTCTTAACACACCTATTCAAGAAATCCAGCCTTCTATTGGTACAGATACTTTTCAGAAAGGTTTTCATAGTGGGACTTCAGCAATGAAAAGAGGCTTATGCTCTCTTGTTGCAAGTATTGATTCAGCATTGATCAAGAGTGATTATTCTTCCACTGATGTTGACTCTTCTTTTCCTGATGATGATGCCATCTCCATCAGGAGTGATGTCTCTTCAGACCTTGATCAGTTTGTTTTAGTAAACCAAGATGGCTCACTAGATGATGAATTTTTTCAACATGCTCGTCCTGAAATAGGAGTTGACATTGCTAGCAGAATGAAAGAAGGTTCCATAATCAGCAATTATACACTAAATAGTGAGAAGAAAAAAGAAATGGTAATTTTACTTGAATTATTTTATTTGCATATATACTTATTTCTTTTATGTGAGCTCAAATATTTATAAAATAAATATTTTGTAATAGCATACTAATCTTTCAGTGTATTTTGTTGCTTAAGTAATTTAAGTCAATAAATACAAAATCTATAATACATTTCTGTGACATTGTTATATTTTTACCTTTAATAAGCTTGAAAGTGATTGATTGTCTAAATGGGATTTTCTGAATTATTTTAACTTTATATTATTGCATCATATCAAACTAATTTTAAATTAAAAATTATGCTGAACAAGTTCCTATTAAAGAAACTTAATTTCATTTTCATCGTTTACATTTAAGTTAAAACTGTGCTTGTAAACGAAATTTACTTTCCATTTGTATTGATTGAAACAATTTATAAATATTAGTTATTTTGCTCTAATTGATTTTATTCATTACAAATTATAGATGTCCATTACTACATTCAAGTTTGGAAAGGTTGGATGCATTTTCCATTCTAAGATGGCATCAAGTTTTCTGCTACATTGTGGTGAAATAGAAACAAAAGAAGAAGCTGCCATATCGTGGGAAAATTTTCAGAACTATTTTTCTACAAGTATTACTTTATCAAAACAATATTGATAACATTATTTAATTTAATTTATTTTATATATGCCACTATTTTTATCTTTCAGTGGTTTTAATTATCATATTAAAGTTTTTTTTATTAGTTTGGATTTCTGCTGTAATTTTAGTTTTATAATTATTTCTGCCAATATTAAATTATTTTCTATATCCAAAATTGCTTTTTATGACACCAATATTATTGCTTAAAAGAAAAATATGATCAAATTTACTATTTAAAAACTGGAAGTTATTCTGATTAATAACCATATAGCCAAATAAAAGTATTTCATAATTAAAATTTTTGAGTCATAGTTGTAATTTATAAAATATAATTTTATAGTTGATCAAAAGGAATAAAAATAATGTTAATAACACAATGTTAAGTTTAAAATTATGTTATATTTTTATGTAATATAAATATATTTAATAAAATTTTTATGTAATATAAATAATTATGTTTTAAACTATTAGAAAAGAATGTGTCTGCTGCTTTTAAATGCATATTTATTGGAAAAACATGCTCTTTCCATTCATTTATCATAAAACTGAATCTAATATATCTCTTAAAATGTGTTAAATAAACAATAGATTAAGCTTAAATTATTATTAATGAGAGTTTAAAAAATGTTATAAAGACTTGATCCATCTCTTTTCTAGAAAACTTTTTTGAGAAGTTAAAAATAAATTTTTTTTCATTTAGGAGCTAGAGCATGGAAAAATGAGAAAAATGTGACGTTGAGACCATGTGAATTTAGCATGAGACTTGATAAAGGTTATGCTGATGAAAAAGAAATTACCAAAGAAGTTCCACCTGGTTTTTTAAGCATTCTTGCCAGCAATCTGTACCTTCGATTACAAATGAATAACATCTCGGGTATTGTTGAATTTTTTGAAGATGAACTTGCCTCAAAACCAATGCCATCTAAAATAATATTAGATAACTTAGAAATACAATTACAGGTTAGTTTTTCTTTTGTATTTATGATTTAAAATGTGTGATGCGTCTTATATTACTACTGCAAATACAGCTATATGTGAACTTAATGTGTACCTTTCAAATAACTTTGTTACCAGTTTTACGAGTACTGCCCCCAGAATCCTTTAATTATAAGAGCTGTATAAGAAAATTGAAAATGATCAGTAAAGAACTTGTGTGGTAAAATTTTTCTTTTAAAATGCCTCTCTCTGCTATTACTGTTGATTCAACTTATGCTGAAATTTTTACAATATTGCTGCATCATTCTTTCTCATCATCAGAAATAAACTCTTCCTGCATGGTGCTTCAAAATTCAATTTAAATTTGCATTTTACTCTGCTAATATTCATTAGTAATGCTTCTTATTTATATAAATGCATCATTATTTTATCAAATAAAATTCATTTTTAACAAGAAATATATGGTACATATTATTAAATAAGTTCTCTATTAGTGTTGAAATACAATATTTTATTGTTCTTTATGTGAAGATTTTAAAAATGGGCAATGTTTGATTAGTTGAAACTGGGTATGATTTTTTTTTTTTTTTATGAAAGTATGCATAACAATTCATTTCATCAAAACCATGTGTAATCACATATTGACATGTATAACCCTAGGTTGCAACATGAGTTTTTACTAATTTATCAAAACTCTGATCAATATCATCATTATCATTTTATCAAAACCATGTAAAATCACATATTGACATGTATAGCCACCTGTTGTAACATGAGTTTTCTCTAATTTATAATTTCTAGTCTCTAGTTACTAAGCGATTGCTTGCAACCACTTATCATTCACCGTTGAAGAAGTCTGGAAAAATAGTGAATCTCCAATCTCACTTTGATATCATGATCAGGCAGATTTCTATTACATATAATACATATAATGTATGTGTTCAATATTCTGTCATCCACATTCTTTCTTTATGTCTAATTTTAATGTCCAATAATGTATTTTATTGAATGTTATGGTGTAAATTGTTCCCTTCTTTGATCATTTCTTCCTGACATAATCTTAAAATATGCTTGAATTATTGGAGCAGTATTGCTACTAGTGGGAAATATTTCCTTTAAACTTCTTTTTTCCATGGAAAAAGGTAATTTTTATCTTTTTAAGGTTTAAACTTGCTTGGTTTGGGTGTCTAAATTCAATATAAGAAATTCTTATACTCATATTTCATAGTGCTTTATTGTGCTTATGTGTTATCTGAAATATATTTTTTTATGTGACATACTTTTAAGAAGATTGTAATTTCTACTTTTCTAAATATGTGTTCAGAATTTTAGAAATATTTTCATTGAAGAGTTTTTAAAAAACTTTCAACTTTTCCCTATGTGAATCAGAATGTATATAATTTGTTCCTTAAGTTTAAAGCTTCCATGTTTTTCAAATAATTAAACAAAATTATTTATATCAATCCCTTATTTAAAAGGAAAAATATAGTATTAATATAACTTTGTAGTTCTCCTTTAGTTATTTCTTAGTTCAGCTTGAAATGATTAAAAAATATAAGTGTGATAGAGTTTGGAAGTTTTTAACTACATTAAAAATTGTTTGCATGAATCAAATCTTATTTTGTATAAATTAGTGTTTAACTTTTTGAGAAATTACAAATCATAACTCTTTTTAATGTTATTTGCTGTTGTTGGAATAGCTTTTGCTTTTTTTTTTTCCTTACTTCCTTTCATTTTTATTTATTTCTTTTTTTCAAATTTACAAAAATTTGTTATTGTGATTTTTTTTTTCAATTTAAATGTTTTTAATATACACATTCAGTCTTTTAAAAATTATCATTTACTGAAATTCTTTACTTATATTTGTTACATTTGATAAGAGAATTTTGTTTTTGCTGTTAATTAATTTTAGATTAATAGAATATTAAGAGGTTTGTTTTATAATCAATGATTTTGAATTTTTGTGTTATTTTAAAAAATTTTTGTGTTATATAGTTTTATTGAAAGTGTTAGGATTATTATTTTACATATAAATAAATTTTAGTAATTTTCTAAAAAAACATGCGAAAATTTTAAAAGTAATATTGATTTGTTTGTATATAAAGTAAATATTTTTTTTTAATTAAGGTGATCTTGCATTTACAAATTTTAGCTAAGATTTATATTTTTAAAAATTTAAAGATTCATATTTTTTTAATGAAATATACTTTATTTTAAAGTGTTTCATCATTTTATATTTTTTTGTTAAAAACATATTCTAGGAAGTTTTAATAATTAATAACATTTAAATTTCTCATTGTTGTGAATTATAATTCAAATAAATGTTCTTTTAAAACTGCTGATTGAAAATATATGTGATATATTTCTATAAATTGATTTGTGCAACTGTAACATGATATAAATAATATTTAAAGGCTGGAATATGAATACTTGCTACTTTTACATGTAGAGACTATGCAAAAAAATTACTTAAATGATTATTATTAATAACCTTAATTTAGCTCTATATTGATACTAGTTATTTTTATTGCAAACAAATCCATAACTTGTAGTATGGTAGTTTATTTAACCTTGAATATCACTGAGTAGAAAATTAAATTTATTGAAATAAAATGTATTGGGAGCAATATTGTTAAAACTTCAGAACAAAACTGAATAGATAAGCAGAGTTATACATGTTTTTTACTATCGAAATTTGATGACTGATTATTTTCATATTTATTTGCTGGTTTTTAACGCTATGAAGCTGCTTTCCCAATTCATACTTTTTATTTATATTTTTCTTTTTCAAGAAGTGGATAAATCTTCATTTTATGTTAAAAAGTGTATAAAAAAAGAATTCACCTAATTATTAAATGAAAGAAAACTATCGAGTTGGAAATGTGGTACTTAAGAACAGTTTTTTTAATTCTCAACTTTCATATATTTATGATGCATATTTATGCATTAAATATACTTTTTTAATTAAATTTTTCATAGTAAATACTTTTTCAAATTTCTATAAAAAATAGCATTTAGAATTTAATACTTAAAATGTTTCATTTTTAATTTGTAGTTAACATTTGTCAAGCTTATTGATCAAATGGATAAGAGAAAAAAAATTTGAAGATGGGCTATAAAAAATTCGGTTTTCAAAATAATAAAATTATATAAACTAAATTGTATGTAATCAAAATATTTTGATGGCATTCATCAGCTAAAGACATGATTCATCAATTATTGTTTTCTACAACCTCTAGCAGAACCGTTATAAAATTTTTACAGTATCTGTCTATTACAAATTTGAATTATTTATCAGGCTAGTTTTAAAATATTATGTAAAATCTATATCATCTGTTAATTTATTTTATGTTCATAAAAATGATCATGATATCTTTGTTTATCTTTCTCATTGTGATGGTAAAAGCTCCTTTTTAAAAGTGCCTTAAGTTTATTTTCAGTGTATCTTGTAGAAGTTGCTCTTAAAATTTTGTTACAGATACAAAATTTTTCAGCTTTTATTAGTGAGCAATTTTAGTTCTTTTTAATTGGAATATTAATGTCTTTATTGAATGTCTGATTTTTTGCTCATAATAAACTTGCTTTATAATCAAAGTTAAATTTTACATTAGTCAAGTGCACTCATTTAAATATCATATTTCATATATTTGATGCACATTGATATTATATTTTCTAAAATTAAATTAAAGGAGGCAAAAATATGCTAATTGTTTTATGTTTATCAGCATTAAATATAGCAGAATGTTACCTAGTTAATCACAATTGAAAATTACCTGAGTTAAACGAAAAAAATTATTTTTGACATTTTATTTCAAAGCGACTGTGAAGTATTTCCTTTTTAATAATATCTTCAAAATTAAAAGTTAAAAATGTTTTTTTCAACTTATATACAAATTTCGAAATTAAGGCAAATGCTATAATTTGTTGAAAATAAAAAGTACCCTATGTATATATTCAAAAATATATAGCAATTTAAAATTATATAACACTTATATTGATTGATTCTTGCACAAGGATCATTAAAATATAGCTACCTTATAATATATTTAGCTACTTACATTAAAACAAATTTTAAATTAAATCTAATTGATTGTTAAATAACTTGTAGAGTTTCTATTTAGTTTATGATTTTATTTCATGATTTTTTTTCTTCCAGTGTAAGGTTCTTTCAAGAATTTTTCTTTTACAAAATCTAATAGATCTTACTCTTTCATCTATTTAAATGTAGTATGATAAATTACAAAATAATATGTTGTGAACTTTTTGTTAACAGGAAGAAACACCTCCCACTGTCTTAGTATCTCCGAATTCTGCTCCTTTAAATATACGTCTACCTGGTTGTATAATAGAAAGAACACTAGATGGAACTCTAAGTGTACTTCCTCTTCCACAGGGTATATTTTTGTATACTAATTAAAAAATTTTAATTCAAATTTTTCATGAAATATTTAATTTTTATGACTTTTTGTTAAGTATTAAGTTAGTTTAATTTTGTGTAATCTAGATTTCAATCTAAAATATTTTATTGTTCAAAATGCATACTAATATGGCAATACAGTTTTTATTGAAAATATGAACTCATGTGTTACTTTTAAATATTTTATGCTTAAAAATAAAATGAAAAGTATACCTGTAAAAATAGAAATTACTGAAATACACCAAATTCTTTTAATATTTTAAATTTTATAACATATTTAGTAAAAATTAAGAATACTAATATGATTGGAGATGAAACTTCCTTGAATTTATTGTAACATATTTTTACAATTAATGCTTGGTTTCCTGAACTAGTAAGGTCCAGTAAAATAGTTCTTAAAGTCAAAAGTTTGTAAAATAAAATAATTAGTTCTTAAACTAATTATTAATCTTTAAAATTCCTTTACCAAACTGTTATCGTTTTATACATGAATAACTATTAGAAAAAATTTAATATGTACTATTTAAGAAATATGCAAAATAAAATTTACTTAAAAACAAATTTTACTTTCAATAAACAATTTTTATTAATGAAAAATCATGATAGTAATAATGTATTTTTTCCTGATTCAAAAGAAAACTATGGCATTAAAAATGCATTTTTCCTTGTAGGAAAATATTATTGTTTTCACACACACACACACACAAAAAAAAAAAACCTTATTAATTTGTTGTTTTTCAGAGAATTACAGTAATATGTCAATTTTTTAGTGTTTGATATTCTTTCACTTTTTATACATTATATTTTTGAATATTTAATTATCTGATACTTTTACTTCAAATTACATCTGACTCCGCATTCAAAAAATTCAGAATTGGAATTTTAGGTAGCAAATTTCTTTTTTGAATTTCATAGAAATTTTACTTAACTTCACTGAAGTTGTTAGGTAAATATTCTTGATTTTCTTAACTTATAGTGATTTATTTTATGAAGCCTGTCCTTTAAAAGGATCTAGATATCATTTTTACTGCAACATCATTTTAAATATAAATTAATAAGTGCATTATGCCTAGAATGTTAATTTCATAAGGCAATTCAAAACCATGATTCAAAACCATGATCACTCCTTGCAAAGAACCTTATGATATTTTTCCATTTGAGAATATTTATTATACTATGATACATAAGCTGTCCAATTGGAATTATATTAAATTGGAATAATTTCACATGAATTGCTTTAAAAGATTAGGATTTTAACATCAGCGATGAAGATAGTTATTCATAATTCAAATGATTAACGTCACTCCTAATTTCTCAAATATAAAATAAATGAATAAAATTTAAAAGTAAAATTCACCTGATAAAAAGTAAATACAAAAAAAAAAAAAAAAAAATGACATGAAAAATGAGTTCGCAACAACGATTTTTAAAAAAATTGTTTGTAAATGGAAATTAAAATTATAGCATTTATAAAGACGTGTTGAAAACATCTACTAATATTTAAAATCATGAACTTTCATAAATTGAGAGGTTCTTAAAAAACATTATCAACTCCTTTGAGACATAACTGTTAACCACAAATATTCATTATTTTTTTTAAATTTAGAATAGTGCTTACAAGAATTAAGAACATGCTATCAAATATAAATTGTGGATATTTTAAACATTTATAGTTTTTTAATGTCAATAGTTTTATTGTCTACATCAATTATCAATCGAAATTAAAAAAAGGCATAGTTTTACAAAGAATTGGAAAAATCAAATACATTTAAATACTTTGATCTATTATATTTATTTGTGTTCCTCATACCATATTTTTTGCATTATTGATTTTTATTAGTTAAATAATTTAGTTAATGAAGATGCTGTCACATATCTTAACTGTTTTTAATATATATTTGACTAATATATATTTCAAATAAACAAATTAACAATTATTTTTTTAAATAAGGTAGATCCTCTTTAAGAATTGCTTGCTGTTCATTATTTGGAAATGATAAATATGTATTATTTAGATTTCTTAAAAAGAGCTTGTATTGCTTCAACATTTTGATGATTTGCCAAATAAAATTTGAAAAAAAAGCAATTCATGTTTTCCAATCCATTTCAAAGGTATTTTAAAGAGTAAAATAAAGCTGATAAATTGTTGACTAGCACTTCCGTCCTTTGTAATAAAAAATTATATTTTAATAATATTAATAAAATTAAGATTTCATATTGAAATTTGTTGAGAATTTTACAAGTTTTATCTTTGTGTATTACATACACTTATGAACTACAAAGAGATAATAATATTCTGATTGTAGTTCAATTTGTGTTTTGCTTAGTAAAAGCATTTTATTTTCTTACATTAATTAGTTCTGTTTTTTCTAGTTTGATTTTCTTTAATTGATTCACAACTACATATTTTTATTTTTTTATTCTTATCTAAACTATTTTATTCTTTAATAAAAGCACATTTCTTATATTTTCACAGGATACGTTCAAGAAAATCTGGGAGAACTCCTCAATCATTGTGCACCACATAAAATCCTTTCAAAGCAGCCCAATATTAATCACCATGAGTCTTGTAATAGTGAAGAAACGAGTAATACTTTCGTCTGTGATAATATTAGCAATGATCATCTTTCTGTTACTAAATTATTACAAGATAACAAAGAACTTAGGTCTAAATTGAATCTTATGACAAATTTAGAGCAAGAAAATGACATATTAAGACAAGAACTTAATTTATTGCGAAGTACTGTTAATGATGATAAATTAAAGCAGCTAATTGAATCACGCAAAGAAATACGAAGACTTGAGCATGAAAATAATACATTGCAAGAGACATTAAAATTATTACAGACTGAAGTTACTAAACTAGAAATTGAAAAGATGCGAAATAAATATAAATAAAAATGTTTTGCTATTCTGAATGTTTAATTATAGTTGTTCTTTTAAAGTATATTGTTTCTTCTGTGTGTTGAAAATATTCAGCCATATTTTTATGAATAAATATGTGTGCTGTGTTTAAATTATGAAACTGCTGTTCTATCTTTCAGAATAAATAAGTAGAATTAGTTGCTTGTTACACTATGTTATACATCAATATAACTTAGCTTTATAAATATATCTAAATAACTGGTCTAGTTCACAAATGTGTTAAGTGGACTTTTTTGTTATCATTTATTTTAAACAATTAGTTAAATAATTTTGGAATTACTAGATTTGTACTATAAATTGCAATTACTAGATCTTAAGACTTCTTTAATTTAAGAAAATTTCATATATAATTTTGAAATAACTTTCAAATCTGCAAACATTTGTACTTATGTCATTAAAAAAGTGCTCTCAACAATTTGTGTGCTAGACCATTCATATAATATTTATTATTAAATGTTCGTTCCCTTGAACTATAAATTTTAATAATTCGTGTGATTTTTAAAAAAAAAACAATTTATGTTTGGAATAATTCTTTTTATATTTTACACTTGTGAATCATTGTTTTTAATATGGGTATTATATGTTTTTATTATTTTAAGTTAATATGAATTTGTAAACTCTTGCTATTTGACACCCATACTAATAGTAAGATTAAAGAGTATCTGTTTTACATTTTATGTGAAAGTGATTTTATATAAATTATAATTGGTGATTTTATATATTGTCATTGCATTGCATTGTTTCCCCCCCCCCTCTTAATGGTAGCATCAAAAGGTAAAATTGTTTTGGATATAAATACATTTAATATAGAAAAACCTACTAACAAATTTTATGGTCATGAAACAGGCTTTTTCAAAGAAAAAATTAAGTAGAATAATATAAACACTTGATTAAAAATATATGTTATTCTTTGAAAAATATGAAAAACAAATACAAAAGTAACAAGTCTATGAATTTTAAATTGAATTAGATGTAGAATAATATATATTATAATAATTTTCTTTTTTTTTTTATAAAATTATGTAAATAATCTAAAACATTTTAAGCTGCATGTATGTTTTTGTTTCAAAACTCATTTATTTTTTTAACACATTTTCATATTTCTGAGCATAGTGCTTCTAAAATCTAACGAAAAATCTGTACCCTTCATTAAATATGCCTTGTAAAATGGAAGTTGTCTAGACAACACTAATAAGAATGTAAGCATTAAACTTGATATTTTGATGTTTGATCAGAATATACTTAAATATAAATGTATTCATTTTTGAAATGCAAATGTATTTTTATTGCAAAATTTTCTTTTTTTATGATAAAATTATCAAAAAGTAAGATATTTTCAATATTCTATAAAACAACTTTTGCTAAAAGGGTATAATTTTATTTAAAATTTCATTAAATGGATTTCCTTAAATAAATAACATTAAATTCAAATAATGAAAAAATTAATTTGTTTTTTTTATAAATGCAATAATTTTTTAAAAGATTAAATTAATTACTTTGCAAAATAAATAAATGGAAAGTTTCACAATATAATTTTATAAAATATGTAATATATCATTTCATTTAGATTAGTATTAAATATTCTGAGACCTTATTAAGTTATTAGTTATTGTATGCTCATTTTTTTATAATGCAAATTATCAAATACTATGTTAGGGTAGATGCTGCATTGAAAAAAACACCATTTAATGTATCTATTACAGTTAGTTTGAAACACAATATGTATAGAAATTTTTTTTAATTATATCCTAGGTAAGATATAATGCATTAATGGAAATTAATAAGCACATAAAGAGTCTATATCTGTCACTTTTTTAGTAAATTTCACATTAGAAATAAATTTTAATAAATAAAAATGTTCAAGTAATTTACTATTCAATGATTTTCATAAAAAAAAATTATTGTTTTATTTCAATTATGAGAACTGTTATTGAAAATACTTGATGAAAATTAATTTTTTCATACTTTTTTAAACTGTTCCATTATGCTCTGTTTCTTACTTAAGTATAATTTGAATTTCCAGTATAAAAATATGTCAATTTAGCTTTCACATTTCTAAATAAGGCATTTCTAGAAGAAAATTCAATACAATTTTTTTTAAATCTTAGCTAAAAATTTTACTTATAAGTTTCATTGTGTAATACTTTTATGAATTTTATTACATATATATTCAGTTTGATTAAAAATTTATGAACTTCAGGCAGTTTTATTTATTTTTATTATTCAGGAGATATCAAAATATTTTTCATTTATATTAGATTAACAGTGAAATAAATATTCTAAAATCATTATTAAATTTTAAAATTTTTACGAAATTAAAAACTTAATGATCCTTGTTTTGATCCTTTCATATCTGTTTTACAATGAGATAAAAATGAAATATTATATTATTTTAGATTTCCAATATCCAGAATAAAATTGTCACCCCTTTTTTCCTGTAAAAGAATAGCTTTACAAAAATTATATTTTTAAATTTTTCTTTAATATACAAAGTACAGCTAATGTATTATGTTTTTTCTATTAGTACTGTAATTATTATATTATTATAGTATTATAATATTAAAACATAGTACTGTAATGTATTACAGTACTATGTTTTTTCTTATACTGTGAACATGTTTACTGTAAACATTAACGTAATAAAACTTTAAAAATTAGAATTCCTGAGCATACATTTTATATGGTTATTATAAAATAATGTAAATATTATTATTTTATCCTTTTTTCCTATTAACATGTTGAAATCATTTATTTAGTAAGATTCATTTATCCTTTATATATTTTATATTTTAGAAACACAGTTGTTATAATTAAGAATTTAAAAAAAATCTGAATTTATAAATCTTGTGAAATATAAAATCTTAATAACTTTAATCTTTAAATGTAAGATTTACATTTTTGTGTTTGCCTTTAAACATTAGAATACCTAAAAATAATTAAATATATACACAGGAATCCATAGTTTAGGTGTTTATTTGTTTATTTTTTTTAAATTTGAAACAAAGTTCCATGTTTCTTTTTTTCTTTTAGTTTCCAGTTCTCCAAATTTAATTGTACTCTTTTATTTTACTAAATTTCTAAATTTTCTTTATTTAGAAGCTTTTGTTCATTTGTGGCTTTTGACTTCTCCTTTTGTGTGCTCATTGATTCTTGTGATTTCAACACCTTCTTAGCAATCTTAAGTGTGATTTCAATAATAAAGAAAAATGTTAATGTATATTGTTCCTTGCGTGCATACTTACAAATATATGATGCTCAAATTTTATTGCCAAAAAATATTGCAATGAATCATAAAGTAATTTCAGCTCATTTAGTTATATTAATTTAGTTGTATTTGTTATATGATTTTGAAAATAAAAATTAAGAAATTTAGTCAATATTTATAATAGCTACTTTAAAATAATCTCTTCCAAAAATTTATTTACACTTTTGCCATATCTTTAAAGTATTTTTAAGTCAACATAAAGATAAATACTTTTAAGAAGTAATTTGGTGTGTGTACTTTATTTCTGTAATATGCATTTCATATTTTTTTTTTCTTGCTCCTTTTATCAGTGTAATTTTTAGGATGGAAAAGCATATTTATTGCATAAATAAGATAGAACCATTTGTGTTTTTGAATGGAATTAATCAAGAGAAATATTAGCTTTTTTTTTTATAAATTTTCTTTCATTATATATATATTTTCTTTTAAAGTAATATTTAATTTATTATAATAATTTATTTTTATTTACTAACTTTCTTTACAATGTATGGGTGGGCAAGAAATGTAAGATAAATAATTCTTATGTTAAGGAAAAATAGTTTTTGATTATGCTACTTCATTTGACTATAATTTAATTTTTAAAGATGTATGATAAAAATAGTATCTTTTCAATGATTTTTTTATTATACAGAAAAATACAGAGCTATTCTCTTAAAAGTTTCTATATAACTAAAAATCCAAGCTTTCTGAACTACTTAATTTGTGTGTAATTTGCTCAAATCAAGAGAGAGGCAATAATATTTTTTGCTCTTTCTTTTGTATATATTATAAAGTTTCTTTGTTAATCTGTTTTTTATTTCAACCACTTTTATTTATTTCACTAATTTCATTTCATTCATAATTTTATTTATATAATTATTAAATAATTTATTATATCCCATTGAATTTTCCTATTTTTATTTCATCAAACACATTAAAATAAGCTAATTTTTATGTATGTATTTATAGTGAGTTAAATTTTTTTTTATCAATGTTAATTTTTCATTATTAAGTTTAAATAAGACAAAAGACTGTCTCTAAATGGAAACAATAATATTAGACATTAAAATTTATCTTTAATTATTATTTAAATAATTTTATTTAAGCTTATTTTTATTTATATGTATTTGGTTCTTGTTTGTAATATATTTTATATTAAAATGTATTCATGAAGGCAAAAGTGTGTGTCTTTTAAAATATCAATTAAAAAATTTGCTTTTGATGCTTTTTTAGGTTATGAGTGTAACATGTGGTTGTGAGACCTTTTTTTAGGTTTATTTTCATTTCATTGCAAAAAGTTATATCCTTAATTTTTTACTTAAATGAAATATAATTGCCTAATTTAAAATTGGTTAAATTTTATACTTATTGATGGACAGTTTATTACATTGTGAATTAAAAATTTTATTTCTTGTTGAATATTAATATTTTGTTACTAAAATTATGTGAAAAGAAATATAACTTGAATTTAATATACATTATTAGTACAAATGATGAAAAAATTAGTTATTAAACATCAATATTTACATGTGTTCATAAATGAAATGTATATAAATTTAAAACAAAGTGAATTTTTCATATATTGATGTAAAATTTGATAAATTATTCTCTGTGATTGACTATTATATAATGTTATATAAATGAATTATACTGTATAACCTGAAATATTACATATCTTAGATGTTTTGTATTTTATTAAAATATGCTATATGACCTCTTATGTATAATAATGTATCAAAATTGTGTAAAAGTTTAAGTATGGTTATACATTATTTAAAATTTAGTAATTTTTTTTTTTTTTTTATCATGATGTGAATATTAAGTACTCAATATGTATGAAGCCTTTATTTATTGATTGTTTTAAAATAACATTGTTTGAGTGAATTTATTGGGGATATATTTATTAATATTGAAATACTAATTTCAATTTTTGAATTTTATTTATGCTCAATTTTACTTTTCAATACAGCAATACTCAGTTATATATTTTTTGAAAATTTTAAAATCATTATTTTATATAATAATTTTATTTTTTTATTGATAATTTTTTGAAGTTTTATTCAAATATGGTCATTTTAAATTCCTTCCTTGCAAATCAAAGCCATTTATTTATGTGGAACAAACAACATTTCTGTTATAATTGCTTTGTTATTGTTTTAAAATAAATTATGAAAATTTTCTATTCAATAAGTAAGTTATAGCTTCCAAAGATTGAAATATAAATTCAATCTTTTGTTATTTTGCCAAATATGCTGTTAAATCATATTTTATAATTGTAAATACATCATTTTCATTGAAGTACATTTCATCATATATAATATATACAGAATTTTTAAACTTTCTTTATAAACAGCATTCTATAGTTAGAGATATGATCCCATTTTGCCATATCTAGTGTATGAAGTACATGAAAGGTATTTGAAAGATATCAAAAGAAATTAATTCAAAAATATCCACCTGGTGACAATTTACATGATAAAGTCATAAATTTTAAGAAAATAAATGGCCAATGTTGAAAGCACTATGAATAATTCAAAAGAGATTTTTATACAGCAGGATTGAGAAAACCCTGAAACATGCATAGATTCTTGAAAATTTTTTGATTTGGGAATTTTTATTTTGTATAAAAAGTTTACTAAATAAAAAGTAAAAACTGTTATGCAAAATAAATCTTGTTATAAATCATTGCGAATGTAATCAATTTTCAATACTTATTTCTTATTTACTTTTTTAAAAATTAGTTTAAGATTAATAAATATTCCGTGTTAATTGGTTATTACAGGTAAAGTTATTTTGCAAACATAAAAAAAAAAAAAAAAATTTGTTGTAGTTTGTAAATTTAATCTCAAAATATTTATAGTAAAATCTCATTTTTTACTAAAGATCATTATAAGAATAGAGTAATATAAGAATATCAGAAAATTAAGAATTCAATTTGTAAAAAGCTCTCAGGAAACTACAAATCCATTTTTCTACATGATAAATCACAATCAATAAATGCTTAATATGGACAAATCCTAATGTTATGTATTTGTAATTAGTTTTGTATGCAAAATAGCTAATAAACTATTGGCAGTGAAGTATCAAGTGAGATGGTGGTCGTATTTTTATCTGTATGAGACATTCAGTGTGCGGAATTATCTCATATGAATTAAAGATAATTTGCAAATGTTCCACAAAATTCTAAAACAATTGTAAAGACGCATAGGAAAATTTATTGTACCCATTCTTGTATCAGGTATATTTGCTGATTGTCCTTGTCATATTTTGTTATACATTTTTATAATTATGATGTATCCTAACTCCAGCAAAGGAAGTGTTTTGCATCAATAGTATTTACATAAAATATTACAATTTCACTACCATGATAGTTTTGCTTCAAAACTTAATGGATGAGCTTGTTAGTTATTTCTTTTAATCCATGAACATGGCAAAATCTTGTTCTACATAATTTATAATATGGTACTTCTCAAAAAACGAGTGACTGTTGACTGGAAAGACTGATAGTTTTCCAAGTCATGGTTTGCACAAAAAACACGATCACACCAACAGTTATAATCTGCTTATATCAGATAGCTATTCTAATACCTTAAAATTTTATGTCCAATTCTTTGAAATTTTATATCTTTGTGGCAGTAAATAAATTAGAAAAGTTTAATTTCCTCATTTTTAACTCAGTTAATGATTGCTTTATTTGTTCAAAATTTGTATGTTGTTATCAGTAAATTATTTCATGAAACACATTCATACTTTATTTAACTTCCCAGCGTTTTTTTAATGTTATTGGATCACATGATTGTCAGTATCTAAGCAATGACTATTTAAATATTGTATGCATTCTTCATTGGTCATTTTTTAATTAAATTATTTTATGTAATACACATCTTTATAGTAAACTGTTTTCGTTAATGAAAATTTGTTTTTGAAATTCATCTTATATAGTGTATACCAAATTTTCTGACAAACCTTTCAACCCTTTTTAGTTGCCAGATTCTGTTTAAATATGAAATTGCTTAAATGTAATCACCATCCTGCATTAATGATCTTACAGTCTTTAGAATTTTATTTATGATGCTGTAATTTTAAATGCTAATTTGTAGCAAATATTACATTATGTTACACCCATATATATTGTACATTGCATAGATAATTTCTAGCATAAATAACTTTGTTATATGATTAATTAAAATTTTCAGATCTTTTTTATGTAAATCATTTTTACACTTCCCTATTCCTTAAAAAATTTTTAAAAGATTCTTTATTTTAGACTGCTTTTTTTATTTTTCTTGGTCTTCCTCCAAGATTTTGACTAATATTTATTGAAAGTTTCTCCAGACTTAATGAAGTTCTTTGATTGCAAATAAAAATGCAGATTATTTTTAACTGTAATGTTATAAAACAAAGATACATACTTAAAAATAATTTATTCGCTCAATTTATGTTTAAATGATGTTTTTGCAGTTTCAATGACATTTTAAAAAGCAAAATTTTTCCTTTATGGTGAAGATAAATATTTTTTTATCTCTTATTCATTTCAAATTTATGTGTTTAGTTGTATTTATTAATATAGTAAATTTCACTTTTGATATTTAAAAAAGAAGTCAAAGAGCTAATGCATTTTATGCTATGATGTATAATTTCATGATTTTTTTCTTCTAATTTTGATAAAAGATAAAAGTCGTTAAACATTTATAATATGAACATTATTTAATTTACACAATAAATGTTTGTAAATAATAATTTGAATGGAAAAGAAATTAATAGAAAATCTTCTTTCGTTAAAAAATTAGAATAAAAATGAAAATTAGAACTGTTTTCAATTTATAAATGTATTAAAATATCTTGTAATAAAAATAAGTTTTATTACCTAATCAGAAGAAATTGAAATAGTGAAAAGATGAACACAGAAAGACTCAAAATTTCTTCAGAAATCAGTTGAACTTTATATATATTAGTTCTTCAAATTATTTCATTAACTAGAGTATATGTTAAATATCAATTATTTTGTAATTTCATGAAATTTGAAAATTTTATCTAGAAAAAAAATTTATGGTTATCAAAGAGAAAAATTTTAAGCTGATTGAATACAGAATTCTTACATTAGATTATAAAAAATATTCGAAGGTGTTCTATAATTGTACAATATATTGTAATTTGCATTCTTTTTTTTAAACAAAAAATAGTTTTTAACTAATTTATTTTTTATAAATTGGCAAATTTATTTTTTAAGGTAAAATAAAATTTTTTAATAATTAAGGGCTTAAAGGTGTTTTATTATTAAATTACTTTTATACATTAGACATTCTGACATTTAAATGAATAAAAGTTTCTAAATGTGCACTTAAAGGAATATCTAAAAGAATTGTTAATTTTTTTTATAACATTAATAACAATTTCCTTAAAATTAACAAAGTAAGTGTTTAATTGTTATAAATATTCTTGTTCATTATTAGTTTCTTGTTTTTATATAAAATACATGCAGCAATTTTTCCTTTTATTTGGAAATAAAATTTAAGGATTATATGTAAATTGACTGAAAATTTAGAGTGTTATTTCAATTCTGTTTTACTTTTAAACTATTTTTAAAATAATAAAAAATAAGATACCTATATGTTATTTCGATTGTACATTTAACTGTAATTTTAAATATTTGTAATAAGCTTATAATTGATATTCATTGCATTATTTATATTAACTTTTTTATATATTTCAGTGAAATAATTCTTATAATAGAGATACACTTATAATATTTTGTTATTATTAATATTATTTATTTTTATAATTAAGTTTCCTGTTTAATTTATTTTTAATTAATGCTGTTTTTCTTATATCTTTCAATACTAAAATGTAATTTGTTTTTGTAATTGTTAATTGTTTGTAATTGTATTATCTATATTATTGTTTTATCACAATTTTTAATTTACTTTTTCTTAAGAATCAAGAAAAAAGTGGAATATGTTTTAAAAAATTTATTTTACACAAGTCATCTGTTTTTTCTTTTATATTACTGTTATTATTAATCATGAAAGTACTAAATTATGTAATGAATATTCAACATATTTTCCAATCGTATATTTTTATTTATTTTAATGCAGTGAAATTTAATGAATATTATATTTTGTATCTGAAATACTAGTGTATTTAAAAAAGATGAAATTTGCAGTTAAAAACCAATGTTTTTTTTAATCTAGTCATTGTTAAAATGTAGTTAAATTTTTTGTGGTTAATTATTCTTTTCATGATTTTTGAATGTTTAGGAATTATATTTTTGATTTTTTTATATATGTATGAGTTAAATATTGATGGTTACAGACGAAATTGCATTGTTAAGCATTGATGTATAGAGTTCATTTATTTTATATGTAATGTTATCAATAAGACTGCATAATGTTATATTGATACGAAAAAATCTTGGTGTTATATATATAAGAATTACAGGGCTATTATATACTGTATTTATTTTGATGTAAGAACATTTTTGTTTTAGATTTGAGTCATTTATCTGTGAATTCTCTCTTTTCTAATTTAAATTATGTGATCTCAACCAAAAATTAAATGTTGCTTTTAATTAAATATATTTATCTATGCATTTTCATTGGTGGTGCTCATTATTGAATGTTTAATTATATTTAACAATGTAGAAACACTCATTTACAGAGATTAAAAAGATTTGAAATAAAAAACCTCGCATTTCTTGACACATTCCAAAAGCTTAATTGCTGTTTTGTGCAAATATTTTCAGAATTTAAATTGTTATAATTATTTACTTAATACTTCAAAAATACATTTTTTTAATAAAAAATTACATAATCACAATGAAAAATTACTAATCTAGACATTTTTTGTCCAACAAATCAATTCATGAAATGATTCTTAAGTTGAAGACTGAGAGAATTTTAACAAAATTGATGAAAATGTATCTTTACAAAATAATAATAATAAAACTTACATAATCTATAATAGTATATGAACGTGAAAGTAATTTAAAATATGAATGATAAAGAAATTCGAAACTAGCAAATCAATCAAACAAGGAATTCTTTGCTATTTAATTTGTGAATGAATCATTAAAAGCATTATCAAATGGAAGATGTTTAAATTCAGACTCCCATCACTTCTGAAGTTATATCTAATATATATTAAATATATTATCCTATAGTATTGAAATGGCCACATTTCCAATATTGTATTAGTACACAGCTCAAACTGGAGTAGAAGATTTCATGGAAACACCAATCTTACACCCTGAATCTTGTTTAGGGTGATATTGAATTTCATTCCGAATGTAATTCTAGTACTCATAGCCGACCACTGAAAATTTATAGCTTTCATACACTGCTCAAAACAATTAAAGGATATTGCGGTTTTAGGTGGATTTTGTGGCTGGGAAATCTTTTAGCTGATTGATACATGGTCGACAGACGTAGTAGGTTAAATGAGAATAAATTACACATGTTTGGCAGAAAAAAAATGCATTTTATTGCGCATTTGTGTACAAAAGGAAAAAAACAATTTGTGCATATGAGAAAAAAAGAATAAGGAAAGGTGTTTTCTTCAAAGGAAATCATTTTCCTACCTATGGTTTCCACAGCCGGCTAGCAACATTGAACACCTTTGAAGCATGGAGTCAATGAGGCTATTAATTACGAGTTGGGGTATTCTGCCCCACTCTTCCTGAAGAGCTCTTTCCAATTCTTGGAAAATTTGTGAGGGTGGTTGGTGGCCAGCAACTCGTCTTCCTAGAGCGTCCCAAACGTGCTATATTGGATTCATGTCTGGAGAACACGCTGGCCATTCCATTTGTACGATTCCTTCCTCAAAAAGGAAATCCTCCACCAGGTTAGCACGATGTGGCCTGCAGTTATCATTCCTTAAAATGAAGTCATCTCCGATTGCTGCAGCGTAAGGGACTACAATAGGTCTGAGGATCTCATCCCTATAACGGCGATCAGTCAGATGTCCATCTAGAATGATAGAGGTCTGTGCGTCCGTCATGGAGATGCCACCATACACCAACAATCCCCCACCGCCAAATCTGACACTTTCGTGCACGAACGCAGGATTATTCCTGCTGCAACGGTCCCTCCAGATGAAAATACGGCTATTATCAGGATGAACAGAAAAACGGGATTCGCAAGAAAAAGAATGTTGCTCCATTCATTTCTCCTCCAGTTCACATGCTCGTTGTCATCCTTACTATGGCGACGATGCCTTGATGTTAGTTTAACACATACCCTCAGTCGGCGAGCATACAGATCTACACCATGGAGCCCGTTTTGGACATTCTGAGTTGAAACCGTGGTGTCAGTAACCGAGTGAAAGTGTTGGAGAAGAGTAGCGTTCATATTTCGGTGTCTCCGAGCCGTTAACACTAAATAACGATCTCCATTGGGTGTTGTTGCCCGTTTACGACCTTGCCCTGGTCTTCAGCCTGCACTTCCAGTCTCCAAAAATCGGCTCCAGATCCTGGAAATAACACTTTGTGACACTCCAATGGCTTGCGCTACTTCGGCTTGAGTTTGGCCCTCTTATAACCTACCAACAACTCTCCAAGCTTCTCAATCAGTTAAATAACTTTGCTGAGACATCGTACTCATCGAAACAAAGCAGTCACTGAATGCCGATCATCATTGTCTTTTATTCAGTTGAAAGTCAAATTTCATTCACTGCCACTGAAGTGACGTTTTTGACGTCGAACTCAAAATTAGCATACTCTACAGTTTGAAAATCAGAAAAATTTGCATTTATAATATTTTTTTACCACTTTTAAAAAAAAAAAAAAAAAAAAAAAAAAAAAAACCTCACTTATATTTGATTGCAGGATTTATAATATAATAAGTCCTGCAATCAAACTTCATGCAATGGAATGGTTCAATGAATAATCCTAAATATTTATAATTAGTTGAATGTTCTGAACGTAACTATCTCTAGTAGGGTCTTTATCTTACTTGTTAAATCTTATTCATTTTGACTTAGTGAGGCCATTTTTTAAGTTTATAATGTTTCGACTATTCTGTAATAATTTTGCATTCCATTGAAAAGTGGGCTAAGAAATTTTAAATATAGTTGCTATTTTCGATGCGCCGTATTTTGCGAACACTAATCATTGCCTTGTGTTGATAATTATATATATTCGTATCCATGTTTGTAATTTTTCATATCTTATGTATACTATCTTTCTATAGATTAATGGAATAAAATATTTAGAATATTGTAATGTTAGAAATGAGAATTATTCTCAAACTCTACTCGTTGCATTATGCTATCATGTTTTGATCACGTGCTTATAATTCTTCAAATATTAGGCAATAATTTCGCTTCCTATTGAAAAGTGAGCCAAGAAATTTAAATTATTGTTATTGATTTATAAATGGTTTTAAAATATTTTTTTAAACATGATAATCCAAGAACTTTATCTGATCTTAAGGACAACATTTTACAATACGTTCATAGCCCAAAACATATTGAGGTGAAATACGGAATACGCTATCTTGAGATTCCAAATGGCAACTGAAAATATAATCTCCACTTTGTCGAGCATGTTTTTTGTTGTGTAAAATTGCTTAACTATTATAAATATTACATACATATGTTCAATGCGTAATTTATATCTGTCTGTATTAATGAGAAAGAGTTATATTTAAGGAAAAAAATGAAGATTTTCTTATAAATTAAATATACCATTAGATTTCTATTAGATTAATTCTTTCAAAATTGCATAAAATTCTTCTTCATTTATTGAATTCATGCTAGTTATAGTAAAACAGCATTGATCTACTTGGTAAAAGTGCGATTTTTTACGAGCAGATTAGGATTTCCATCTACTCGTTATATTATGCCTAATCTTAGGTATCTAGATGGGATGAAACATTCAATTTTAGTTTTAAAATTTAAATAAAGTGTATGATAGCTGTAATGTAATTCAAATCTTGTATTTTGATTTTTTGCGTAAATGTAAGACATTAACAGATGTTACGTTAAGCGCAATTAATAGTTATAATACTCAAACACGCATGCGATTTTGCCTATCAATTAAGAAAAGCAATGCTTTTTAGGAAAATGGGGGGGGGGCATTATAAGGGAATCAATTTACTTAAGTGAAATTATTGTAAGTGTAAAATTATTTTGGATATTTTAGTAATTAAAATATCCATGAGATCTAATTTTTCATATAAAAATCTTCAAAGTGTTGTATTTGTAACTACTGATATTTTATTTGTACTGCATAACTATTATTTAATATTCATCATTGTATGCTTCAAAAATGTAATGAACTATTATTTTCAATTTGGAAAATTCAGCAGTCACTTTTGTTCATCGCAATCTTTCTAATTGGGTTGCGCGTACAAATTAGTAAAACATTCCAGTTGAAATACTTTAAAAAGAAAATATGACAAGCGTCTGTTGTTATGTATTAATATTATTATCTCTTGGACGAAATAAATTTACAATGAAAGCGAGCAAGTCTGCTTCTTCACTAAGCTGGAAGAAAATGTTAAGAAAAGTGCGTTCGCGTCAAGCACTTGAAATGGAGGTAGAAAAAGAGGTGTGATTTTATGCTCAGTAGTTGTGTTGCTGGAATACGTGAAATTCGTCTTCACGTCTCTGCATTGTCAGGCGAGTCCTTCATGAACAGCGACGTGTCATAAAATCAAAATTTCTTGGGGTGATATTGGAAGGAATCGCCTTTTGAATGTGATTTGCTAGTCTCCATGTGGCAGTTTGGCGAATGATCTAAGATCTGACTTAGAAATGCTTTAACACCATTATACAGTCTAGTTCTTTTCCTTTATAACTTCCCCAGTTTTGTTGACCAGGAGAAATAACAATTTACATTCGGTCGATGAAGTTCAAGAGTAGGCAGAATTGTAAATATATCCAGGACATAACTTCTACAAGACTAAACCGATCATCGTATTTCCCAAAAAGGTAATAAATTAATGCATGTGACAATCGTTTTTGAAGAAAACAAACTCTGATGTTACTTCTTAGTGGATGATCAATTTTCATTTCATTGCCCATTATACATCATTCGATGAAATAATTAAAACACAGATTCTTTTATAAAAGTAATCACTTTCCTATAGAATCGGTATAGACATTTTTAAATGGAAACCACAAAATAACTCACTAATGTAAGTAAATCCTTTTTAAATTTTTTTTTCCAAATGGCTTGCACTAGGTGACTAGCCATTCACCACAACAAGGCCGGAAACTGCTAGTCATTTAGCATTACTCGGTGGGCACCTGTGAACCATGTCACGGAGGCGAGTAGCATTACCCATGTCTCACCATCACAAACCTGCTTATGGGGTGGGCCACATTCATCCATCAACTCAGAAGAAAAGAAAAGGAAACATAGAGAAAGGAAAGAAACGTCCATGCCCAAACCGGAATTTGAGCCCGTGACCAACAGTCTAGGAATCAGGAACGTTAACCACTCAGCCATCGGCTGGCTTTTTACATGTTTTCTGTCAAAGGAATTGAAACATTTTTCACAAATATTTTTACACATTTCAATTTATAACTGCATTGATGGAGAAAGTTAAATTCCAGCTTTAAAAGAATTCAGCAAAAGAAATATTCTTGTTGGAGACATTGAAGTGAAAAATAAATTTAGCGGTAGTGACAAATTCAATTTCAGAAACCTAATTCTTTTAAAGTAAGTTAATTAACAACATTAAGAAACTGCTCACATATCGGATTAAAGCACTTTCGCGAAATTTCTTCTAAATCATTCTAGCCAAATGAAAATAAATATTTATCTTTCAGAGAAAACAAAAAAAAAGAACTTTTATTAGCATCTTTATGAGATTTTGAGGAAATAAATCGAAGCTTCTTTCGGAATGATTGGAGTTAAACATTTCTCGTTAATGACAAACTCTCCAAAACTTCTCACAAAATTAAATTGCACGAGAACTTGGGATCCACCTTTTACAGCCTAATTTTACGAAATCTTCTCCTCCGTCTTAATGATTAAAATGGAAATCGAATAAATATTTCGAAGCTCCTAGTGATAAGCTAAGTTAGAGACTACTTCCAGAAAGTTTAAAACCCATTTACTTTAATTTGCTCTTGAGCAATTTCCTCAAATTGTTCGAAAATTTGATTTCGAATATTACTCAATATGATTAGAATGAAATGTCTGTGTTGACATGTGGTTATTTGGAAATATGAAAAGAAAAAAAAAAGTAAAAAAAATAATTTGAACTTACTTTAAAAGATTTGAACACTTTTCTATCATAGTATCCTCCAAATGTTGAAGTATGACATTTAATTAAGCTGTTTGTGTATTTTATGTATTAAATACCTTTAATTTTATGATTTTGTTATTGTCACTTAGAAATGAAATGGAATCAACAAAGGAAAAGCAAGGTTTAGACATTAGTGCAATTGTGACATTTGATTCAAAATGAAAATGGATAAAATACCACCATAATTGATAAAACGAATTTTAATTTTATATTTAAAAGTTTGTATCATATATTAGGTTATTAGTGTCCCATTTATTTATATTATCTTATTCTTTGAGTACATAATCGAATGACAGTTGGGTTAAACGCGAACTCTCCAATTTTCGTGGCACACTAATAGAAAGGCACAGGGTCATTATCGATATGAACTTATCGCCTATGAAATTTATTAGCATGGCGATACTTGGCTGCGTCAGAATTGAATATTCTTTTTATCATCGGCAATTTTATTCTTATTTATACTTATATATGTTACATTAAAAATTTGCTTGAATCTGTTTGCGACAAAATGGGTATGCGTGGCCAAATTTAAATATGAAGAGAGCAGTGCTAGCTGAGAATGTGAATCATGCGGTTGATATTAACCTGTTGGCAAATTGTGCGTGAAATATCTATCAGGTATTGAAAATTTGAGAGACATAGACTCTAATACGCATGTCATGTTGTTAATTGTCCCATATATCACCAAAGGGAAGCAGTTATTATCGGTTATGTAAACATACTCTCTAGGCAGCGATGGGAGTACCTTATTACTGAATCTAAAACACAGTATCGTTTACTCAACACGCTATTTGATCATGTACTCTTAAAATAAATGTTTCTATATGTAAACATTAAAAAATACTGACTTTAGACGTAGCTTTTGCTTGGCATTACTTTAATTGAAATCATTGCTGTTTCAATGTTATTGAAACTGCACAAAATGAAGGCTTTGATGACACATTCTCATTCATAAAGTACCAGAAATAATATATGAACAAAAAAGTAAACCAACCTAGTTCGTCTATGTTCGGATCAAAATCCTTCGATGATCTTCCAGTGTTATATCATTAGTCATTCCAGAACTTACATATAGTGGGTAAATTCCTTCGGTATTTGCTGATTCTGTTGATGTTTCTTATCTTATACTGGATCGACAGAAACATGTAGCTGAAGTCTATGAGTCCGTATCATCATGATAACACTATTTTTATTGTACATTGTTCACGTAAGTAGAGTTTGTTGATTACAAAGTTCGTCGTGTGTATATAATCATGGGCGTGCACTTTAATATTGACATTTTGGACCCGACAATTTGATTGTCACTCTTTTCAACTTTCTTATATTTAAACATTTTTTTTAAAATAAGAATTGTATATTAGTTTTGTTTAAAGAAAAGATGCCTAAAGTCATAAACATGTAAATATATGCTTAAAAATACATATTTGTGTACACATTTCAATCCCCCCCTTTTGTAATACAATAAGTATATGGGCAAAATATGTCTGTCTTAAGCCATCACGTCCAACCAAGGCAGAATCAGCTATTATTATTTTTTTTCAAACTGCAGGCACTAATAACTAACCCTTCCCCACAACAAGGCCAGAAATTGCTACTCCTTTATCGTTAATCGGTGGCACCTGTGAATCAAATTAAAAAGGCGAATAGAATTACCTACGCCGCGTCACCACAAGCCCGTTTATAGAGTGGGCCACATTTATTCATCATCTAAGAAGAAAGAACAAGAAAACAGATAAGAATCTCCATACATAAACCGGGATACTAACCCTGGACCAACAGCCAAGGAACCAGGAATGCTAACCATCCATCGGCCTGCTATTAGCTATTATCTTAGTCGATGATTTTCTACTAATGTGAACATGAACTTTCAAAAACAGTAATACATTTACTTTTCATTCTGATTACGTCGAACGCACATACTGTATGTAGCATACATTGTTACTGGAGGGGATTTCTCCGGTAATACTCCAATTTTTTTAAGATACCTTTTACAAAAATTATAATAAAAATTATAACAAAAA
>JAPDSC010060577.1:222827-252545 GCA_026290005.1 Latrodectus geometricus
GTGGATTCTGAACTACTACAGACATCCAAACCCTAGGTGAGATTCGAATCCAGGAACTATTGAATGCAAGGCCATAACGTTAATCATTCGGCTCTCAACTCAGCGTAATTCAAGCGGCATTTTTCTTTATTAATCTGATTCCTATCTTACAGCTCATACATCAAAGTTCAATCAATAGGTTCAAGAGAAAGGAAATGGATGTACTTTTGATACTTTCATGGTACATGATGTACTTTCGCCAGGAGTGGTTATGTATTGGAATCACCTTATGAAATGGGTATTCTAGGCGCAATGCACTTTTTAATTTTTGATTGGGATATTTTAGAAAATATGATATCTTGGTCATGTTTTGTGCATGCAGGTTTGTCGTGAGGAGATAACTAGTTCAGGTGTGATTGCATCATCTTACAGAGGTTTAAATTTATAAGATACTTGATAAGCGATAATTCCAATACCCGTTAACCTTAACCAGTCTAGTCCGGGAATCACGTGCTCCGCTATGTGTGTATATGTATAGTTGACATTATCTCTTCAGATTTTACCATTTTTATATGTTTGTAGATTATAATTTTATTTGGGCTTGTAATTTGACTTTTTCTTGTTTTTTCAAAAATATTTCAAATAATTATTTTTTAGCTTCTTTGTTCCACAAAGACTTTCATATTATAATCATACATGGTTTCTCATCGTTGAACATATATTTTCAACATACTTTCCTTTTTAATAATAAACAATATACTCTAGATGTTTTGTCTTTTTTAATTGTTTTTATCGTTCTTAATATACCATATTAGTAATATTTCTCAAAATAAATATCATTGTAAAGTAATGTGAGATTACATGCAATTACCATGCATCTGTGCTTATAACTAATAATAAAAAAATTTATGTTAGAAATATCTTTTTAATTAACTGAAAGCTATGTAAATAGCTTATAAAAATGTTAATATTATAGCTGCTAAGTTACTGTGTGATTTTTGTTTTTATGTTATTCAAATTAAAGTAATAGCAAATGTGAGGTTTTATTTTCCCCGTTATACTGCAAGCGAGCACAAACAATACACAAACAATTCTATTACTTTCTGCCTTTTGACATGAGCATTTTTTTTTTTTTACTCATAGAGTATGTTTTTTTTTTATTTTATAGCTAATATTGTTGGGATTGCCGGCCGATGGCTGAGTGGTTAGCGATCCTGACTCGTAAGCTGTTAGTCCCGGGTTCGAATACCGGTTCAGGCACGGACGTTTTCTCTCTCTTTTTTTCTCTGTGTTTCCTTGTCTTTTCTTTTGAGATGATGTATGAATGTGGCGTGCTCTATAAAAGGGGGTTTGTGGTAATGTGACGTGGGTAATGCTACTCACCTCCGTGACTTGGTTCACAGGTGCCCACCGGGTGAAGCTAAATGAGCAGCAATTTCTAGCTTTGTTGTGGCGAAGGGTCAGTCACCCAGTGCCAGCCATTGGTTTAAAAAAAAAACATTGAAGAGATTTTATAGCTATTAAATTTATTAATTTATAGCTGCTTATATAAATATGTTTATGTTGAACATAATTTACCAGTGTGAAATATAGATATTATTCTAAATAATTTTTGGAAATATACATATATACTACTATTCAACTTATGGAGATCATGACGCACCTTATTTTGAAACCTATCATTGATCCTTTCTTTCAAATTATGATCTTTCTTGATCTCATTCATTTCTGTTTCTTCCAGAATAACTTAGAATCTAAACTAATACAACTTATGAAATAACTAATAAACCCTCTAGATCTAATTCCGATCCAGTACATTTGATGTACGTTTGGATGACACATTGCTACAGGATCAAAGGCCTTTTTACCGTATGGAATTTCGAGATTGCTTTCACTTACGAGAAAGAATCAATATTCCCGAAACTCTTACAGATAATCTGATCACATTGTCGGAAAACGGATGTGTAACGGTTTCCGTTTTGTGTGTGTACCGGCAGGGCCGGCGCTAGGGATGGGCAAGCCGGGCCCCTGCCCGGGGCGGCAACCTTAGGGGGCGGCAAATTGGCCCTAAAATTAAATTTCTCAAACTTTTAAACATTTTCTATTTCTAAAATAATTGAGTTTTGACCCATGCTATACTCCAGGGCCATGTACTGAACCTACTCCATGGATATCTAAAAAAGAGGCACTTGGTACAAGAATAAATTCAGATCCGAGTTCCTGGCCAACTAGCTTATCAAAAGCAGAAATATATTTTTTGGTAAAAGAAGGACTACCTCAACCATTAAAAGAATACAGTTTTCCGTATAATTATACCGGTCGAAGATTTAGCGCTCTTCATTATTTGAGAAATATGAAAAATGACAAAAAAGTCATGCGTAACTGGTTAGTTTATATAACTACTAAAGACTGTGAAAAGACTGTGTTTATTGCTAATGCTGCAAACTTTTTGGTCCTACTTTAAGTTCCCTTTCTATTGGAAGTTTTAAAGATTGGAAGCACCTCGCTAAGACTTTAAATCAACATGAAACCTCTAAAAAACATATCAAAAGTCAAAAGTCTTGGATTGAATTAAGTCAAAGAATACAGTACTCTAAAACGATCGACAGTCATTCACAAAGACTTATTACCGCAGAAATATATTATTGGGGCGAGGTGCTTCTACGAATTGTTTCAACAATAAAAATGCTTGCTCAAAATTACTAAGCCCTCCGAGGTACAAGTGACAAACTTTACAATTTCAATAACGGTAATTTTTTACAAATTATTCAATTACTTGCTCAGTTTGATCCAGTAATGGAAGAGCATATCCGCAGAGGGCTTTAAAAAGAAGTTAAAGTGCACTATCTCGGAAAAGAAATTCAAAATGAAATGATTATTCTTTTAGCCGAAAATATAACATCTCATATTATTACTGATATTAAAAAATCTAAATATTATTCAATAATTCTAGATTGCACTCCTGATATCAGCAAGATCGAGCAAATGACAGTTTTAGTAAGGTATGTATCCATTGACAAGTCCAGTCCCAAGGAGGTTTCCATTAAAATTAATGAAAGATTCTTAGGCTTTCTTCCGGTTGAAAGATCGACTGGATATGAACTTTCAGCTCTAATACTTAAAAGACTTGAAACATTGGGATTGAATTTGCAGGATATGAGAGGACAGACTTACGATAATGGGGCCAACATGAGAGGCAGTAAATCGGGAGTGCAATCTAGAATAAATGCGTTAAATCCAAGAGCATTTTACCTTCCATGTAGCAGTTACTCATTAAACTTGGTAGTTAATGACGTGGCAAAAGCATCCTTCGAAGCCGCCAATTTTTTTAATATAGTCCAAAAAATATATCTGTTTTTTTCCTCATCAACTTTTTGATGGACCATATTATTAAAATATATTTCCGGACTTACTTTGAAATCTCTAAGTGATACTCGTTGGGAAAGCCGAATAGATGCATTGAAACCACTAAGGTATCAATTAGGAGGGATATGCGATGCTTTACTTGCTGTTTGCAAAAAACTCGGAGGTTGACAACTCTATAAGAGTTGAGGCTTCTGGACTATTAAGTTGTGTTAAGATATTTAAATTCTTATGCTGCATTGTAATTTGGTACAAAATCTTAAATTGTATCAATCCTATAAGTAAGCTCTTGCAGACAAAAGACTATGATTTACCATCTGCTATGGAGCTCTTGAAAAATTGTAAAGATTTTTTCAAGCATCTCAGATCGGACAGAGCCTTTACATGCTTTGCATGCTTTGCGATGCTCGAGAACTCGCAAACGAAATTGGCATACCAGCTAATTTTGAGCTCACCCAGCCACGTCATATAGTTCGAAGAAGGAATGTTAATTTCGACCATGAGGCAAAAGATTATCCAATAGAAGATCCTGCTTTGAAATATAAGGCAGAATTTTATTTTTTTTACATTAGATAAAGTTATCAATGCACTGGAATCCAGGTTTGATTTGATCAGTACCCACAGCAACTATTTCCAATTTTTATACAATATTTCTGATTTAAAAGATATTCCTCAAAATGACATTATAAAGTATTGTAAAGATTTAGAAACAGTGTTGACTGATGGGAATTCATTCGATATAAACGCGCTTGACTTGGCAGACGAGATAGTAGCTGTTTTGGCTTCGCTAAACAGAAAAGAAAGTCCAATTGAGAGTTTAAAATTCATATCGAACCTGGATTTTGCTCCTAATCTTGGTATAGTTTTAAGAATATTTCTGACTCTCCAAATAAGTGTGGCAAGTGGAGAAAGGAGTATCTCCAAATTAAAATTAATTAAAAATTTTTTACTCTCCACAACTACCGAGGATCGACTAAACGGCTTAACAACAATAGCCGTCGAACATGACCTGGCTGAAAAAATTAATGTTAAAGAAATTATAAAACAATTTTCAGAATTAAAAGTGAGAAAAAAACACTTTTAATTTCAACTCTCGGATTAAATGTATTTTTAATGTGTAATAAAGTTTTAATATTTAGTGGTTTTATAATTTGTTTTACTTTTTTTAAAATATCTGTTCTGTATTTTATAATTATGCACCAGAAATTACTCTTTCCTATTTTTCTGCACAATCCTAATTTTAATTTAGTGCCAAAAACATAAATAAATAAATTAGTATTTTTTTGCTAATCAAAACTTCAACATTGCTGATGATTGCAATTTTTTTACTCGTTTTATCGTGGAAAGGTTTTAGGTTATCTCTTTTAATTTTTGTTATAAAGGGGCAGCATTTTACCTCTTTGCCCGGGGCGGCGAAGCTGCTAGCGCCGGCCCTGGTACCGGCATACTTCCCTGTGAATCTCCCAGAGTTGGATTGTGATGCTAGGAAGAAGCTGCTAGGTGGGAGTCTTCACAATTTAGGAGCAGGGACCAAGTAGAAGACCCTCCCTTACAGGACCTAAAACCTTTAGAGATATTATTTCACTTAGATAATGATCGTTTAAGGTATCTCAGCCACCTTTAGCGAACACGACGGATTTTCAGTTAAGATAGGATTCAAACTCATTATTTTCCGATTAAGAGAATGACATCCTAACCAGCTATGAGGGATACAGTCTCCATTATTCGAGAGAAATATCTTCGAGTGACAAATTATTGGGTACAAATCAATAGTATCAATATCCCAGTGGCTAAGTAACTTTATGATGCTTCCTGTAAGATCAGCATAGTGAAACTTCTCTTGCCGCATGTGAAGAGAAAGATGCCATCTTAGGTGTGACCTCGTCACCTGATCATGGTTCGAAATTACGAGGCGCTTGAGAGGAGAGTATTCAAAACCATTAACGCTAAGGTACAGTCCAGGGCTCGTTTACATACTATGTAGATAGTATAACATATTACATCATTTAGTTTTTAATATTGACAATTATGAAAACTATATATTATATACGTATATATACCAACACATACAATTGCTATGCATACATTATACACATAGATATAAATGTATATACTACCTAGATTTCCTATTATTTAGTAAGATTTCGTATTTAATTATATTAGAGAAATTTTCTGTAATTTAAGCAAAAAACAGAGAAAAGCATAACAAATAAATACAGTACATGTGATAATTGGCATTATTTTCGTAATTGTGATACAATGTAAGGTGAATGGATTTTTTATTTTCAGAGAGAACGAAATTTCTAGAAGAGAAGGAAGTCAAGGCACCTTCTCCATGATTGATTATTTTGTATTTTAAGGAGAGTCTATAATTAAAATTCTTTAACTTTTTCGAGTTTTCATCTCTAGTTAAAATTTAATCTAATATGTATAACGGTATTCGACTTACTAAACGTAGTATTGGTTTTGTTTTACTGATGCATCACAAAGTATTTTTGTTAATCGGATATAAAAGAACACAAATATAGATTTTATTCCGTAAATAAAAAAATGCAAAGAAAACTTAAAACACGTGCTTTTGATGCTAAGTATAAAGTCTTAAATCTTTTTTAAAACTTCTTCATCTTTAAAATCATTAGAATCATCTTAAAGAATAATTTTGCATAAAATGGTCTTAATATTTTTATTTGGAGTTGTGTCTGAAAGGAATAAAAAAAATATTTAGCGTAGAATAATGTACACTATCTGTACAGAATACTGTACCTGAGATAGCAATGAATTGTCATCAAATTCTGCACCCAGTTATTATAAGAAAATTTTTCAGATTAATAGGCAATATAAGGTTGGAAAGAAAAGAAAATTTTATATTTTAAAAGAAAATCCGTATATATTTTTTAAAAAAAATACGTCTCTTTAATTAACATTCGTTTAAAAAGTTTTTTGCTTCACATTTGCTTCCAGGTTGGATTCAAATGAGGGCAAACAAAAATTAAGGTCAGTATAATTTGAAAGTTCAATCTTCAATGTGGAAGTTCAAAAAATAAATAAAATGAAAGCTCATGTTTTTTTACTTAAGAAACTATTGCATGTGTACTTTCTCTAATTAAACATTTGATGAGTGAAATGAAGCATTTCATGATTTGCAATACCTCTTTAAATAAACTAGAAACTTTTAATTATAGCATTTTTAATTTAGTTTATATTTTTAAATTCCTTTATGTACTTAAATATTTAATTTAGGAATACAAATTTTATTCCAATATATTCAACTAATCAATGAAAAAAGTCATTAAATTCAAAAAAAAGAAAAGAAACTTTATTTAAATTTTCTTTTAAAGAGAATACAGGAATTCTAAATGTCGAGTTTTAAGTACTTTTCCTGTAAACATTTTAATCCTCTTAAATTAAGCTATAGGAGGAAAAGGAATTCTCTTTTAGTTGTGTTTTTATGATTAACAGTGAAAAAAGAGAATATAAATTAAATTTTACTATTCTCAACCGGTGCGCTACGTGGGAAAGTGGGATCAAAGTATCAGAATCCCAGAACGTGCGCACTTTCAGGAATTTTCAAACTACTGCGTCACCGCAGTGACGTAGCAAGTATCCAGGGCAACAGGATCGATAAACGCCCCGGTTAAGGCAACGTCACTCCTTGACTATCGAATCGTAAAACATCTATTCCGGAAAGAGCCGGCCGGGACAAGAATAGGTGGCATTGTTGCCGTATTTTCTCACTTTACCCGTGACTGTACTTTCTATTGTTTGACTAAAAAATCCCTTGAGCTAGTAAAAAATTATGCTGAGGCTACATTTAATTTTCCTGAACCCTTTTATTCGTTTAATAGATTCCTAAGTATATTTTTATTATATGCCTTCTTAAAATCCAACTGTTAATAAGTGTCAATAAGAATTGTAACTTTGTATGAATAAATATAATTTATAATTCATCGAGAAATAAAATAAAAATACATGCTTCATAAGAAAAATAGGAAATCTTGATAAAGTCGAATGATATTTTGCTTTTAGCAAGCTAATCATATTTCTAATAAACACATAGTTAATTAGAAATGTGTTTAACACTTAATTAATTATAACTCATATTTTTTTAAAAAATTGGTGAAAAAAATTATATATTTTGTATCAACACACACACATATCTACCCTGATAATTTATACATTCAGATCTTCAATTCAGTAGTTCATTTATTCTTATTCCACCGGTGCGTGGATATTTGTAGCCACTCAGAATGCACTTTAAACTGTAGGTTCCTATCAAATTATAACATTTGTGATCGTGAGGTGATAAAGAAACAAAACTCGCAACTCAAAAAAATGAAGCTAAAATAAGGAAACTGTGCTATTTAACGTATTATACACAGTCCAATAACTATCAAAAAATAAATTTAAAAGAATTGATTGACCGTAATTAAATAAAATAAAAAAAGCAAATAGAATAAAATAAAATAAAAAATCAGATATTGCAGTTTTTTTTTTTTTTTTTTTTTTACTATGTAAAAGATAGAATTGATTGAATTCGTGAGCACTGATTTTTGAATTCATTAAATTTTGAAATTTAGTTCCAATAACACATATAATTGAGCAGAGGTGCCCAGTTCCATTTAAGCCCAACTAGAAGAAGAAGACATAATTTAATTAGCAACCTCACACACACAACACATATTATTTTTTTGTAAATAATGTTCCCAAGTGTTCCACCAGCAACTTTCTGTCATTTATATTATATTCCTAGGCCTTCAAAAGCATCATGTGCTTAGAAGTTAAGGAAGAAAAAACTAGCTATCTTTTCGTATTTTAGATGTCATTAAAGCTCTTAAAAATCATTCAGCGTTTGATATTTAATGATTTGTTAATAATTATTAGCCGAAGTAAAAAGACTGAAGTAAAATTATATCAAAAATGTTGTCAAAAGCTATCTATGCATGAAACATTTTGTAAATTAACAGAATTCTTTAAACATAAAATTATCATAATTTGAATTTCATGTAAGAACTTCTACAAAAATATTTAAAAAAATAACAAACGTAAATTTTTGTATTTAACCCTTCTTTGCAAGATTTTTGCCTTATTTGTGAAATAAATCAAGGTGATATAATTCATGCTCAAAATTAAAGGAAAAATGGTTAAAAAAATCTTAGTATATATTTATAGTACAAATTTAGCAAAAAACAATATGATGGAAATTTCCATCATCACGCAAAGTTAGATCATTAGCTTAGTACTAAATATAAATAAAAGAGGAAAATAACAGAAACACGTGTTACAAACCTTTCTTCCACTCATTTTCTTTTCTTTTTTTTTTTTTTTTTTTTTTTTTTTTTTTTTTAGCATAGAATTTCAAATGTAATAAGAAAAAATTAAAAACGGAATCATATGTTTATTGCTACTACAACAAACAGCGGAATGACAACTTCAAGCTAGTTTCACTGATAGTGACACTTTCTTATTTTTGACATGTTTCTTTTTATGCAATGGACATTAAAAAGGTATCCAAACTTGGTCAACTTAAAGTTAACTTGTTCTTTTATATAATTTTTGAGCATTCAATGTTATGATGGAAATTTCCACCATTATGCAAAGAAGGGTTAATTTAGCTGTTATTTTCATACCAGGTTTGATAAAAATATGAAATCATAATTTTTAAATGCTCTTTTTATTTAGCTCACACCAAAACTTTCTTGAAAACAATCTTCAGTCTTCGGTACAGAATTACAGATTTCATTTATTTGCTCTTAAATTGATTATTCGTGTTCTCACCTTCTACATTTTTGGCGATGAAATAGTTTTAGTTAATAGAAAAAGAAAAACGTGTGCACATTTTTTTTCCTCTAAAGGAACGAGCATGTTTCATACTGCATAGATGGGCCGCAGTTTTATGTATAATTATTGGTGTAAGCTGTTGTTGTGCCAGCATACATCGTGTACCTAGCCCACAGTTGGTCTCTACCAGTTGACATATCAGTCTATGATCTATGGTGTATGTGTATCATTTATTAAATAATATCTATGCACACCATATATTGAAACTTAACTAAATTTTATTATTAAATTTTAAGAAAAATGGCAAAACGTCGCCAACACAAAATCTCTGAGAGAGAACTGGTTTCTGAGCTCGTTCTTTCACATCGTCGGCGAAAACGTGAACTGCTCTGTTGTTCCTCGTGCGCTATATTTTTGAGGAGATTGGTGTTGCCAATCTTCAGATAGAAAGTTTTTCTAGCTGCTGTTGCCAACTTCCGAGCAGAAGTGTTTCACCACATTACTCCCCCCCCCCAAAGTGCCTAAGGCACGAGGAGTTAGAGATATCGTGGGTTGAAACGAACTCTTCTGCCGGAACGCGTAGTTTGCACAGGGGGTTCTTCGTTTACAGCTGAGTCTTGAACCACAGGAACAGGCGTCACTTTCGGAGAGTTCGGGGAAGCTTGGGTACCACTGGGAACAGTAACTGAAGATTCAGGGGTTTCAGACACTAAAAATGCTGGTTTTAGACGGTCGACATTGATAACGGATTCTTTTCCTTTGATGAGGAGAGTGTAAGTTTTATTAAGCCGTTTAAGCACTTGATAAGGACCATCATATGGACGAGTCAACGGAGGTTTTACTGCATCCTGCCTCACAAACACTTGAGTGCACGAATCCAAAGCTGTGTGCACGAAATACTTGGGATTGGTATGAGCTGAAGTGGGCACTGGTGCAACATTTCTCATAGACTCGGACAGCTTTTGTAAGAAGGAAGCTGGATCCAGGGAAGTAGAGACACTTGTTGGCTGAAAGAAATCTGCAGGCAGTCGAATTGTTGTACCATAAAGCATCTCGGCACAGGTACCACCAAGGTCTTCCTTGTAGGCTGATCGAAGACCTAGCAACGTAATGGGCAGGCTTGATGTCCACTGGACGTAATTGTGGCACATTAATGATTGTTTTAATGATCGGTGAAACCTTTCAATTAATCCGTTCCCGGCAGGGTTGTATGGAGTTGTGCGAATTCGGTGAATGCCAAGGATTTTGTTGAGATTCGTGAATAAGTTCGACTGGAACTGACGACCTTGATCGGTTGCTATGCTGGTAGGTATTCCAAATCTTGCGATCCAATGGGCAACAAAAGTTAGGGCGATGGTTTCTGCGGAAATGTCACGTATCGGAATTGCTTCCGGATAGCGAGAGAATCTGTCCATCATTGTTAAAAGATAAGAATATCCTTCCGACGGGGGTAAAGGTCCGACAATGTCCAGGTGCACATGTTGAAAGCGTTGTAAGGGTACAGCAAAGGCTTGCAAAGGACTATGGTTGTGCCTGGAAACTTTTGACTTCTGGCAATCAATGCATGCGCGAGTCCATGCAACACAGTCTTTTGAAATTGAAGGCCAGACGAAACAAGAGAGAATCAGTTTTTTAGTCGCTCGTACTCCTGGGTGGGAAAGTCCATGTAGGGAGTCAAACAGAGTTTTTCGGAGTGGAGAGGGAACGAAAGGGCGGATTCGATCGTTTGTTACATCGCAAAATAGTTTAAGTCCTGGGGACAGTTCCATCTTCTGTAGCTTTAAAGAACTACCTGCAGTTGATAGTAATTGCTTGAGTTCTGCATCATTTTCCTGGATTTCAGCTAAACGTGAGAAATCGGTGGCGTTATTACTTTTAATGGCAAAAATTCTTGATAAGGCGTCAGCAACTGGGTTGTTTGATCCAGAAAAGTGTTGAATGTCAGTGCTAAATTGAGCAATAAAATTCATATGCCGAATTTGTCTAGGAGATGCAGAATCGGAATTTTTTTTAAACAAAAATGTAAGTGGGCGATGATCAGTAAATATAGTAAACATTTGTCCCTCAAGGTCGTGCTGAAAATGTTTTACAGCAGAATAGATAGCCAATAATTCTCTATCATATGTGCTGTACTTGGTTTCAGCTGGTGTCAGTTTCCTGGAGTAAAAAGCTAAAGGTTGTAAGCCATTGGTACTTTGGGAGTGCAATACTGCTCCTAAGGCGATATCGGAAGCATCTACCATTAATGATAGCTGCTGATCAGGGGAACGGAAACCAAGGGTGACTGCATTCATTAAATCGCTTTTGCATTTTTCAAACGCGGCAGTTGTTTCATCTGTCCAAGGAACAGGTCGTTTGTCATTCTTTTTAGAATTTTTTAGAAGTGAATGAAGTGGGGCTTGAGTAGCTGCGGCTTTAGGCAAGAAACGACGATAAAAATTTAACATAGCTAAAAATCGTTTAAGGTCAGACAGTGTTTCAGGCATAGGGAAGTTAGAAATTACTGCTGACTTTTCGGGAATAGGGCTTACTCCAGAGGGTGTTATTAAGCAACCAAGAAATGCGACTGATGTTTTTCCAAGAACACATTTAAAGGGGTTTAATTTTAGTCCGTATTCGCGGAGTTTATCGAAAATGATGCGAAGGTGTTTAATATGTTCGTCTTCGGTTGCCGAAGCTATAAGGAGATCATCGAAATAGGGAACGCAAAAATCCAATCCATAAAGCACTTGATGTATGAATCTTTGGAAAGTTTGACCGGCATTACGAAGTCCAAATGGCATTTTAAGGTATTCGAACAAACCAAATGGGGTGGTTACAGCAGTTTTCGGTACGTCCTCAGGATTGACGGGAATTTGGTGATACGCTCTTGCCAGGTCGAGAGTAGAAAAAATATTTTTGCCGAAAAAAGCCTGTGTACAATCCTGAATATGGGGTACAGGATACCTGTCAGGAGTTGTCACAGCGTTCAAGCGACGATAGTCGCCACAAGGGCGCCAATCACCGTTAGATTTGCGGACCATGTGGAGGGGACTGGCCCAAGGGCTTTTGGACGGTCGAATAATTCCCTGAGACATTAGGTATTTGAACTCTAAACGCGCCGCTTTGAGTAATTCTGGAGCCAAGCGGCGAGGTGTGGAAAATACAGGGGGTCCCTTAGTTTCAATGTGATGGAAAATTTCATGAGTTTTAAGGTCATTTGTTAATAAAGAAGGGTTTGTAAGCTCAGGATACTCAGCGAGTGATTTTTCAAATTTAGAATAACCGATAAGTACGGATATGTTAGAATCTAGGGAAAAATTTTTGAAAGATATGCCGTTTAACGAGAGAGATGTCCGAGAGTCGATCAGACGGTTATTTTTAACATCAACAAGTAACTCAAAATGTTTAAGAAAATCAACACCTATAATTGGTTGGTTTACGTCAGCAATGACGAATAACCACGAAAATTGTCGGCGGAGATTTAAGTCAATAATGAGGCGTTTGTTGCCAAAAGTAGAAATTTTAGTGCCATTTGCTGCATATAAGGCTAAATTTTCAGAGGGTGTGGTTTTTGGAGCATATTTTTTTAGGCAAAACAGATACGTCGGCTCCTGTGTCAATTAGAAAATTTAGTTTTGAAGACGGATCGGCCAAAAGAATACGATTCACCTGGCGGTCGCTAGATTGGCCAGTGAGCGATCGCCCGTTTAGTTTCCCGACTGACGAAAAGAACATGGAGCTTGGCACTTTCGAGCTTTAACGCCGAAATTGACATGGTAAAAACAAAGGTCATTCGTACGTTCCTTGTAGTGACTGAAGTTAGTGCGAGAGCGGGAACTATCGCGAGATCTGCTGCGTTGAAATGATCGGCGGGAATTGTGCCTAGGGCTACGGGAACTGCGTTCCAGGGCAGTGCTTAATTCACTAACTTGTTGAGTTAACTGCGCTACCAGGAGTTCTAAGCGAGCCGTGACAGGATCTTGAGAGTTAGGGGTGATAGAATTTACATAAGGGATAGCTAGATCGCTTATTTTGTCAGCAACTGCGGCTATTTTATTCAAATCATCCTCGCTGAAAGCGGCTAAAACAGTTTGTGTGTTATAAGGCAGCCTCGTGAACCATAATGAGCGTAAAAGCAATTCACCTACGGTATCACCAGCTAACGAGCGCATGCGATTTAGTAATTGGGTGGGTCTTTGATCACCGAGTTCTACTCCCTGCAATAAGGTTCGAATTCTAGATGTTTCACTTTCGGAATGAACAGAAATCAGGCGTTTTTTTAAGGCATCGTATTTTTCGGTAGGAGGTGGTTTCTCTAAAATGTCATGTACCGAATTTAGTATATCGGGATCTAAGCAGGAGACAACATGATTGAATTTTGTTAGATCGGACGTTATATTCGCCTGAAAAAACTGCGATTCCAACCTAATAAACCACAGGGAAGGGTTAGTTTTCCAGAAAGGTGGTATTTTTACCGAAACGTGTGCAACCTGCGAAGGTGTGTCTTCGGAGGGAGAATTTTGAGTAACCGAAAATTCATCAGATAAAGGCATGGTCAAACTTTAGTAGGAGAATAATTACAAATTATACAAAACAATAATAGGGAAATGCGTATAGTTTCGAATACCAAGATATAAAGGAGAAATACAATAAACATAAAAATATTAGTTATGAAATATAAAAGAAGTAATGAATATTAATATAATACAATATGGTAAATCTAATAAGAAAACTCAGCACGATGCGAAAGGATTGATAAAATTGAAAAGTAGTTAACGGAATATAGCTGATGGGGGAAATTATGTTCCAATAATAATTTAACTGAAAAAACTTCGCTTTAAAATATATACACAATTTTTCTAAGAAACTGACCCCAGTGAATAATTAAAAATACATAACACAACGTTTAAGAAAATTATAGAAAGATCCTACCTGCATCCTAGAAGTTATAGATGATAACAATTTAACACTAACAATCCCACGTGGCGCTGGAGTTACTTCCAAATCCAAGTAAGGCTTGAAGAATTCGTGTTCACATGTCGGTCACCAAATATGGTGTATGTGTATCATTTATTAAATAATATCTATGCACACCATATATTGAAACTTAACTAAATTTTATTATTAAATTTTAAGAAAAATGGCAAAACGTCGCCAACACAAAGTCTCTGAGAGAGAACTGGTTTCTGAGCTCGTTCTTTCACATCGTCGGTGAAAACGTGAACTGCTCTGTTGTTCCTCGTGCGCTATATTTTTGAGGAGATTGGTGTTGCCAATCTTCAGATAGAAAGTTTTTCTAGCTGCTGTTGCCAACTTCCAAGCAGAAGTGTTTCACCACAGTCCTCTAAAAATTTCCTTGAATAAATCATTTGTTTGCTGATTCCAAAGATCTTTAAAAAACTTGTGCACAGTTTATGTGAAAACATCACCAAGTTAATGTATTCCTGCAATTGTAATCTTGATTATTGCCTTCCGATTATTCCCATAATTTCCTTTTGAATGCATTGAATAACTGAAGACTTGTGCAATTTTAGGTGACTTGGTAAAATAGTGCTGGTAGTGCAATATGAATTAGTTGTCTTCAACAGATTGCATCTTTCAACTATGTTGGTCCTCAATCTGCATTTCTTTACTGAGTTTTTTTTTCCTTCAAAATATAACTGCTGCATACAAAATTGGTGAATTGGCATCTTGAAAATCGGTAGGTGACATTTTCCAATGCTGTTGAAATATGCACACATTCATGAATGCATCAGGGATTTAAATTCAAATTGATCGGAAAGTAACTTTGAATGAAAATTTTAACTAAGAAAATTTATTAAAATAAAATTATTAGCATCGTGAAGAGATCAAATTTTATGTCATGTAAGTTAATTTTAAAAAATAGAAAAAAAATAATGGAAAGATGATAAAAAAAATTATGTATAATTTAAAATTTATTTCTATTTGTCAGCAACTTTGAATATATTCTGCAACTTTGAATATATCCCTCTATAGCCATTTATTTTAAAAGCTAAATCTGGATGAGTTTTGACAAAAATAATATTTTTTCTCTTTAAATTACAGGACTACATAATTGCTTACGTAGAGATAGAATCAATGGATCTAATTTTATCTCTAGTGTTTATTTCCACCATATTACTATATAATGTATATTATGGAAAACTACTCTTGTAAGTGGGTAGTTAAAGGCAATTTACTTTCAGGGATATGTAATGGATAATAATTGGTTACAGGTTCTCCCTAAATTGAAGAATCCCTATTATTACTTTGGAGACTAAATTGGGATTCATTTGTAAAGCGAAAAGTTCTCCGTTGATCAAATATCTAGTGGACATGCTGACATGCCCACTTTAACCTTCTCTCACATGCCGTGATGTAAGCGGGATGCAAATATCTGATTGTCTCATAAGACAACTTTCGTGAAGCCTTTTACCATGGTTGGCATAGGTACTAACATCCCGCTACTTGCAGCGAGGGAAGATTTAAGCTCAGATGGAAGAACAAAAATCTATCATCACTATTCGTCATTTACCATCTTTGATTGAGTCTCCGGACTGCTGAATTCATTGTTAGAAAGTACTATCAAAGTCAGTGCACGCACGGAAGAATCCACATTTAGTTATCTGGCCACTTCTTTAAGCTGTCTTTTTTATTCCAGTCACTCTTCATGACCATTGTTTTAGAAAAGGCTACTTGAAGGTTGTTGTTACAAATTGGTTATCCCTGATTTCTTATTGCAGCCTCACAGCACGATTTGCAGTCTTGCTCTCACATATATTATTTCACGTTCTTCGCTGATAATGTATTTAGATTACCATTCCCCAATTTTACTTATTGACATGCTCTTCAGTGCTTGTTACTTAACAAGATATTGAAATTTTAATGAATTGGCGTATTTTTAAAGAGCTTAATTTATGAGAACCAATGTAGTTTGCAAGTATATTTGATTCGTGGAAAATAGAATCAATTTCGGATAACAGATTTAATATTGAAGAATTTGATTAAAATAGAATAAAATTAGCCAAAATTTCATGTGGCCCAATAGAAAGTTTTTTACTTCCTTATAAATTTATTTTGGTAGACAACTTTTCTTTCAATTTACCATATTAGAATGTTATATACATGAACATTAAAAATTTCAGATATTGGAGTTCAGGTTACCAAAACAACCCTATATTATAATGTTAGAGCTACTAAAAATTTTTAAAGTCGGATAGGTTTTTTAGAATGCTGACTTTAGCTTAGAAGTTTTCATAACAAAACATACACATATAAAATTAAATTCGGTACTTTTCCATTATACCGGAGATGGCGATAAAGTTGCCAAAAATGATGCAACCAACACCCAACGGAAGATCGCTTCTGGTAAACGTTTGATGCCACATTTTCAAAACACGTAGAGGCCATTTTTTTTATCGGTCACGTCTTTTTCTTAATACGAAATATTATCGCAAAAAGCAATGAAAATTACGTATTTGCCTTAAACAGAGGAAGAAAAGTCTGATTCTTTCAAGAGAAACTCGTTTTGGCTAAAATCGCAACTTGTGATAAGAATAAGAAATGAAATTGTGTTTTGGAGATAAAATTCAATGATACTGCAATCTATTTTCTTATCGTCGTAAAAAAGTATATGTAAAGGCAAATTGTTTCAGTCATCGAAATTAAGCTTTTTGAAGTGTGAGCAGTTTACTCATTGTTGGGAAGAATTAACTTCAGTTAAATGGTATGAAAAACAGTTGGAAATCAACAACGGATCAGTTGTTAACTGGAATTATTTAATGAGTGAGATTTGTGTGAATTCTTTACTTAAAGTGAACAACGGAAAATAGGAAGACTTGACATAATAGTCGAAGTGGACGAAAGTTTGTTGAAAAAGTAATGCGGAACGAATTCTACCACAAAAATGGATCTTCGCTGGAGTTTGTTAAGAAACGAACGAGAGTATCTGTGTGCAGGTGCCAAACCAATACACGGACACTTTATTAAAAACAAATAAGGAAAATTTCGAAAATAGAAATTATAATGCGTTCCTATGGAAAACATACTGTACTAGTAAGAAGAGGTAATATTCAAACATTCCACGGCCATAAATACAAATTTGTCGATCCGGAAACGGGAACACGCACGCAAAAAAAAGAGAAACTGTGGGCTAGCGCTGAATGACGAAATAAGAAACACAGTAGAACTATACGCCATTATTTCTAAAATTATCTTGTGGCATTTATTTGGAGAAAGCAAACGGAGGATTCATTTGAGAAAAAAAAATTAAGTGATATTAAAAAATGTTTATGCTTCCTAAGTGACGAAAATTTTTAACTCATTAACTGTTTTTTTGTGTGTATGTTGTGTGTTGTAACCAATAAAGTGCGCTTGGTACGATTTGTTCTCGTGGCTGTGTGCTGTCGCTAAAAAATATGCTTGACGAAATTTGTGCCGGTATAATAAAAAAGTACCTTAAATTCTAATAAGCATTTTGTAACTCTCATAGAGAAACATTTTCTTCTTATTCTGCTTACATGATACAAAACATTAATGAGAGAATTTAAATATTGATTGAATTTCATATGAGTATTTCAATGACTATTAATCTACAACCAATAATTACATAACCAGATAAAAACACTCATTCAAAAGTAAAAAAATATAATGAACATTTTACAATGTGTTTTGATTTTATAGCCTCCAGATTTCAAACTATTTAAGTCACATAATTTTTTTTTAGAGTAACGATGTTAATCGGGAATAAGATTTTATTTGCAGAATATTATTGCTTACAGAGAATTTTAATTCTTACAGTCACACTAGAATAGCTTTTTTTCCCGATGGTGTGGAACAAAATCCTAAATATACAGAGAGAAGGCAATTTTTAGACAAAATCTGAAAACACAAAAAGTATGAATTATATATATTAAGTTGGAGAAAAAGAAATTTATTGTTTTTTCGGTCGATAAATGTAGTGTTCGATATATCGTTATGTATTAATCATACAATTTCAGATTTATATATATATATATATATATAAAACTGTTTTTCATTTGGTCCATTAACTTACAAGGAACAGGGAGTTAAAAATGCAAGTGGACTAAGAGAAAATGCAGTACATTCACAGTTTTCTTTGATCAAGGCGACAATACAAGTCGGGCAGTTGAAAATCGGAAATAGTATTTATGGCCCCGATACTACAACTGCCAATAATGTGTAATTTTTATTTCATCTATTCCATTTAGATACATTTAATGTTAAAGATGCAATTTGCACTGAAAGGCCCATCGTCGAAGATATTGATAAAATCACAAAAATGTCCGAACCCGACCAGCATGTAGCATTGCAGAAGCTTAAGATCAGCCACAAATTTTTTTGACAAAGCTAATCAAAAACACGTGAATAAAGCCTTGAAGTTCGTGTAAAAATAATGGATTTTGTTTTCCTGAAACTAACACAATAACAACTTTGTTTTTCTGGAACTCAAACTCCAATCTACCGGTAAGAAATGCAACTGGGTAACTATTTCAAGTATGAAAATAATGGAGTTTAAATCGGAATGACAAGATGAGCATAATTGCATGGTTAACTTAGTTATTTGTAATGCGGTAATCATTAAATAAATTCCCATTAAAAATTATCCTTGGTTAAATTGCGCTTTAGGTCCCTACTTCGCCAACTCGTGAATTTGAAGCGCTTTTTCGCGCATGCTTATTAATTATTCCTTTGTATTAGCCTTTTCATTTGTCGCTAAAGTTTCACTTTGAAATAGCGGTAGAATTTTCGCCATGGCATCGGCGATTTTGAAAACGCGTTTTCACCATAGAGTGAACTAACTTGGCGGTTTCCGCTAAGATGAAATATTATTCCATTCCACATCATAATCACTCTTTCCAACATATCTTTTGATGGTATGTTATGTTGTCGAAACTTGCGTTCCAATAAGTTTCATAAATTTTCAATAGGGTTTAAGTCTAGCAATTGTGGAGGAGTACGCAACTGATTTTTGATATTGTACAACAGCCAGAGCCTTAGGTTGTGGACAGCGTGTTTTAGATCATTGTCTTGTTGAAACCAAAAGTCATCACTAAGGTTCAAACCTTGTGTACTCTGCTTCAAATTTTTCTTTAATATTTTTAGACATCCCAAATGATCTAATGTGGAGTCTAAATTCTCTCATGCATCCCCAAAGAATTTTACTCCACTTCCACTGTGCTTAACTATAGACATTAGATCTTGTTTCTCAAAGCCATACCTTGTTTTCTTCCCAGCAATTAACGTGTTTTGATGCTCAAGATAGAAAACTTTCTTTCGTTAGAGAATATTACATTTCACAAATCCTTAATGTTTATTTACATACTCAGTGGCAAAATTTAAAGGTTTTTGTTTATTGACAATTGAGATATCTGGCTTTCTACGAGCTACATGGCCATGATAGCCAGATTTTTTCAGTATTTTTCGTATTGTTTCTTCATGAAAAAATTCTTTCTCTAATATAAAATACTATTTGAGATTCAATCTTTGGATTTAAACGTACAGATTTCAGAATATATCTCTTTTCTCGTAAAGTAAGCTTAGACGGGCAGCCGCTCCGAAGCTTTGAGATAACAGATTTTAATGACTAGTAATTATTAATCACTCTTTTGATAGAAGAATGAGTTCTTCCAATTGTTTTACCAATTGCTCGAACATTTTACATTCATTCCTTAGACTTAAGATAATGTTCTCTTCATCTGGAACAATTTCTTTTCCTTTAAAATCAATTTTAAGTTTACCTGTTTGTAAGTACTATTGGAACATGTCAACAATACAATGTTTTTTGTTCTGTTTGTTGTATTACCAACAGAGTTAAAATTAATAAGTAGTAAAAAATAAATATGGACACTATTTCAATTCATAAAAGCTCAGAGGCTAAAGAATGAAGACTATTTCCAAATAACTTTGTAATTTGTAACTGTAAGCAAACTTTTTCTGATAACTTTTTGTGTAATTTTTATTATTGTTATTACTTTGAAACAACGTGTGTTATCTTTCTGAAATTGTTACCGATATTTAAGGAATTGTTAAAGAAATAGTTTCATAGAAATTTAGTGAATGTTGACACTATAATGTAATTTTTTTTTCTTTAGAATGTTTACCGTGTATTTGTTCAATTATTTTTTTTAAATTGGCAGATTTTTTCTGGCAAATTTATATAAAACACACTGAATTATATTTAAAATTTTACTGTGTTTAATTTTATTTATCTTAAATAAAAAATGTTAAAATTATATGCATATTTCACAATTTTTTCTGATTTTAAATTATATTTCTCTTCTTATTCCTAGTCATGTTTTTCTTTTTTTCGTGAAATGATCCATCTTGTTCAGATTGAAAATTTTCTAATTTTAAAATATTCTTTCTTGTTCGCTTTGTTCTAGTTGCTTAATAATTTTATTTACTTTGAAAAACATTTACTCTTTTAATTCTTTTTACAAAATAATTTAGTGTCATTTTTCAATTTTTTAAATTAAAATTTATATACATGCATATATATAAGTATTATAACTATCCCGGAATAAAATATTCGTTTTGCGGATAAAAACTAATAAATAAATTCAGAAAAAAATTCATTTCCTTAAAGAAGTGTTTTAATTCAAGAAACAGAAATTTGTGAGTGATTTTCTTAAGAAACTGTGTGTTAATTTATAAAAAGTTAATAATAATTTTATAATTCTTAAGATAAGTATCATTAGATTACTTATAGTAAACATACATTGGTTAAATATATATATATATATATATATATATATATATATATATATATATATATATATATATATATGTGTCCAGAAATGTCATATATACTATTAGTTAGGTAGACACCCGACACATGATTAATAGGGGGGACGCTGGACTACTAAACTTAATTACAAAGCTTATCCTTTTTGGTTGGTTAACCATTAAATTCTAGTACAGTGATTCTTGTACTTTCAGCTGTATCGGCACACTTTTAACAATTTCAAAATTTGGCGTCACACAGAGAAAAAGTTTAGAAGTGTTATTTAATGGTCTGTGAAAATAGTCTACGATAAAATTTTGAATGTAAAATAAAATAATATAATATGTAGTAAAAAAATAATTTATTAAGGGATTAATTACAATGTAAGTATAAAGGTTCTTTTAATCAGAAATTTGAGGTTGATGTTTTTTGATAATTTCTTTTATATTTGGTCATAAAATGACAATGCTACTCTGATATCGTCTTCTATATTTAACAGTCTCAATCTTTTTTTTTTTTTTTTCGTTTCTATATCGGTTAATACTGAAAATTGAAATTCACACTTATAAGGTGTAAAAAATTTTAATTTAAAGATACTGGAAACACTTGAAATTTCTTAACGTGGGGCAAATATTTCACTTTACGAAAGGTCACTGTTATCAAAGATAATAAGTTTTTAACTGTAAAAATTTTGGTATTGTAAAAATAAGTTTTCTTGTGTGTGTAGTGTACTTTTTTGTTTTAAGCAAACTTTAATCGTAATAAAAAAGTATTATGATATGCATCTCTAAAATTTTATGGAACATTTAAGGAACTAAGCGGCAAAAGTGCCTCAACATAGTGGTTGATAATCACTGTTCTAGCAATATGTCGGCAAATCGTGCTTTAGTCTTCCTGTAGAAAAGTGAACAGCTCCATTGGTGAACTATGATTTGATAAGTTGGGTTTATAAATTTTATTTAGTTAAATTTGTCAAATCGATGTTCTAATTGATCTTAAAACTATTCTGTGTATTTGAAGTCGATACTTTGAGCGGGTCAAACAAATCCTTCCACCTAATTATTCTCAAAATAAGACAATGATTACGTGGCAATGGTACATACTGCATGAACAAACGTATTATAGTGTTGATATAGAAATGAAATGAACTTATTGCAAATTGGTAATGAATTTAGCTCGAATAAGTAAACATTCACTGTAGTCGCCAGATGTAAATCTAACTTTTTTCCTCATTTAGAAGCTCAAATTTGACCTAAAATTTTTTTCTAGTTTCGAGAGCCTTGATATGATGCTTATTATATCGATATTCCTGTAAAGCACTTTCTACGGCTTTCTGGAAACCATACAAGCGCGGCAAATTAAGCTGCGTTATTAGAATGCGAAGGTTAATAACTGAATAAATAGCTGTCAACCACTGAGTACTTGCTTTATTTTTAAAAATGGCAATCCGCTTTCTTTTTGAACGAACTGAGCATACATATATATTACTGTTTTTATGTCTACAAATTTAACAATATTTCATGGAAGCGAATATTTGATGCAAGTCTTAAAATACAATTTTGGAATAAGTAAAATGAAGTTCCTTTTTTAAGTAATGAAAAATAAAAAGTCATTTTGTATTAATTTATCTATGTCACTCGCTCTCTGTAACTTAATAATTAGGATAGTATTTGTCAGAGTGAAAGGTCCTGAGTTCGATTCTAGCCACTGTTGAACAACGTGAAATGTATGTTGTACTTTGTCTTTTATATGTATGTGTGTCAGGGTGAGTGTTTGAGATTTTCTCTTTTTCTTCCCTGCTATACCTGAATATAGGATCACTGTGTATGAAAAGTCCTGAATTTTGCTATGAATGTCAAAATGTCCTACAACAGCTTAAACCATTAGGCAACCCACAATGAGGTGTCATAAAACTAAAAATATTTTTATGGAAATTAATTTCATAACTTATTTTTCCATATTTAATTCAAAATCTCTTTTTTACATTTTACTTGTTCATTTTTATTTCGTCATAATTTATTCGTTTTCATCTAATTTTGGTAACAAACAAAACACATTTGATTGTCAGATTCATTGAGACTAAACCGGCTCATAACAAACAGCTTTAAATAAACGTTTAGGAGTAAGTAAATTTGTCTCCACAAAATTTATCTATTTTATATATATGATCAAGTATTATGTTAAAATGAGTTATTTTAACAATAGCGAATTATACATTGAAAATGACCTCTAAAGTCAGTGTAAAAATTATTTATATATAAATTTTACACTGACTTTAAAGGTCATTTGTTTTATTACTTCACCTTTTTTTTACATGATTAATCAATCCTAAGAATTCATTGTATGATTTTCCTAAACATTGCTTTATGTCTTCAGCTTGCCTAAAAAAATTAAGAGAAATAGCCTTATTAACCAACGTAGATATCTCTGTATATTAGTATATGATATCTGTGTATGATTTGTTTATTAGTATTCACTTGTATTTCTTGTGTGAATAATATTCATTATAAAGGAAATCTACGCAAAAATAATTCTTTAGAAATAATTTATTTGAATTATTTTATTTTCTAGCACAAGAGTTGAATCATTAAACATAGCTAATTTCAATGTTTTTTGTTACGAATTCTGAAAGCCAAATCTTTCATTTGAAAAGCAAAGTTTATCGCTTTGAATATGTGATTCCTTTACAATGAAAAAAAGGGAATTAATAATGGACAAATTCACGCCCACTTTAGATTAAGTAGAGTGGAATACATTACTCCATCGATTTTTGAAGAGAGGAATGAAAAATCATGTGACCCCATTACAGCGGAGTGCTTTTTTCTGTTATTAACTTAAGAAGTGTTACGAAAAAAAATTCCCGAGTTTCACAGAATCAATATATTTATTTGTAGTTGGTTTTCATGTCTAATTTCATATTGGCTTCCCATTTTAATTTATGTGTGTTTTTAAAGAAAAATTTAGTTGATTCCAAAAGCAAGCAATAGACTTTATTGTAAGGCAATTATTAAAAGAAATAAAGCAAGTTTCTCATGGTTCAAGACGCAAGCAAGGTTCAAGACGCAAGGTTCTCATGTGATAATTAATGGAATTCTAATTTCCTTTTACTATTGTCCTCAGCATTTAACTCCATATGGACTCAAAGCTACCTAGGAATTGTCTCGCACGACGTTATCGCTAAGGAAAAACGGGAAATCTCCCATCACTCACCTCAACCGACGTGAATGCAGGAGTACAACATCCTTCTCCCGTAGTTCGAAAGTGGCTAAAATCGAACCCGAGATCTTTCATTCTGAAGCGCGATGTCCCACTACTAGGTCACAATAATCTCTAATTTCGTTTATTTTAACAAATAAAGCTGCTATTCAGACGTACATAAAATTTATGCTTAGAATTTTATCACTTATGACTTATGAATATGTCCGAAATCTTGAAGAATCCAATAGAAAGCCCAATCTTATAGGATATGGACGTCTTGAAAAACTTATTACAAACTTTAGACGTTCAACAATCATTGACAAATTATTAATAGTTCATCAGTTAATAAATCAATTTTTAATCAAGGCATTTTTCACTCCAAAAATTATTGCATTTTTTTCTTCACTGTGCTTGTTGGTTATTAGCAAAATCAACCTATCAGTATCCGCCAATTATTTAACTGTATTTAAAATAATTTTTTTAAAAGACAAATGTTGAATGAATTGCTTATGAATGTGTTTATTCATTTTAAACATTTCCTTCTATCAAACATTTTTTTGTGTCTCAGTTTTTTGTCTTATTTTTTATAAAAAGAAATTTTATTTAGGTTACAATTTAGAAATTTCAAAATGTTTTGCACATTTTTCTTCGTCGTATTGTTGAAAAATTGGAGATTCAGTGGTTGATTTCTCTAAATTTATCTATTTAAGTGAAGTTCAAAATGAAAAGCAAAGTTAATTTTCCTTTTTACAAAAAAGTAAGATTTTTTGTGAAGAAAAAAAAATTTATTAATTTAATAACTATTATAGCAGATAAGTGAAATGAAAATAAAAATTTTCCTGAAACAAATTTTGTGTTTTTCGAAAAATTATTTATTTTATCTAGATCAAAAGAGTTTTGAAATTTATAAATGTTGAATTTTACACACAAGCTATATAATGAATTGTAAAATTGTAAGAGGTTCAAAATAGAGAAATAGTATTTAAAAAGAAAAATATAAAGTCCTATCGTAAACATTTGTCGACAAATATAACATCTGAATAATTTGTGAGGATTCAAAAATGCTTTTAAGATTTATTACATTTTATACATATAATATTCTATTAATAGTCTATAGCTCTATCCTTTATAAAAGCCTGCTGGAAGAGCTTTTCATAAGTAGTGGGCTATACATACATGTAGCAGGAAAGGAAACCTGGTACACCCCCAAGCATTCACCCTATTAAACGCGCATACACAAGGCAGAAGTGAAATAATGTATCAACAATAGCTGGGATGGAGTTCGTGATCTTTTGCTCTGAAGAGCGATGTCTTACCTCTAAGCCAGTATGAGCCCCCATGGCCTCTTTATTTGTAAAATACTGAAATGTATAGATCAAAATCCAAAATTAAAGTTGGACAGTAAGTGAGGATTAAAGGTTGGAATAATATATAATAAAATACATTCCTTAAATCAAAACTATTGAAAAAATTTTTCCATCATATAGAGTCAATATATTTCTTAGAAAACTCCTAAAAGCTAAAAATAAATTAAAAGAACTATTAGTTTGATATTTGTAAAAGTGTAAGAAAACAGTATAATAAACCAGTGTCAAAATATTTCCGTTTCATTTTTCCTAAAACGATTCTGAAAATAAATCTTAAATACATTTTTCCTTTAATGAAAGGTTGTCACTGTAAAATAAGAATTTTTTTTAATTGCATATCACTTATTTCGATAACTTTTAATTCAGGTTAAATATGGGCTTAGTAATAGGATAGCATTTTTTTGGAGTGTAAGCTCATAGACTCTATCCTGAACTAATTGAACAACAATAAACAGAAGTAGCGATCCACCTCTATTAAGGTTAGAGCATGTTTTGGAGATTTCTTAATTTCCAAACTTGAAATACCTAAATATGATCATTATCCATGAAAACTCTTTTCCAATGGTAATTTAAGAGGTGTATCTTAAAAAATTTTACGTGATCATTAAGCCGTCAGAGCTATCCATTATGTGATAGTAAAACTTCCCTTAATTACCTTTCTTTAACTCTGTTCATATCTTATTTCAAATTCTACTATTATAAAATAAAAACTGATATAACTGGTGAGCATAAGCATATAGCTGAAATTATTTTACTTTTAATTTTTAAAATTGATTGAAATCTATAAATCAATATATATATATATATATATATATAACTTTATTTAAAATCAATAGTTGGTAGAGTCTTCATGAGAGACAATTACTGCGTGAGCCCTCCAGGGCTTACTTTCCACAAGTTTTCGTATAACAGCTAGTGGTATTGTCTTCTACTCGGCTTAGAGTTGACATACAAATTCCTTAATAGATTTTGGACGAGTAGAGCACCCCTTAATTTGGCGATCCAATTCGTCCCAGAAGTTCCCGATAGGGTTCAGGTCTGGGCTCTGGGCAGGTCAGTCCATTCGATGAACTCCCTTGGTACCATACCAAGCCTTGGTTAACCTCGAAACATGACAACTGGCATTGACATCTTGAAAGTAACAGGGATCCAACCCGTAAAATGTGGAAGCACATTGTCATCTAAAATAGTGTAGTAGGGATCGGCGTTGAGCTTATCATGAATGGAGACCAAGAGTCCCAGTCCATACCAGGAAAAACACCCCCAGACCATAATTCCAACTCCACCGAACTTAACTGTTTACCCTATGCATTCTGGCAGGAGACGTTCTCCAGGAGCCATCCGAACAATAAAGGGTGAACCTTGATTCGTCACTCCAAAGAACCAGTTTCGACTTATCTACAGTCCAACTTCGATGTGTTTTGCATCACATTAACCGAAAAGCGCGGTTGGACCTTGTGATCAAAGGTTTATGGGCAGCAGCACGATCATGAGGACCAAGCAGATGTGCTTCTTTACGGAAGGTATTCATTGAAACAATACTCCCGGATGCCTGTTGAAACTCCTCGTGGATGAGGGCCATCGGTTGGGTGCGGTTTTTCCAAATTTCTCTGGTTAGCACTCGTCGGTCTCTATCTCCCAGTTTCATTGGTCTGCCGACTCGGGCCACATTCCGACAATCACCGCTCACCTTCCACTTCTTGATCACATAGGTCACTATTGATTTTGGGTACTTCAAATCGCTAGATATGTCCCTTAAGGATCGGCCACATTTGTCATTCCCGATAATTATACCTTTCTCGAAATCAAAGAGCTCCGAACTGCGCGGCATCTTACATGTGACTAATGCCGATGCTGTTTTCTATACGATATATACTGGAGGAGGTCGTGACATACTTCGACACCGCTGATACCGTCATTTGCATAGGTGTCCAATTATTGATAGACAGTGTATATATATGCCTAACTTTTTAAACTTTCTTACTGTCTTTAATATTTCAAACTAATGAATAACTGATACAATTTAATATTTAAATATTTGGCTTATATCGTATATGAAAAGTTTGCATATTACATTACTGAAAATATTAGTTGCTTACATAGAAAGTTAGTTCATCAAACATAGATTGCTAGCCACTCAAAATGCAACACCGTGAAGGAAGCACGTCAGTTATGAGAAATTTGCATCGAATGTTTGTGGTGATGCACATTGTATGCAGATGCACATCTTGGAGAATTATTGTGCCTTTTGCAAGCTTTGTATAAATCGAAAAAAGAGAAATGACAGATTTGAAGTGTGAAATTTTTTTTGGGTGATTTTTTATCTTAAGCATTTTAATTATACCTAAAAGACACAAATTTTCTTTCGAACAATCTTCTGAGCTCGACGAAGAAAGAATAATAGCCTTTAGGAATTGCGGCGAACGTGTTGGACAAAAGAAAGAAACTGTGATACGGATCTAATCGCTGGATGCAAGAGGGAATGATGGTATCGATCACACCCACCTCGTTGCATCACTGTACGTGATGACAGACATATTGTACCCATGGCAGTTATGAAACTCTCATTCCCATCAGGAATCATGACACTACAGATTCAGTCTTACGCATCGTGCGGTGTTCCCTTATACCAATTGAATGTGACGAATGGCCGGTAGGCACCCATTGTTTTGTTTATCCTTGACTCAAAACACAGGCATTTGCGCAGCCATTGATACAATAAACGATGGAAGTGGACAGTGGAATGAAAGATATTGTTTTTATTGACAAATCCCACTTCTATTTGCAACTCTACGGTGATCGTATTCAAGTCTAGAGACACAGTGGTGCGAAATTTCTGAACGCTTGCAAAATGCATTGCTACACAAGTCTTACACTGGGTATCATGGTTTGAGGTGGTATTGGATTTCCTCTTCACATTAATTTAGTGCATATTACCAATACATTGACAGTCATCACTACATCGCTGAAGTGATAGAGCTCGTGCCCTACCATATCTTCAGCGCTTTCTAACAATCATATTCCTACAATATAATGAGCAATTACTCGTGGCACACACAATGTTCCAGAATTTTTCTTTTTTCCTCGTATTGAATTACTTCCTAGCCCTAATTTTAGCGAGTGAAAGCATTTGATTTATGCTTGACAACAATTAGCTCGAGGCACACTATTTGCTACTACATCAAATCAACTTTGGTAATATGTGGAAGCTTCATAGACTGCTCAACCAGAAATATATTAAACCTCTTTGATTCTACTCTGAAATGTGTGGCAGCGGTCATAGCCAATAATGGAGGTTAAACTAATGATTTTGTCATCATCCACACTTCACAAGAGGCTGTAACTTTAATCATTTTACCTTTGTATAAGGTATTATTTTCAAAATAAATTTTTCTGTGATATCTCTGGTCTTTCCTAGTGCTGTATTTTGGAACACCAGCAGTAAATATTTATAACTTACATTTTTCTTAATAATATTCAATTTTTACGATTATTCTCTAAAGCATTTTTTGGTTCATTGAGTTTATATAAATTTCTTTCCTATATTTTTTTTTACTGACTACATTCCTTGCATATAACTGATAAGTGAAAATGCTGATAATCCAAAAAGGAACCCCAATTTAAAATCGAATACAGGAAATGCATCCTCTTTTCTGAAAAAAAAGAACTTTTAATATTTTTCTGTTTTTAAAGTTGTTTCCTATTTAATTTTTGCTTCTCAATTTTAAACTAAAGTATTAGAGGGACCGAAAAGTAATGTCGTTTCTGCACATGTCGATATTTGATTCTCATGTGTAAACTCATTGTGTATCTCGAAGTCATGCTTAAGTCATTTTAAGATTATTGTGACTTCTTAATCATTCATATCACTTCTAAATATTTCATTATTAATCTTCATTTTTGTAGTTTGGGTGAAATGGCTAGCCAAATACCAGAAAAGCATATCCGGCATTTTATGTTTTTTGAATTTCACAAGGGTGGTAACCCAATGGTTGATACTATAAACATTGATGTTTATCCAGGTCTTTACACGGTCGTAAATAGCAAAGATTGTTTTTAGTTCTGGTAAAGTTTAAATCTGGTAATTTTAATCTCTCTGACTCATAGTATTATGAAGACCAACCAACGACATGTTATTGCCAAACTAAAGTATTAGAGGAAATGTCTAATGTCGAAGAAATGTCAAACACTCCCAACCAACCTCCGTCGACCATCCCAGAACATTTACAGTAGATTGGAAAAACAAACAGAGCAGGTGTTTGGGTTTTCTGTTATATATCAGAAGAGAACGAAGATAACTGATTT
>JAPDSC010060577.1:252945-276336 GCA_026290005.1 Latrodectus geometricus
AAAATAGATATTTTTAAATATAAATTTAAAAATAGATATTTTTAAATGACTTGAATATTAAAATATGTTGGCTAAAATAATCTCAGGTTTTATATTTTAAAACACTCATGCTGTGACAATCTGCATTTATATTCAATTTATATTTTTGTTATAACTTTGCGATCACTATTTATAAAACATATTTTATTATTATTATTAATGAAACAAATTATAATTGGAACAAATGACGAAACATCAGGATAAAATTCAACATTAGAAAAAAGCTCTGATTAACTCTGAGTGTCTAAATTAATTTAATTCTAAAATATCTAATTGACTTATGTGCTTAAGCAAATTAAATATTCTCTTTGTGACTACTAAACAGAAACTAATCTTTATTTTTATATAAAATAAATTATTGAAGTTTAATTTAAATTAATTTTTTGAAAATGAATTTTAATAAGAACTGTTGATCAAAACACCAACAAATCATATCTATTATATAGTTATAATGATATTCATCCCTTATGACACCAGTGAATAGTTAACTGCTGTTTTGAAGTATTTAAGCATTCACTATGAACTTGAGAAGTTTTTATTGTAAATGGATAGTAATCATGTGTCATAAGGAACGGAATTTGGAAATTTTCCAAGTTCTCACTTTCAGAAATCAGAAACCAGGAGCATTCCTCTTCGAAGAACGAACTCTTACACATGGCCACAATAAGCATAAGTAAATTTAGAACTCAGGGTATATGTTTGTTTTGGTAGCACAAAATGATACACAGATAATCAATGATAATCAAACAGAAATTTAAATACTAGACGAAATGAAGCAAAAACCAGGCTAATAGTCTGAGTAGAAAGAGAACGAGGCTGGTAGCTGACTGAATATCAGTCTGGCTTCAGCTCAACAGTTATTGGGTTTGATTCCCACCTACAGCATTGAAGATTGTAGTGTTTTGGAATCTAATTTAAACTGAAAGTTTTTGTCTAATTAGATATCGTGAGTGAAAAATAACTTATATAAAAAATAAAAAGAAGATATAAAATTTCAAAATTGATTAATATAAAATACTCGCAATGAATTAAAGATAAAGTAAATCAAAAGAGAATCTTAAGCTGAAACTCGAAATGGCTAATGTCCACAACATTTAGTTGATCGTCAGATGAATTTATTTGCTCCTGTAAAATACGGAATCCCAAGTCCTCTACGCTTTATTTAAGCACATTAACAACAATTGTTAAAGTTCAAAATTTGATTCTACAAATTTGATTTTATCAACTAATTTGCTGATTGTTCGATACTACTAATTTGCTTTTTAATTCCAGACAATATATAAAATTACGTTAGTTTCTTTCATTGTTATAATATTTTAGGTCATTTTCTTGCTTATGAATTGTATTAACTGATTAATTGATTGTATTTAATTGGCTCTTTAAAACTAGGTAAATTATAAATAAAATTATTTTAATTTAAGAAAGCAGAAATGGTGCTATTTTCCAACAAAGATGCAAGTTAACTAACTAATTCAAGAGATGAAGCATTTTTCTGCACTTTAATAGATAGCCCTAGTTTATTTGCATATTTACAGTATTATACATATACAGTAGATGCTCGTTTTTATGGAACTCTAATTTAAGAATACTCATGATTTTACAAACTATTGGCTTGTCACTAATGAGGGTTTATTTCATTGATTTGAGTTAAAATTAGCATTGTGTTATGTTAGTTTTAATTAAAAGTAACGAAGTAAAATATTTTTTGCAATCTCCTTTTGGATTGCGTTTATTTATTATCGGATTTTTTTTCAAATATTTGTTGCTTCCTTTTTTGATCGATTTTTATGGTTGAGATAATTAGTTCGGCGTTTATCATTAAAAAATCGTGTGTGTGAATTCTGTGAAATATCTATAACTTATTTCTTAATATTGATAAGGTTGAAATCCCTAATGCTTTGAAGCAATTCGTGTGGTGTGGTTTGTTTGTTTTTTTTCTCTTTCTTTTTTTCTTCTTTTTTTTCTTCGATCTTTTTTTTTTTTTTTTTTTGGCTCACGAGGACTAATTAGACCTGGACATACTGATTAAAGTATATTCCAAACTACAATAAATATCCTAACCCAAGATAGGATTAGAATTCACACACTTTTAAACCCAAGGCAAAAGCGCAACCAATCGGCTACCAGTTCAGCGCAATTCATGTGGAATTTTCCCCTCATAATATAACTCATTTTTCAGAAGCGAGAGTCAAGCAGAAAAACCCGACGATACTTGACCTGACACTCCTTAAGGTATTATTTCACTTGGAGGACATTGCGACCACGACATCTTTATTGAGGACCACCACCTTTGGTTAACACAACTGCTCTTCGGTAATGCCGAAGATCAGATCACCATTATCTGAAGGTAGAGATTCGAACTCACTACCTTCCGATAATGAGAAAGGTGCTCCAACTAACCAAGCTTCCTGACTTTCTGGTGGAAGAGTGATAAATGCACAAATTTAAAATGATAGCAAATCATTCAGCTCTAAAGCTGCTAAAATTATAACTGCCAAATATATGCATGTTCCAAAGTGGCCAACACCTCTTGATTAAGATGTTTACAGTAGTAATCTAATCTGTTTTTGTTTTTATTTATTTTATTTTGTTTATTAGATTGAATTTAAATTTTATTAGAACTTTTCATGTTGATCTTAAGTTTGTTTTTCTAATGCGCTCTCTTCAAGTGCAAAAATTTGTAATGTATATATATATATATATATATATATATATATGAGCGTTTCTTGTATAGAGAGAAAGAGTATTCTGTATTCTCTACACATTTGCATTGAATCATTTAGCTATGGAAGTCAGGAAAAGAGATCTCCAGCCGCGCCCACATGCGGGTTAGCATCTGCAAATACTGTTAATATTGTCCCAACATCCTTTCTCCAACCCTGTTGCAGGAAAGTGCTTCTTTTTTTCATTTCCTTGTTCTGGCGGGAGTCGGTCGGCCTCTTGTGGAATAAAAGGGAGAAAAGGGAGTGATTCTCTCAGCGGGCATTCCTTCCAATTTAAGAGGGCTTTCTGCTCTTCCTGTACACTGCACCACCCGTCGATTAATATGGAATTTCTCTTTTGGTTCAGGTATTGCTCTTCCTTCATTTCCAGATTTTCTTTCCATGTACTACTTACATCAGTTGCAGAACAGCAGGTGTTTATAAATATATATTTTTTTCCCTCCCTCCAAGATTGAATAAATATGTTGCAGTGAAAGGGGCAATTTATTCTTTATTAAAAAAATTCATAATCGAAATTGTTTTCATGTTATTAAAAGAGAAGAGTTTGTGTTTTATTTAACATTTTCATTTGATTGAAAATTTTAAAACATGTGAGAACGATAATAATAATTTTTCTTTAAATTCTCGTTGAAACGTTTTTATTTAATAATTCCTTTCAAATAATCTTACCTAATTGACAGTGTATAAGAAAATTATTCAATAAAAATTCACGTTGACATTATTGGTTTTTAGATATTAAAAATCAAGTGGCAAAAACTGAATTGAAATAACTTGATTTTAATTGGTTTTTGTTTGAATTTTTTTAATAATGTGGATATATTTTTATCTGGTATTTTTCAATTTCGCCTGAACAAATCTCGCTGAACAAACACTGTCGGGGACAACAGAATATAGATGAATAAAAAATTTAATATTTGTATGTTTTAAAATATAAACTATTTAATATAAAAATTTTAAAATATTATAAATTAAATCTTTTTATTAAAAAAGTTGTATTCGCTATATTTTGTTTGTGGCTTGGTAGTACCGTTTGGATTTTATCGCTAGCGCCGGCGAAGTGGAAAAGTACCTTTTATTTATTTTGATTATTCAATTAATTGATACTAAATTCAGGTAAATTTCTTAAATCTGTCCTATATTTTTAGACTTTTTTATGACAGGAATATATTTGTATTTCATCTTTCAAAGCATAGAATCATAAGCAAATTAAAATCAAATACTTTGTAATTAACTAATTAGCAAGAATCACAGTTTGAATTTATTTTAAGTATAGACTTTTTTTTATATGTGTTTATGTTTATACCCGCTTCAATAACCTTTGTGACTTTGCGAAAATTTATTTAAACTTCGGGTTAACGTTTAATAAAATGATAATTTAAAAATTATGTTTTGGTAAGATTACTATAATTAATTTACTTAAAATAATGTTTCCTGTATAAATTTATTTTTCTGAATAAAGTAATTTATTTATCAACCATTACTTCGAGCTTAAAAAAATTAAAGTAAAAAAAGATTTAATTATTTAAGAAACTAGAACATTGTAAATTGTCATGAATTGCTTATTAAAATGATGACATTAGTTTCCTGAAGCACTCTAATCTGCGACAAAATGACAAATTGATTATTAATTTTTTGATTTATTTAAATCTACCACCCACACTATGTTTTCACTGCTAAATTGTCACAACATTGCCGCCAACTATTTTTTTTTCACTGTTACTACTTTATTAGGAACCCATTGGCTCCAAAATAACTTATCGTGATTAAAATTTACAATGGATAGTTAATGCTCATTCGAATGTGCCATTTTTTATCTTTTGCATATAAATAAATAAAAATTTACATTTATTCACTGATTTATTGGTCAAATGAAATGGATAAAACAATGGTACCTATCCAACACATGAATTATTAAGCTGTAGCTCAACAAATCATACCTTCATTCCGATCTAGGGTGCGAAGTTCCATAATCTTTGGTAATCATTTTAAAATAAGAGATCTGCTTCGAACTAATCTTCGTATGCAAAAGCCAACCGTAATTGTCAAAATGTCAAGTTGCCAAAAATATGTCGCATTGATATATTTCTATCACAATAAATTTCAAAAGCAAGGCCCTTTAGCATCGAGTGTAATCCTACCACTCTAATTTGCACAACTTAATGACAATCTCATACACAATTATAAAGAAATTATAAAGAAGTTCTTTATAATTGTGTATGAGAATAACAGTTAACCTAATATATGCGCATCAAGTATATACTAAAATTATATAAGACATTATATTTTTCTAAGAAATGCTTTAGTATTTGGAATGTGAAAGATATGAATTTATTTTTATTTGATGCGCTAATTATTTCTTAACTGTCTCTATTTTAAGTCAACACTAATTCGAAATATGTTTTTATGATCCTGTATATCTATCGTAATATAGCTATCAGTCGTACTTTTTGTCTGTCCAGTAGGCCTAGATCTGAATTCCGAAAAAGGATATGAGTGAATGACATATATTGCATATTTCCTTTATTTCGTCTGAAAAATTATCTCCAGGCAATTTTTAAAGTTTTTTATTACAAAAAGCAAATTTTTTTGTCGTGAAGTTAATGTACAAAATGAATTTTTATCTAACTATTATGGTCTCTCCTGATTTTAATATGTATAAATGGTATATGTATAAATATAGTTGTCTAGTTTTGAAGATTTTTTTTTCTATCGAAATTACAAGAATTTTGTGAAGATTCTGCAAGAAATAAAAGCTTTCAAAATATTGCTTTTTAAAGACATAAAAATAATTTTCATAGTAACATAAAAAATAAATACTATAATAATTTATATCATAATTGGCTTTATTACGTATTAATAATTTATTATTTTAAATTATGTTATATAATCAGACAAAACAATTTAAGTTTCAATTTTCTGAATTTTAATATTTATTTGTGAGATAACGAAAATATTAAGAATAGGCAAAATTTATAAATACAATGGCTATTTTTTATTCAAATAAATCAATTAGTTTCCATTAATAAAGTTATAAAGCTTATACATCATTTGTTTTAGTTATACATAGCTCCTTATGGTATTACTAGGTACAATCAAAAAGAAGATACTTAGAAATTTTTGGTAATTAAGATGTGTATTATTTAATTTTTTTTTTTTTTTTTTGTATAAAAAAGCATTTTGACAAAAACTATGATGAATAGTTTAATTGTAAAAAAAATATCTCTGTTCATTATTTTTCAAAGAATTCTTAAGCGAAAGTTGTTGTTCAAACGAAATCTTTGTAATTTTTACCCAAAGTATTTCTTTAAATAAGCAATATCATTTTATATTGTGAAAATAAAATGATATTTTATTAAAGAAATACATCACACATAGGGTTATTAAATTAACCTTTTTAACAAAGAACTCATTCATCTCCTAAATAGATTAACATTGCTAATAAGTATTTTATTAGTAAATTAAATCTTGGTAATAATATTAATTAACAACGAAGCAATAATAGTTTTTATTCTAATTTTCTCATTTTATTCTGGACTTTTTTCCTGATCTAAACAAAAGTAAGTGTTAATTTATTTTTTAAACAAATAATGCAATTTACTAAAACATTGTATTGAAAAGTTACACTTAAAACTGCTTGCGATACACACCGTTATCACAAAAGTTATTAAATTTAAACTTTCTTCTATTATAAATTTATACAGAATGACTCCTTTTTCTGATAACTAAGAATGAATCAAAATTTTAAAATTATTTAGTCACGAATGTATTTCATTTTCAATATTAACATTTTTTTAATAGCCGTATTTTATTATCATGTCTAAATTTATTACCATGTTCCCATGAATTGATGAATTGAAAATAACTAATAATGCTCCGATGAAACGAAAATAATTTATTAGATATACTTCTCTTCCAATAATACTTTTTTTTATTTTTTTTACTAAGATGCATAAATAGATATATACATCTTAGAAATAAAATAAATGCTCAGCACAGCACATCATGGAATCAATAAAATAGAATACTAATTAGTACATATGATTATTATTTGCAATCTAACCAGCGTAAAAGCAGTTAATGAAAGAAATAATAATGTGTATTATATAAAATGTAAGTTGAAGAACAATAAAAATCCAAGACAAGATTTATAAGAAACTATAAAATACAATACAAATAAGACAAGATAAAGAAAAATTATATATAATAAAAAGATTAAAAAAGGCACATGAACTATGTCTTCATTAGAAATGAAATGGTCAACAATGCAAATTAAAACAATTGACCAACTGGGAAACACGAGACTACATATCTATTATAATAAATAATTACAGGTATTTTTTACGTATTTCGCTTATAATAAAACATTAAATTCATATGTATATATACATACATAATTATAGACTTATTAAAACCATAATTTTATATATTGCTTGAAAAACATAGCTGAAATATCTTCAATTTACATCTTGGAACATTATTCCAAATATGTAAACTAGATTTTAAGACATTTTAAAGTATAGTAGGTTTCCAAATCTCTTAAAATTCCATTATCATAAAAAGATATAGTCATCATAATCAAAAGCAGAATTTGTCAAAATTTACTTATTTTTCTAAATAAAATATTATAATCACTGATGTCATTCTTGAATCGAAAAGGAAAAACAAATTATTTGCAGTTTAATCTTACGATACAAGACATACTTTTCCTTTGTAAAGCTGCTGGAAGTGAATATTTGCAGAAGTCGTTCTTAGGATTTGTACATCACAATGCTACCGCATTCCTAATCTAAAGTACTAAACGTGACAATCAGATCACACAAAGCTATGTTAACATGTGTTTTGGTCATCCTAACATTGTTTGAGAGAAATCTTATGTGTCATCTAAGTAACCATCTAAATATATTGATTTTGAATACTTGTAACAGTAATTACGTTCACTCAAACAAAAAAAGAAAATTTTAGCTCTCTTATAATAAATTCGCAGCCAGCCATATTGATATACGTTCTTCTTTCTTACATGTTTTCTGGTACAAAAAAATATCTAGGTAAAATATTTTCCAAATAAAAAACACCTTTTTACTGTACCACGAGTAATAAACTTAATGCTTTATGTAAAAAATTGGAATTGTGGAGCAAACATTTAGCAAAAAACCTAACAATGTTTGCAAAGGGAAGGATTGTGTACTAAAACACACAAGATTGAAGAAGAACATGTAAAAATTGTTTTGGTAACCACATTGAAAATCATTTAGCCATATTGGCGAAGAATTTTACAAAATATTTTCTTGCTGGCGATAAACTAATAGCAATAGATTAGGGATCCATTTCATAAGACTCCTGAAGGATTCTCAATTGATGAGGAAAAATAAATTCGTAGACTTCTCTACAAATGGTGAAATCAAGAAACAATTTAGTAATAAATCACTGTTTGAATTTTAGGCAGGTGTAGGGGGTGATTTTTCTGCACTAAAAACAAGGGCGTTTCGCATTTTATTACCATTTTCGACATCCTACCTTTGTGAAGCTGGATTTTCTGCTATGGCTTCTTTGAAAACAAAATATAGATAGCGGCTAAATAAGGAAACAGAACTGAGAGTGGCAATTTCTAATATTAAACTTTCCTTCGAAAAACTTTGCTCTGCAAGACAGGCCCAAGGAAGTCATTAATAATTATTAAATTGATTTAATATATTTTGATTAAGTAAGTTTTGATTTAGTGATATTTTACTTTATTAATTAAATATGTCAAAATGTATTTTTTTCTATATGTATGAGTGCTTTCCTTTCAGTCAGTTAATCAATTTTTTTAAAATAATATTTTCTCTTAGATATTCTCACGAGACCCCAGAGGGTCGCGACCCACATTTTGAGAACCGCTGATTTATAAAGTATTTTATTTTCCTTGTTTTAATATACATCACTCAATAAGTCACTGCTCTAACTAAGAAAAGCAATTTTTTTAGAAGAGAGAGAGAGAGTTCCTCTTTATTTATCAATATACTCTTCTTCAAGAGTGAAACATTTATTGCAACGCTCCTCTAACTTTTCGTTGTCTTTCAGTATAACAGGCAATCACTTCTTCATTTGAGCCAAATCTCTTTTCCTGGAATATCTATTTTATGCCTGCAAGTAGTCTCTGGGGATCATATCTGGAGAGTATGGTGTATGAGAAAGTAACTCAAAGCGTAACCATCCAATTTAACCCACCTCAGGCAGGGAGTTTACTTTCTTAAAATAAAGACAGGTGTCACAATCCCGAGGAACCCCAATGATCTGTCTTCTTCTTTCTTTTCTTCTTCCCTTCTACTTTTTTTTCTTTTTCATCCTTATTGTGGTGGTTTCTGAAGAGGTTGAGGGCTCTCCTTTAATAGCTATCTCCACTCTATTGCTATGAACTTCTCTTGTGAACTAATGTATTCGCCGTACTTGGAGACTCATGTCCCTGGAAAGGAAGGTGCTGGTAAATGAGGCCCCCAGAAACCAACACATTACTTTGGTTTCTGCTTCAGGTAAACGAGAGATGTATTTTGGTCCTCAGCACATCAATCTGCTTTATGGATCAAATGATCGATACATCTACTGGATGACTCGCTAAGGGTGGAGGTCACCTCAAGGATGTACTGTTAGTGTATAGAACTTGGCTATCACAGATGCAGCTAGTCTGCATCCACTTGTTGTACTCGGTGGTGCTGTCAGGTCCCAAACTTTTACAATTATTAATACCTACTTACGTGTACAGTAGAGCAGATTGGACGCTACTTACAAATATAGCAGCTGTTGATGATGAAAGTGTTTTGATCGATAATATATGGGAAACAATCAATAAAGGAAGCGAAACAATTATAAATGCAGCAGCATACTCTCCTCCTAAGGATATAGGTAATGTTCTTGCTGAAAATTTTGTTTGTTTTTAAAGCATCGACTCTTATAATCCTTCATTTTTAAGGATTAAGAGTCTTGTTTCAATTTGTTCAATCATGGGCAAAATTTGCCTTACAACTACAAATTTCGGATGTTGGAACTGAAAAAAGCATTGAAGCAAGCTAATAACACAAGTCCACCACCCGATGGAATCAGCTATTACATGCTTTGACATTTAAGTTCTGACTCTTTGTCAAATTTACTGCTTTTGATCAATAGGATCTGGACTGAAAATAAATTTCCATTATTTCTAAAAGGAGCAACAGTGTTTCAGGTCCTTAAGCCTGGTCAGGATCCTCAAGAACCTTCACATTATCAATCAATAGCTCTGTCAAGTTGCCTTTGTAAGACTCTCGAACATATGGTTAACGCCCATCTCGTGTATGCCTTAGAAAAAAATAAATGTATTCATGTAAATCAGAGTGGTTTCCGTTAAGGAAGATCCCTTCTTGATAACATTTCATACCTAGAAACCCAATTCTGCAACACTTTTTTTGCCGAGAAACCATCTAATTTCCATTTTCTTATACATCGAGAAAGCGCAAGACCATACCTGTTTGGAATTCTCAGTTCATTATATGATTTTGGCTTTCGGAGTAATCTTCCTATTTTCCTACGAAATTTCTTAATCCCCCGTATTTTTAAAATATGTATTGGATCTTTTACATCCAATACTTTTATCCAGTCTGAAGATGTACCTCAAGGAAGTATTTTAAGTGTTATACTATTTAATTTGTACATTAATAGCATCCTTAATCTTCTTTTACCTTCCATTAAAGGCACGGTGTATGTGGACGAGCTGCAAATACCTTGCAACGGATCAAACATGCTTTAAATAAGAGACAATTACAAACATCTGTTAATAAAATAGAAGAATAGTGTGCAGAGAATGGTTTTACTTTCTCCCCTAGTAAGAGTTGCTGTGTCCATTTTTAGAAGAAGACCAGTCTTCATAATTATCCTGTTATCTAAATTAACAACTCTCTAATACCTGTGATCAATAAGATAAAATTTCTTGGTGTGATATTTGACCGAAAGCTAACCTTTTTTTCACATGTATTACATTTGAGGAAGAAGTGTGAGCGATTACTTAATATCCTCAAGGTGCTTTTAAAAACATTTTGGGGTGCTGATCGCACATTACTCCTTCGAGTTTAGCAATTATACATTTTATCTCGTATTGACTATGGATGTGTTGTGTATGAATCTGCTAGGTCTTCCGTTTTATGCAGATTGGATACTGTGCATCACTCTGCCTTGAGTATACGTTCAGGCGCATTTCGCATAACAACCGTCCAGAGTTTCTATGCAGTTTGAAGGTAATTGGTTTTGTTCATTTTTAAAGGTAATTGGATTTATACATATTTAGATTTAATTGAACTATATACATTTATGTTCGTATTTTAAATTTTTAACCTTGAGTTTGGGTTTTGCAAAAGGATGTCCTCCTTAGAATTTAAATTGTGGCGTAGCTTATCCTTTTTGGATCTTGAGCCACAAAACCCAACCAACCATCCATCCAATTTAACCATTGCATTTAATCAACACACTATTTATTGTCTTGAAAATTATAAAACTGGGGAGGGGGTCACTAAAACAACTGTAACTTTTAAACTAACGGTCAGAGTGCCAAGAAATTTTGACACATACTGTTTGAAGATAAGTATTATTCGGAAATCATGTAGGTCTGTCAACAATGTTTCCATATATATGTCAGATCGGGGACATTGAATGATGTGCTACATTGGAAGAAAATGATTCATAGCTTACTCTACTTAAAAGTTTTATTCTAGGCTTTTTGATGTTATATAATAAGAAGCAATATTTTAAAATCATTAAGAAAAGAATCATGAGACATTTACAAAGTAACACTAAGAATATGCCAAATAATATTGCCAATAATGTACGTAAAAGTGCTTTATTTTATTATATATTTTGATTAAAACTGACTGAAATTTGAAATAATAATTCGAAATTTTTAGCATAGAAAGTATCTTCATTTCACCTTTTTTCTAACGACTTATTCAAAAACTAAGAAGTTTAGTCTTAAATTTTTAGTTTTTAGAAAAAATCGTTTTCCTAAATTTATTTTGCTAAAATGAGAAAACTGCTGAAAAACTAAGATGAAGAATTAATTTCCTTGAAAATTAGTTAGGAAACTAAAATAATGTGGTTAGAAATCACAATTTCCCTGACGTAATGAATTGTGACATAAAAGTGATGGAAAAAATTCCAGGCAATTAGATCTCTGTATTTTTTTATTATTCTACAATTATTACACCAAAATTACGCAGTTTTACAGATGAATTATCATATATATTAGTAAGAATTAAAAATATAATTAATTTCAATTTGGTTATTGATTCGATGAGTTCGTTATTATGAAAATCATTGAAGTTTATTTATAGAGAAAGATCTATTTATTAATATTAGATTTTTTTTCTAGACAATGTTAATAAATGATCGCAGTCTTCTAATTAATTTCCGGTAACAATGAAATTCAATAAGTTACATTTACAATTCGGAACAATTAAAGCTGAAGGTTTTTAATGAGCCGGAAAATTAAATGGATGAATGACCTGCAATTGAATAACATGCCATTCATTAATGAGTGATTAACACAGGAGTGTTTCCCCAATTAGTGTGATTTCTATTAGCTTATCTAGCCTTCACTATAGTTTCACAGAGTGCTTTATAATTATAATTAAGTGCAAGATACTGTTTGGAGAAGAAATAGTAATTTTACCTTTTATATAATATTTTTTTAAGAAATTTTATTCGTAGGAATATTTGTCTTGTAATATTTAACAACTATAATGAATTTAAAAAACTGCTTATTGTGAAAAAATTTGAATCTTAAATGTATACCACATAATTTACAAGCTTTAACTTTAATATGTTAGTTCCGTGCATCGAATTAAAATTGAAAAAATAAGAATAAATTATTTACTAGTTAATCCAAAAAGCCAGAAGTTAAAATGGATGCCTATAATATTTACAAATGGTAAACGTAATTTGATAAAGATCAACTTTCGTATGAAATTAAACCTCTCAGTAAATAAAGGATTTCTCAGGTGAGACATAACACAGATGCGCTCTATAAAATTTTTATTTCACTCAAATTAATCATCTTTATTACTAACTTGCCAAATTTCTTTGAAAATATCCTCAGATGTTTTATTTTATTAAAATCTTCTAATGACAACAGCAAAAATAGTCATTAGTCACTAAGACAATTTCCTTAGTTGAATTTCATTATAAAACATAAAGGTAAAAAAGTAAAATAAATTTTTTGTAGGGTTTTTTTAAATGCATTATTTATATAAATTGAGCAGATGAATGTTGGAAGTAGTTTAAAAATAATTTTATGTCCTTTTTTCAGCATAAAAGAAGAAAAAAAATTGTATTATTATTATTACACACTTCTATTAAAGTTATGTTTACCTTAGGATTAAATTTCATATTTATCAATACTTACCAAATACTGAAAGAGGATAAAATGTCATGATTGCTATATTTAATTGCAATATTTAATTCAATAAGTGCTGGAGTCAATATCCAGGATATGGAAAATTTTATCAGATCAGCGTAATGAGAATTTTTATTCGAATTTCTAGCAAAATGTCAAAGACAATCGAAGCTCTAACTAACGAATACACTTCTAAAGTGAATATTTAAAGAAAATTTAAACCTAGAAAAACTACAAGTAAGATAACACAAAGTAATAAAAACTCTCTCTTTTTTCTAAAAATGTATACTTTGTTCTGCTTATTATCATAAGAATAAAATAGTTTTAATAAAAGATCCTTTTCTTCGATAAGATTTCTAAGGAAATTTCTATTTAAATCCACAAATATGGCATCTGCAATAAACTTTTTCTCATAAATTTAAAGGTTTTATATTCAAATAAAAAATTGGAACGAAAATATTGAAACGGAAATGGTGTCACGACTGAGATAATAGTCATAAATTTGAAGTCTTCGGAGAAATTTCAGCAAAAGAAGTTTCCTCTGCAAATCAATTTCAAAAATATTCTATTCTGTTAAGATACTTAATGTGGAAAAACAATTATTTACAAATTGAAAAATACAGATTTGTCTAATGCCACTTTAACAATTAATTCCCTTTCACCTACATGTTCTGCTTTATATGTTAGAAAACAGAATATATAATGCATTCATTGGATGACAAATATTTACATCTCCATTAAAATAAACTATTCTAATTAGTATTTCCTCAAAATCAAGATTTGAATAAAGTGCAACCACGTATTAAGCACGGCTACAGCTTAATTAGATAGATAATATTTAATTTCTGTAAAAATATATACAATTAAACATATGATATAGGAATTTTCTTTTTTTTAATTTTCACGAAAGTTTTAATCAGAAATTTCTAATCTTATTGGTGATTTTATAATGAGAATTTTAATTTAGAGTATAATGGATATGCTTTCATGATATTTTTGTCTTCCAGGATTATCAAAATTTTCTATTGCATTCAGTCTTTGTAAAAGTTCATATTTTTAATTGAATTCTACGCCTTATTTTGCTTTGTCAATTCTGTGACTATATCAACCTTTTCCTTTTTTTTTTTTCGAGGCAAAATGAACCATAGAAATATGCTTAAGTGCAATTGTGGCCTCCAACAGTTATTGGTTATTAACTGAAAAATATGTGTATGTAAGTTTGTTTGTCATCGACGCTAATGTCATTCATATATAATCTCGTAACTAACTACTGAGAAGCGAAGAGATTTGGCTCAGCAATTATCTATCTGCTATTCAGGTTTCAACAAATCTCAAAAAAAGGTTTTGACTCGCGGCCATAGTTTTTCTTACATCCCAAAAGAAGAAAAAGAGTTTTACAAAACTTAATCAGAATACTTAAACAAAACTAATTTTTCGGAAAGAATAGCAAAGAATATTGTGGATTATCAAAATTGACCTTAAAACTATATTATCTAAAAATCGTAGGAAGAAAACATGAAATAAATATATAATCTATTGAGTAAAATAGATTATAAAATAGTAAAATAAATACAGTAGAAGTCCATTAATCCGGCATCCAACAGTCCGGAATGCCCGATAGTCCGGCATCTCTCCGGAAAATTGTAAAAATTTTGGTTTTCTCCCAAAGTATGTCTGTAAAGGAAATAAAAAAGCTCGAGAGCTATTCGGAAGTTTTCTGAGTGGTTCGAGATCATCCGGAAGCGCTCGGTATTGTTCGGAAACAATTAGCGGCCGGTTAGTCAATAGTAAACGTAACTTTTGAAACTGTTTATAAAAAAAGTGATTTCCGTTCTAACTGTACACAGGGTGACCATGTTTTCAAAACCTAAGCCTAAATAAAGTGACTCAGATGCCGAAATGGAAGAAAAGGAAAAATCAGCTGGGCAAAAGCTGCAGCTAAATAAGTTTATCTCTTTTGCTGAGGCTAGTACAGTGCTTCAAAAATTATTGATTTCCATATCATTAGAAATGAATTTTAAACTAAACGTCAAAAGTCAAGAAAACAAAAAGACATTCATGACTTTTTTAAATCTAAGTGAAATATGTTTTACAGTACGTGTACATACATTATATGAGATGTAAAATAAACTTTGTTGTATGTATTTGCATACTGTATTTGTAGTTTAATTATTAACCTATTGTTCTTATAATAACCGTCCGATAGTCCGGAATTTTCGGTAGTCCGGCACCGAGCCGGTCCCGAACGTGCCGGATTATCGGACTTCTACTGTAGAAAATACAAAATATTTTGTATTTTCTCATCAAAACAAATAATCCCATCTCTATGAAATTTTTCTTTTTCCAATAACTGAAAGGAAAATTAATGGATCCTAAGTGTTTTAAAGTACAATAATAATATAGGGTCTTACACATATAAAACCATAAAATTCAAGATAAAACTTTCTATTATTGCATGCTTTAGTAATAATAATTTTTCTGAATTATTGCAGCAGATCGAAAAATCACGTGCTGGGGTTTTATAATTCTGTATTTCTAAGTTATATTTTCTTTTGTAAACATTCTCAAAATATCCACTTAAGAAAAATATAATTTATCAATCTAATTACACTTAATTTACTATTTTATGGAAGGTTTTATTTTTATAAAAATATAAACCAAATTCACACAGGTTTTAAGAAAGTCAGCTTAGTCTGATAGCGCAGCATAACCAATTGATTTGACCATCAACATGCTGATGATACAAATTCTGTTTCTAAGATTTATTGATGAAAAAAATGAAATGAATATATTGACTTATGCTTAAATACAAATATATATATATATATATATATATATTATTTATATACATAAAACATGATATTTAAAATGGTTCTTAAATATTTTGCGCACTTGTGAAATAAAATCTAATTATCTATAAACAGTGCAATCCGAGTTAAATAAAAACTCTTGTGCTCCATTATATATAAAAACAAACACACACACACACACACACATATATATATATATGTATGTATATGTGTGTGTGTTTTTATATATAATATATATATATAACTCTTGTGGCCCCCCTTATATATGCTTTAAGATGTTAGTAGTTATATAGTAAGTGTTCGTAAATAATATAAGTGTTTGTTATGTTTTATGAATAGAATGCTGTTGTCAAATGCTTTACTCTCTATTTTACTCATACCGCCATAAAAATAATGATCATGGAAATATTTTTGATTACTCATGTTGAAAATCTAAATGATAATTACAAAAGAGTAAGATTTTACTCTAAATCAGTTCTAAATATATTAAAATCTAAATATTCTTTATAGTGCTCATATAAACTTAGCACAATATCTCAATCCTTTTTTATGACACTCGCTGCTCGATAGATTGAAGCTAAACAGATTTATTTTTCCAATTAGAAAAATATCAAGTACAAAATAGTTTTAAAAAATAGAGTTTATTTTGTTAACTTTTCAATTTTTAGTTCAAATGACAACTTATGGTGCTGATAGGGACCAACTTCACTTATATTTCACTGTATTCATTTCCAGTTAAGTTGACATTTCTTTTGTAAATATTCCCTATCGTAGATTATGTTTTCTCACATCTAATTTAAAAAAAGATAGAAAATGAAGATTTATGTTTTTGTATGACTTCCAGATTGTTTTAAAAATTTCAAGCATTGTTTTCTAGTAACTTTTCTATAATTTGATTCGTTGAAAAAGGAGGAGTTTATCTTAAAGTTTTAACTAAGACGAACATTAATATGAATTATGCCGAATGTTAATAGGAAACACTTTCTTATTTTCCTATAAAGATTCTGTCACATAAACATCCTATAACCAATGAATAACATATAAAGAAATTTTAGTGGAAAAAAATTGTTTGAAAATCATCAAGATATAGGATAGAAATAAAGGAAATATAAATCATCCGAATATATGCGAAATTCCATTTTCTAAACTAAATACTAAAAGCTTAATTTATTTATAGAATAAAATAATTTCCTCCAAAAAAGTCGAGGGAATATAATAGTAAACTCTACTGTAATCAAGTAAATCTTCAGATAGAAGTGAAAGATATGATATTGCTGTGCTTAGCATCGGAAAAAGTTGAGTTCCAGCAAAGACAGGAGATGCCAGAAATAGTTCCAGATGGTAGCTGAGTTCATGAGCTACTACACTATCGATCTTAGAAAATCTAGTTGATTTGTCTGTCGTATTGCAGTAGATTGTTACTTAAATCGCACCAACTGAAGTAACGATAGTTTGAAAAAGACATTCAACATTTTCTGGGGATGTTGGTACGAAAATAACAATTGCACATGTGAAATAACTCATTTACGTTGTCTCGGACCCTAAAATTCATTTCAGTTACATCACAGCATCCACAGGACGTCATGAATACTTCTATAAAAACCAGAATAATTAATATCTGATCGGGCATTGGCCACATTAACTTATATTCTTCTCAAAATGACTATGATTGACCAATGACAAAGATGCTTCCTTTTGTAATGATGGCAGATCACAGTCCTGTAGAGCAGCGTTTCCCAACCTTTTTTGGTCAAGGCACACTTGTCGCTGGGAAAAAAATCACGAGGCACACCACCATTAGAAAATGTTAAAAAATTAACTCTGTGCCTATATTGAGTATAATAAAGTAATTCTCTTGAATAGGAATCAAATAAGCACAAAGAAAGTATTTTATAATTACTTTATTATGAAATATTAAGTAAACAGAATAGTGAAAAATTATAAAATACTTTCAGTGCGAAACCTGGGCCTGTTTGGCTGAACACAAAGCTGATATTCTGGCTGGAATCGAAGAAAGACACACACGTAGCTTTTTGTCAACAGTTCTCAGTCTCTCTCTGTATTTGGTTTTCATAGCAATCATGCTTGAAAAGCTAATCTCACACAGATATGTAGTGGAAAAAGGGAGCAATGTCAAAATAGCTTTGTTTGCCAGAAGGGGGAACTCCTTGGCAGTATCCAACCAAAAACTATCCAAAGGTAGATCAGCAAATCTTAGCTTGCAACCACGATTTTGTCTCAGTTCAATTAGTTCCTCCTGCTCCTGTAAAGTCATTTCCTTTCCAACAACTGATGCTGAGCTATAAGGGTTTCTAACCCAGTCAAGGCATTCAGTGGAGACTGAAGAGAAATAAAATGACAACTTCTCCTCAAGAGTTTTTAAATGCTTAACTATTATCTCACACAGTGCAGCAGTGTGAACACCTTGCCATTGCATGGTGAGTGTGAACATTTCAAGATTGCTACTTTCCACGCGTTGATGCCAGAGTTGCACCTTTGAACGGAATCCATTTATTTTATCTGTACTTGTAAGCAGGTTTTCATTTCGGCCTTGCATTCGGGTGTTCAATTCATTCAGATGAGGAAATATATCTGCCAGGTATGCCAGCCTTGCACACCACTCATCACTTGCAAGCTGCTTTGCCTAATCTGACCCCTCATTTGTCAGAAACATTTTAAGTTCCTCTCGCAGCTCATACACACGAACAAAGACCTTGCCACGCGACAACCACCGGACCTCCGTATGAAACAGCAAGGCTTTGCTCCCATCTCCTCACACAAAGCTGCGACTTTTCATGGGTCATGACTTTACCATGCGCACAACATCATCCAACACATGAACTAAGGCTGATGGTAAAGTCTTGGCTACGAGGGCCTCACGGCACACCACGGTGCTTCAGACGGCACACTGGTGTGCCGCGGAACAGCGGTTGGGAATCGCTGCTGTAGAGCAATGGGAAAGCAGAGGATCGTGTTTTCTTTTCACTTCTGGTTTATAAACGATATGGTAAGGAGTCATTTATATTTTCAATTTTGAACTGTCATTTTTGAGATAGCACAGTATCATGGTTTGAAATGTCCTCATTTATAATAGTTGATTATTACTAATTTATAGTATTATAATCCAATTATATGTAGTACATTACACTTAATATTATTAAGTGATTGACTAATCTTTGCTTTTGGACAGAATTCACTGCTAATTACCAAAAATATAACTTCTAACTATTGATGATACCAGTTGTTAACAAGAGCTGTAAAACACTCAAACAGATTAGCAATAATATCATTTAATCTCATAAAAATTTGAAAATATTTTGGACATGTTTAGTTGTGCTTTTACCACTCTATTAGGAACAACTATGAGAAACAATTAAAAATGATAGTACTTGTAATAAGTAATTTCCATCCTCAAATTCATATATCAAAGTATTACTATTTAAATCATAATTGTCAGGCAATTTACAGATTATATACAATATCAATTTATTTTATTGTTGTTTCATGTTTCATTAAGCCTCCGTTATTGTTTAATAAATTATCTATTTATTTCTATACTTCTTTTTAACTCTTTTTGCACTTGTAAGTGTAGAGTGATATTATCAGTGTCATGCATTCAATTTAAATCTCCAAAAATTAAATCTTTTATTATTTTTAATTAAATTTATAATAAATTATAAAATTAGTTATAAATTTAAAAAATGAGACAAATAAATACTTTTAACCCATTCTTACATTGAAACGAACATTGCTAGTTAATTATAATTTAATGGTTAAAGAGCCATAACCACGCAAGTCATTATCTCTTAAACCAAGAAATGAATTTTCCCATTTATTTAAATGATAATAATTTTTATATAATGAAATTCGTAAAAAAAAATTTTAATATAAATTACGCTTATGATCAGGAAAAAAAATTTTTTTTTGTAGTACTTAATTCGTTTTATTAAAGAGGTAAAAAGAATATCATAAAAGGAGGATTTGAAGTCCATTTATGCAACTCTTTCGCAGAACTAATTTCACAGCATTAAAAGAGATTAAGGAAGCACTATAGATAATGGGACTTGAAGATTTGCATAAAATATTTCAGAGCCTTGCCATTCTTTGGATAATTTGATGAAGGTACTCAGCAGCGCCTTCTAGCGCAGAAATTTTTTTCATAAAACAACCTCATAAATCCGCATTAATATTAAGTGCATAAATATTTCTTTTCGTAAATCCGTTTTGATTTATAAGGGTAAAACTTTTAATACCTCATCGCTGCAGGAAATTTGAAAAAAGATATAGTTACATCAATTAGAATCTTGAAGTGATTTTTATCTGTTTTCATCAGAATATTTGGTCACTTGAAAATTCGTTAAGATGGATTAATTTTCAAGCAGGGTCATTTTCGGCGACCAACTGTTTCATAGCATGTCTAGACAGTTTAATTATCTGAAACTTCTAGACACATCAAGAATTCTTTATCTTTCCAATAAATCACATACTTTTATGCGAATACACTGAATCTTTTGCATTCATTTTTTTAATTAATGAGAAAGAGAAATTTATAACAAAAAAGAAATGCTACAATATAAGTAAAAGAATTTTTTACATGTACGAAACATAAAATTATTTTTCCATCATTATTAAAATTTCGATTAAATGGTATAAAAAGGTTCTGTTTTAGGAAAAAATTGTTTTAAAAGTTTCCTGTCTAGAAATTTATAAAGGAAATTTTAATAAAAATAGCCTAACAAAGATTTTATTGTAAACTATTTTCTGTGATATTAAAAAAGAACTATATTTTCATTAAAATCTTTCATTTTAAAACATTAATAATTCTGTACTTATTATTGTAATAAACAAGTGTAATCCGGTTAGTAAAAATTATCTCTTGTGATCAAAAATCGACCGTAGTGAAATGAGCAAACTAAAACATTTCGGATAGAAACGTAATTATTTTGTCATTAGGAAATCACAAACGGGAATATGAATTTATCAAAGAAAATTTTGAAGAAAGTAACAGTTCTGTATTTAATGCTTGTAGCTGATTTTAAAAGAAGGATCATGGTTATATCCTCAACGCTTGATAATGGTTCAAAAGTAAGATTTTCTTGGTTACATCTTGAAATATATACGCTTAAGAACTGTATGGAGATACAGTTTAGACAGCTTTTTCTAGGATTGCATAGATGTCTAAACATAAGTTACTTGAGTAATATTAAATCAACAGTTTATAAGGTACATTTATAAATATGAATAGGATCTCATACAATTTAAGAAATAAATTATATTCTGTTTTACTCATATTTGCCTAAGTTAAATTTCAGAAATTTTCCAGAGTTTTAATAAATAGCTATCATAAGTTGCAAAACAAGAAAATATTTATAACAGAAGAATCTGCATGAAAAAATTTAACTTTAAAATACAAAAAACAAATTTAGTTAAAATTTTGTGGAAAAAGAATAGTAATGGAAAAAGAAGTTAAAAAATGATCCAGTTTCTAAAAATAATTTTAAATATATTATGCTATTCAAATATTAAAGTGAGACAAACAAGTTAAAAATGATACAGGTTTTTTTTATTGAGAAAAAGAAATTATATCTACCTATAGACTGCTGCTTATGTGTATTGATAAGTATTTATTTGCAATTTTACAAATTTGAAATTTGGTATTTTTGTCAACTATAAATTTATGTATTTTCCTTAATTCTATTTCTTGCGTTATTATTTTCAATTTAAAACTTTTTTGCATGGTTTTGGGGTGCAATGTCTTGATTTAAACATTAGTCTTCACTCATTGCAGAAAAGCCATACTTCGTACCAATATGGTCAACACCCCATGATGAAACTGGTCATGCTAGTACTTCATTTAATTTGATTTATTGTGAATTTTTTCGATTTTCCTTTCCTTCTGCATGATTATTTAAATGACTCAAATTTTAAAATTAAATATTTAGGCGCCGCAGGCGAACGGCCTACTCGCGTAGCGAGTGTAAGGCCTTTAGCGTTCGCTGCGTGAAAACCCAACATGGGGAGGCACCGAGTCATCCATCGGGCAAGGAAAACACACAATTGTTCCAGCAGCCAAGTGCCTTACCTGACGTGCCGTTGCTCCGCTCTGCCGGTGGTATGGCTAGTCTCTCCAAGACAGTCGGTTCAATACCGGAACAAACCAGACGAACCGCCCATCAACCCAACGTGTATGCATCACTTCCCTAGTTTATTGCAACATATATAGTCACAAGACAAAGCCCGAGCGCGAAGTATGGCCCACGCAGTGAGCGTCACCTTTACATGTGCGGGCTGGGAAGTTGTGCCCTCTAGGGGGGACTTTGTGGGAAAGTGGGCCGTATTTACGTGCAGCTAGAGGGAAACCTAGAAAACCTCTAGCACCCACCCCGAGCTGTCTAGCAACTCTACTGCTGTTACAGGGAGAGCCTGTAACAGCAGCCTTCATAGGGCAGTCCGCCCTATGAAGGTTGTCTTTCATGGTTCTATGTCGTGGCGTCCGCGGTGTGACGTTTCCAAGTCGTTGAGTACAAAGTTCGTAAGCACACGCCTGGAATCACTTTCGCTGACTCTGTGGTTCAGCTGGTGGAGATGCCCTTGACACGCGCACACAAGAGTTCTTGTAGAGGGTGACTCGAGCACCACTCCAGCTAATTCATCACTAATTGGTGGATATGATAGTTAGCCGTCTGAGAAACCACAGTTGTGGCCGGCTTAACTATATCGAAGGTCACAAAATTTTGATTTTGTGCGAGTTATCCGTCTGAGAAACCACCTTGTGACCGGAGTAACTGTACCATAGAGTCTCTGGAATAAACACTTCCCCAAGTAGGGCGCAACACAAAGTTCGTGATGAACCTAAACAAGGTTCACATCTTCATCCAGGCTCCTTGTCCTTGTTTGTGGAGTCCCTTCTGCTGCATTCTTGCATCTGTGTGTTGTTGGTTTGTAGCAGTCGGGCTCCTCTTTGGTCATAGTCGGGATGTGTCTCTTTTCCACTGCAAGGTGGTTGCTCCTCAAGTAGGTGAGGCATGCCTATTCCTCAAGATGGTGAGGTCTGCCAGTATCTATATTTGTTTGTGCTGTCTTGTATATCCTCAATAAGGTGAGGTATGCCTTGTTGTTTGTGTTTGTAAGTGTTATTTGAGCACAGGGTTAGTTGTTGTCTGCATCTACCGCCACCGGTTTAAGTATTTCCAGTTTCTTAATTATTTCAATTAATTTGTTTTGGGCAACTTTATTAGTAATTAAAAGATCACTCCATGCGGGGAGATTTTCTTCTGTCGGCTTGTTAAGATGGTACGATGATGTTAGTGGGCAATGGAATGCGTAGTGTTGCGGATTTCCTTCTTCCCCACATATGCAATCTGCTGTTGTGGCTTTCCCCTGCCTGTGAACGAAGGTGGGGAATTGGCCATGTCCTGTGAAAAATTGG
>JAPDSC010060577.1:291336-330283 GCA_026290005.1 Latrodectus geometricus
TGTGTGTGTGTGTGTGTGTGTGTGTGTGTGTGTGTGTGGTTTGAATTTTAATCACCAGAAGGCAATTTTTATAATAGGAAATTAAGATCGCTTTTCATCTACCATATATTTTCTGTTATCTTTGAATTTTTCATACCAAAATACTGTTACATTTGATAAATTGTCGTTTTTAAAAGCCTTTTGCAACATTTTAAAAGCTCTTGTATTAGAAATTTATTACGGAAACAAAATTTTTAATCAATGATCTTTGCTAAATAACATTCACCATTTAGGAAAATTAATCAAACAAAAATTCTTTTCTTTTTAAAAATGTATTTATTTGCAGACGATAAAATTAAATACTTTCTAGATTGTTTTCAAATCGTCACAGAAGTCCTTCAAATGTTTGATAAAGTTTTGCAAACGATATCTACTATAAATGAATTTTAAATGACGTATTCCAGGTATTTTTATTACATTATTGCATACTTTATATATTTGAATAAAAAATCCTTTTTTATTTGAAAATATCTATATAAATTATAGCATTAAAATAAGTTTCAAGAAATTACTCTACAAAATTTTATAGACAGACGTATTCAAAAGGAATAAAATCATTCATAAGTGGGGAAAATCATTCTCTTGCTATTCCATATTAAATAATAAATTTGTCGATTAAAATTTATTGATTAAAATTTAAAATTTATTTGTCGATTAAATATTATTTATCTTCGCTAGCCGAGCTTTATACTTTTTATAAACCCTTATAATAGTTAATTATTATTTAATTGCAAATATATTAATTATATTTCTCTCATATATCTTAAAATAATTTACTTTGACTCGGAGAAGTGTTTCCACATTAACCAGTTGATTATAATTAGTGATAAGTGAATCAAACCAGGAAATTTATTATTCTATTTCTATGCAGCCCTTGAGAATCGGAATTTTATAATAACACATTTTACAATTTAAAAACTAAGCTGTTCTTTTTGCCAACGAGTGCGTGTTATTGATTGTAGAGAAGTTTAATTTTTTTAAATAAAAACAGTAAATTAAAAAGAAATGTAGAGCATTGTTGGCCTTCCTATTAAGTATGGCTTTCCTTTCTTATTTTAGTTTAACTATCCATTCTATAATTTTGTTTCATTTACATATATGACTGAAAATATAATTTTAGAATGTAGTGATCGGAAAATTTATGTTATAAGTTGTATTTCAGTTAATTAAGTTGTATATTTTGTTGTAGAAAAATGTATTTGAAATAATTTAATGTTGTAGAAATAATTATATTTAAAAGATATTGAATATTATTAATCATTACGATGTTTTGATCGTCTAAAATCATCTCTCTAAATAGCTTCATAATTATTATACACTACTGGCCATTAAAATTGCTACACCAAGAAGGCGACATGCTACAGACGTGAAATTTATACTAAAGGAAGAAGGTGCTGTGATATGCAAATGATTAGCTTTTCAGCGCATTCAGACAAAGCAGGCGCCAGTAGCGACACCTACATTGTGTTTAAATGAGGAAATTGTTCAGCCGGTTCCTCATTCACAAATTGCATTTGAAAGTTGTTGCCTGGTGAAAAGTTGTTGTGATGCCTCGTGTAAGAAGGAGAAATGCGTACCAGCACGTTTCTGACTTTGATAAAGGTTGAATTGTAGCGTACTTGGATTGCGGTTAATCTTATCGCAGTATTGCTGCTCGCGTCGCTCGAGATCCAATGACTGTTAGCAGAAAATGGAATCGATGAGTTCAGGACGGTAATACGGGACGCCATGCGGGATCAACGGCCACCTATCACTAGCAGCTGAGAAGACAGGCATATTATCCGCATGGCCGTAATGGATCGTGCAACCACGTCACGAGCCGTGAGTCAAGAAACGGGGTTGTTTGGAAGATAACAAGTGTCTGCACGAATAGTTCGACGACGTTTGCAGCAGCATGGACTCTCAGCTCGGAGACCATTGCTGCGGCTTCCCTTGACGCTGCGTCATAGACAAGAGCGCCTTCAATGGTGTGATCAACGACGAACCTGGGCGCACGAATGGCGAGACGTCATCTTTTCAGATGAATCCAGGTTCTTTGTACAGCATCATGATGGTCGCATCCGTGTTTGGCGGCACCGTGGTGAACGCACACTGGCAGCGTGCATTCGTCATCGTCATACTGGCCCATCACTTGGCGTGATGGTATGGGGTGCCCTTGGATATACGTCTCGGTCACCTTTTGTTCGCATTGACGGTGCTTTGAACAGTGCACGTTACATTTCTGGTGTGTTACGACCCGTGACTCTACCCTTTATTCGAGCCCTGCGGAATCCTACGTTTCAGCAGGATAATGCCCGACCGCATGTTGCCGGTATTGTACGGACCTTCCTTGATGCGGAACATGTTCGGCTATTGCCCTAGCCAGCACATTTTCCAGATCTTTCACCAATAGAAAACGTCTGGTCAATGGTTGCCAAGTGACTGGCTCGTCACCAAACGCCAGTCACTACGGTTTATGAACTGTGGCATCGTGTTGAAGCTGCATGGGCATCTGTACCTGTACATGCAATCCAATCACTGTTTGACTCAATGCCCAGGCGTATAACTGCTGTTATTACTGCCAGAGGTGGTTGTTCTGGGTACTGATTTCTCAGGATCTATCCAGCCAAATTTTTTGAAAATTTAATCACTTGTTATTTCTAGTATAATATATTTGTCCAATAAATATTATTTTGTTATCAGCATTTCTTCCTGGTGTAGCCATTTTAATGGCCAGTAGTGTACATTTATGAAAAAAAAATAGTAAATTATTAAACGAAGTTAAAATTTTGAGGTAAAAAAGTTGTAGTCCCCCCACGTGTATTTGTTTTTAAAATAATGAAACGATTAATTATTTATTTAATGATAAAAATGTATACTATATTAAATTTATTTTTGATTTACTGAATAGATTGTATTTCAATTAGAGTAGCATAAATTATTTTCATCATCATTATATTTTAAAATAATAATAATAAATAATCATTATAAATACCACAATTATATATGAATGGTATATATTTATTATCTTCCAAAAATCACAATGATTTTAAACTTCGACATTCTATTCTCTAAAATACAATGATTGATAACATTTGTGATGCATTAATTCATTAGCTATATTTATTACGAAGATGTAAAGCATATAATAGATTACAAATGTTAGAATTCTAGAATTAACTTTTTTACATGTGTCATCGCTTATATAAATTCTCTAATTTGATATATTAAAATTAAATCATGTTTTTCAGTAAAAAAAGATAATTTAAAAGAATTTATAATTTTTTTAATTTCAAAATATTGTTTTATAAGATGCATATGATATTAGCGATTCATGCTCTCTGTAATGCTCACCCATCAAACTTTTCAGAAAATCATGCTATTTTTTTTCTCTTTCTTTTATATAGAAATCTATACTTTTTTATAATATGAAATAAAAATAGGATTACATTGTGGTATGATATGATGAAGCAAAAACATAGCTTTTAATCCATCATTAAATGGTTTTTGGAAATTTTAAAATTGATTTCGCTTATAATTTAAATTTTCAACTAATCGAAGAGAGTTCAGCCCCATTTATTGCAAATTGACATAATGTCATCATACTTTTAACTGAGTGAGATTTGAAAAAACATTAAATTCCAACAAATATTATGGACATGATATATTTCTTACATAAATTGTAGATATTTACGATATCATAGCTTTAAAGTTGCTTGTTTTTTTCTATTCACGGTTAACATTGCTGGGTCATACGTAAAATACATAACATCATACGATTGACAAGTTTGCAAAAAACTTAGTTCGCACACATATTGTGGGTTTTCTATAAAAAAAAAATTTAAACCATGTGATGTTTACTTTACAGAATTCGTTCAATGAGATTTTAATATTTGTAAAGAACAATAATATAATTAGATGCTGTTACCTTATTATGCCAATTTTCATAATTTAACTGAATAACAAACGATATTTAACCTCATTTTTTACTTCTTTTTGTTGTTCTTCGGTTGTTTCCTGTCTATTTAAGTAAGGTAAGTTTACAATCAAAGTGTTTATTTCAGATGAAAGAGTAAAGCCTGCTTCGCAGGCCGTCACTCTGTACTTGTGTTTAGATAACGAGAAAATCAAAGTGTTTAAAATATCTGACTTTTTTTTTTAAATAAAATTTTAAACTTTTTGACTTTATCCATCATGTATTTGATTAAGTATTAAAAAATTTACATTTATTCTTCACATGGAAAGTTTATTGAAACTTTTATCAGTTATTTATATTCACTGTTCCATACTAATACCGCTTATTTTAATGTTAAAATTTATATTATTTTAAGTCTTTAGAATTTTAGTTTTATCAAGTTCTTTATATTGAGTATTTATTTTATTTTAACTTATTTGCATTAATTTTCATTTATAATTGCTTATGCTCTTCTCAAATATTCTACAATTTCAGCAGTTTTTTTTTTTTTTTTTTTTTTTTTTTTTTTTTTTACATTCTAACTAAATTACATCACAATTATTTTATTTCTCCTTTATTTTTCACTTTATTGTTTTGAAGACGAACTCAGCGACATAGTACTGTTTTAAAATTCCATCAGTAAATTTTATTTCCAACCAGGAAAATATGAATCAGAACTATAAATTCCCAAACAAAACATACATGACTTGAATTTTGGGGGGGGGGGGAAGAAAAAAGTAATTTTGAAATTGGTATACTTTCAAAAGATGTTTCATATCTAGATTGTCGAGAAAGCTGTGTAGTGTTTGGTGACAAAATTAGATATCGATCCCAATACTCACCAAGAAATGGAGTTTTACCGATTTGAAGATTCTACTAGAAAAAAACTCATTCTTATTTTTCGTAAACATAATAAAGTGAAACTACAATTTTAGTAAATTGAAAAATATTCGAAAAGTATTATTCACATACACTTACAATAACTATTTTTATTAATGTAAGAATGTTTTCACTGTTACAAAATAATTAAACTTATAAAATATTTTACATTGACTTCAAATCAAAGATATCATCAAAGGGAATTGAAAAGCGAATTTATACAATATTATTGAAAGGAAAACAATTTATAAATATTCGCTATTATTAGTTTACACAGTAACTATAGTAATAAATAATAATACATTAAATTGGATAAATTCCTTAAAATAATGTTGATTCACTCTAACTGCCAACTAATTTGAAAAGAACCTGACATTTCCTTTCCAGGGGAAGCAGTAAAATAATTGTAAACAAAATCATTAGGGTGCCTTTCTCATTAACCGAAGAAAGTTAACTGAGTATCCATCGTGTTCACCAAAGGTAGCTGGGGCACATTAAATATGTCATGGTCGCATTGACCTCCCAGTGAAATGATATTTCTGGCAGAAAAACTCGGGTCTTCTGCTTTTTCTTTGCTCCTAAATTGCGAAGATTCGCACCAAGCCACTTCCATCTAATTGGTTCAGCCCAACTGGGTCCCAGGAAGTAAAGATTTGACTCTATCCTGTAGAATTTTACTCTATACTGCCAAAACATCACAAAAATTTTAAATTTAAGATTTGTTGAATAGATAGATTCTTATCAAGTCGGTCCTCGTGTCTCAAGGGATAATCTAAACAAGTCAAATGATAGTCAATGCATAGATAAAAAATCAGCCATATTTGGTACGCTGTTAAATAAAAACTCATATCATTAACGCATTTCTTAAGAAAAATCTTAATTGTTACTTTGTAAATAATAAATTTGTCCAAATATGTTCGAAAAATACTCGCTGGAATTATATTTGAAAAATAAATAATGATTTCAAAGTTGTGTGTCAGACACCGTAATAAAATCAGGGATTCATGTTTGAATTATCTTTGATTTTCGCTACTCGTTATGATTAATTTGAAGAGAAAACCAATATGCAGAATCTAAAATAAGTATGAAAAAATATTTTATATAATAATTTTAAATTTTGAATACTGTTTTTTATCTGTAATATTGTGACTGTCCCAGTTGAAAAAGGGCAATTAAAAAAGAATAATGTAAATAAAAAAATCACACATAAATAGTGGATGAGATTTATTCAACAAATAATGCTTGATAACTTAAAGATTTTTTGTCCAACTTAACTATATTAAATAATGATAATAAATCTAAAATGAAATGATAAAAGTCGTAAATTTTTCAACTGTTTTATGTCATAAAAAATTTAGACATTTACAAATAATAATATAAATAATTTTAAAATAAAACTATCCGAAATCAGAAAACACTATTTGTGGAAAACAATGCCTAATAAAATGAAAGCAAATAACAGCAAATATTCAAAAATCGTTGATCCCACAGCAGTATTTATTTTTCTAAAATTTTTATTTTTTGAATCTCATTGAAGTAAATCTTTTTATTTAAAATGGGAAAAAATATTATGTTTGATTACTTGCTTTGTGACACTTCTTTTTTTTTTTTTTTGCAACACAATGAAGATGCAAAAAACAAAATGAAAATTGGAGTATATTTATTAAACTTGCTCTACGGAATAACTTCTGACTGAAGCATAATGAAATTCACATTAAATGAAAGCGATAATATGGTAGACACATTCAATCTTTTACTCTATTTGAAAATATTTGAGATATTCTAGAGTAATTCATTAATCATTTCTTTGTAAAATAGAAATATCTTATTTTCAATTCAATATCTTATTTTATAGGTTAAATTGATAAAATTTATCATGAAATTAATCTCCATGTGAGTCATACATAGAACCTATAATTTTATATAACGAGTTTAAAAAAAAAATTCAATTTTGAATTAGATTATTTGATACACATCTCTGAAAAAGAATGTTTAATTTCCTTCTCCTAGATTTTCATATGCTTCTCCTTAATTCTTCTTAAATATATTCACCATGGAAGATTTTGTTAAGTTTTCTATTAATTATTTAGTCATTGATGAAAACTTAATACAATACTTTTTTAAAATATTAATCTGGATTATAAAAGCAACTTCTATTATAATTTTATGATTCATAAATACAGAATGAAAGATAAATGAAATAATTGACATTTTCAGCAAAATTGTCAATATATAAAGGGCAGCTTTTAAGAAAATCTTTTATTTTTTTGTTATTTATAGTATAAAATAGATTAAAAAAATTCAGATGCGAAATAAAATAGATGCTGTTTATTAATTTTACATTGGGAAGACATTATTGCATCATCCATTCAATTCTGTGTCATTCCTCATTTTATGTTGATAGAAACAATTTAGTAGAATGGATGGTGGCGTTGTTCCCTCAAAAAAACATGCACATTTTATGAATAATCCGTCTTAAAATGCAGATTCAAATGAATGTAAAAGCTATTTTACCTTATTCTATAGATGCCCGGTGATCAGTATCAGTTTTGGATGATTCTTAAATAATTAAAATCATGTTTTTCATGGTGATCATGTTTTTCGGTTTTGGTTGATTTAAAAATCAGCATTCAAATTTCGTGACTATTCATGTTCAACACAACTATTCAACCCCTGATAAACAGAATTACACAATATGTATTTAAAAATTTCATTGTCTTATGAAAAAAAAATATATATATCATAAAAAGATTGATCCTTTAAGAATTAAATTTTTCCTGGCTCCATTGAATTTCCATCTATAAAATATCGTTAACTAGTTAAAATATCGTTAAGATATTTCATAATTATAGTTCAAGAACTTTTATTTTTAACAGCCAACAATTATGAAAAATGTTATTTTATCCACCTGACACAATTGAGATCTCAATTTATCAGATGAGATTATCCGTTACAATTGATCTACAAACCAATAGCATATTATTTTACGAAATTACTACTGAAGTAACAATAATTGATATTTTTATTTTATCAATACCACTTAATTTGTTTCTTGATTTTTTTACAGTCGAATTACATTAATATCTTACAAAAATTCATCCCCGCATATTGAACAAATCGTCAACATCTACATAAAACGAATTTTTAGAATAATTTATATGAATTATATACTTCCTTTAAACTTTTCAATGTAATTTAGTATATTATATCGCAATCAATTTCACAGATGCTGTAGTTGAACATTCAGCTGTAAATAATATGCACACTATCAAGCTAGATTATATCAGTCGTATTATCCATGATAACGTTTATTTAGACGAACCATTCTAGTTCAACGTTAATACAATCACTGAAATCGAGCTCAATTAGTGATTTATCAGTCATCGATTTTTATTATGATAATTTGCATAATTTTAATTATTAAAGGTGACTCATATATGTTCATGTAACTCTTCCTACCTGAAGATAACTACAAGAAAATATCACACAGCCTAACGTTTTATTTTTCTATTTCTCTTTATTCTTATCCTTTCAGTGGACAAGAATTATTGTTGCAGTTGAATCCTTCATAATATATTGATGTCAAAATGAATAATTGTAAAAATTTTCACATTTAAATGATGCTTTAAAAAACAATTATAAATAAAATATAAAATAATATAAGGGGAACATAATATTTCTCAAAAAACAACACTCAGCAATGGAATATATTTAACTTTACAGTTTAAAAGCTGCACGTTATTTTGATTTCTTTAATTATTTTGCTGTATTGAATTGGCCATCAAACACTTACTCTATTAATGTATTATATTTATTCTGTACTAATGTAACTGAGAGTTGATAATTAAATGATCATCATTCTAGTCTTCAATTCAACAGTTCGTCGATTCGACACTTATCTCTAATATAGATATTCATTGTAATTTTGAATCAAGTTTAAAATTATCAGTGCTTGTAGAATAAACTATCGTGTGTAAATATGAACATACAATGAAAAACTAATTAGATGATGTATTTATGTAAATGAGAATTACGCAAATTACTGCTGTGACGTACTTACTAGTCTGTAATACAACATATTTTCAAGAGTTTCTTCATTTGCCTTCTTTTCTATTATTTCTTTAAATTAAATTAAGATTTTCTTATAGTTAATGCATTAAAGACAATAAAAGACGTGCTAATGTTTTTTGAAAAAAGTTTTAACTAAACGAAATAAAAATATTTAATTAATTTATCCAATTAGTAATGTCCTTTGGGAAAGTGACAAATGAGGAATGGGGAAAACAATTTTTAAAACGTTAGTTTCTTCCTGAAATGCGGTTTTAATTAAAGTTTCTAGAATTCTTCGTGTGTATTTTCCAATCCATTCTAACATAATTAATATCGTTTCAATTTCTGCCACCACACAGATGATGTCGCTACCATCGCATCGATTGAAAAGGGCTCACTGCATAGAAAACCCACGGTCCGCGGCGATATATTGAAATAAGAAAGAAGTCGGTCCGAGAAGCAACCGCCAGTCGTTTTCATTCTCCTGCTTCTGGAAAAATAAAGACAAGAAGAGGACTGGCTTCACAATCAATAATCTTCCAGAGTTAAAAGAAGGTAAAAATATCTTGAATATCGTAAAATAAATTTTCAGCTTAAAATTTCTTTAGTCTCCATTATTTTTAAAATATATTTGACTGTTCTATACTACTTTAATGTATTGTTAATTTAATTATAATCTTAATAATTGGAAATGATTTTTAAATATTAATATAACTATATCTTCTAAGAAGTTTTAAATTATAAAGTAAAATAAATTGTGTAACCATAAAAATATTTTAAGTTTCGTCTCGGTTATAATAACTTTCTTTTCAGAGAATTGAGAAAAATATTCTTTTTAAAATAAGAGAAAAGTAAAAAAAAAAAAAAAATAATAATAATAATAATGAAAATTAAATACTGAAAAAATAAAATTATTATGTATATTTTATGTTATTTTAACTGCTATTTTTATTTTTTACTTATTAAAAATGAAAATTTCATGTTATAACATGTGGCGTTGATCATTTTTCTGAGAAATAATGTACTGAGACGGATAAAAATTTTATTTATTCTGAGAGCATTTTTAATTTATTGAAATTTTACTGCTTTTCATTTGTACTAAATGCTGTTAAATCAAGTCAAGGAAAAACTGTTATAAAGAAGAATCTCACTTACATGTTATTTAAATAAGGGAAATATTTTTGCTTAAGCTAAGTACCAATAGAAGTAAGAATTTTTGCGGTTATACCTTTTAAGGCGAAAAAAATGTGATCGAAGATTTTTTTTCTGGAAAAAATTATTTGTGCACACTAATTTTTTTTCCTCCAAAGTCCAGCTCAGTTTTGTACTAAAAGGTTTTTGTTTAAACACACATTTATGTAATAATTTTAATTTTCTTAACTATGAAACTTTGATAGTTATTCATGAAAATTAAAAATTTTAATAATGAAATATGCTAATAAGTAATTATTAATTTACACTGATGTATAAATAAGAAAATTTTAAATGCAACCAATGTGTGAAAAATATAGTTAATTAATTTTTAAATTTTTTTAAAGTAAGAAATCATGTGATGTGTCAAATAAGGAATGTAAATATAGAGCTGTTAAATTATAGTATTAATGTTGCAAGCCATTCTTCCTTTTCATTCAAATGAGATTTTTCCTCCCTCAGTAGGGTATTCTTTCTTTCGCTGTACAAAATCTCGCGATTTGAAAGTAAGAAAAATATTAAAAGGAAGCTTCTTTTACTTTATCGATTTGGAATCCTTTACTTGTGAAGGGGAATATATTTTTACTGCAGTGCTCGTCAGCTAACTGCGTAATAAGGAATCTCCGAAGCCTGTGGTACCTGAAACGGACTATTAATTCTCCCTTGAGAATGATTTTTCTACAATCCGTTCATATGTTGGTTACATACAAATTATTAATTATAATAGATAATATTTATGTTACAAAATTATCTTTCAGTTAAAATAAGCTAATAATTAACAATAAAAGTGAATAACCGACTTTAATCGTTAAAAAAAAAATAATTTTTATATTTTGAAAAAAGATATATTTTAATGACATTATTTTTCAGGGAAGCCCAAAAGGTAAGAAAAGTCGAAGTCTTGTGAAAAATTATTTTAAAAATTTATGCTGGAGAAGGAATATCATTTTCCAGAAAAATAGAGTCATTTTAAGTGTTAATATGTCATCATGTATTCAAATACGTCTTTTAAAAATATTGTTCGACAAAATTGTGACGTTTTACTTAAATTGCACTTTTTTTTATCTATAGAAGTTCCAACAACAATGTAATTTATACTAAGTTATCTAAGGCTTATTTTTTGTGTAATTTTATATATACAATCCAATGTTAAAAAGCATAGAAAAAGTAAAAAAAATAAACATGAAAAAAAGCGTAAAAAAGCTACTTTGATTGACAGCTTATGATTTTTATTAAAATGTAGAAGAACAAAGTAATAAAAATAAAAATATATTTGTGGAGTATATTTTCCAATATAACTTTTAAAGAAAAACATTTTGGCACATGATTCAATCTGACAAATTTTATTTAGCACAATATACCCAATCATGAAGCAAAATGAAAAATAATAGCTGCAGATCAAATTTTTTATTCACCATTTTTTTATAATAATATTGAAAATAATTTCAAACTTCTTGGTTAATCTATAATGAAATGGATAATACATGCTGAAACTTCAATTATATCACATAAACACCAGAAAATAAAAAAAAAGTGTTAATTCCAATCCTCAGAAAAAACTGCAAGGATTAAAGTCTATGTAATACATTAATTACTAATTTCATCACTACGGGTGCTCTCGCTGGTTATAAGAATAGTTATCTCATTCTTTTGTGTCGTTTAGTACTTTTCTCTTACAAAAACATTTCATTAATTTTAAAGAGGATTTAATACAAAAGCTGAAATTCTTCATAATAAAGGCATGTGTTCAATCAATACCAATAAATAACAATACAATTTTGGTCAAACTCTCACCTCATTATGAAGAATTCAAAATATTTTCCATGTTAAATTTTTCATATTTAACTATTGAAAACGGAAGCAAATTTTATTTTACAAAATTTTTCTACAATACGTTACTTTTTAAGGAAATCTGGAGCAAAACAATCTTCAGGAATGATACAAAGTCTTCAAGCATTTAATGTAAAAATAAAATTGCTTTGTGTCTTTCTTTATTACTCTTGAAATTATTTATGTAAGTTTTAAGAATACAAAATTATTGGTTCAAAACTTATTAAAGAATCCTTGCTGCATCAACCTATGCAATCTATTCATAATTTAAAATGACTCATGAGAAGCTGCATGCACTACTTTACTTCTACAATCACTTCAGATCAAATAATCATCCATTTTAGTGATGTATCAATGAAATAAAATTAATATCTATGATAATATGTAACTTATTTAAAATATGTTCTGCTTAAATAAATTAATATATAATTAACAAAATTTCAAATCCATACTTAAAAACAATAAATTAATATATAATTTATTGTTTTTAAGTATGGATTTGAAATTTTGTTTAATACCGATTACAACTATTTAGGAGCTATAGATTACCAAATATTAACAAAGTAAAAGAGAATTTTGCTGAAGCGAATGATATTAGTCATCCTTTCTTCTAAAGTTCATATTAAACTTATGATTTAATGCCAAATAAATGAGTTGTATTCAATAAATGTGCTTCATATTTAATATTCCTGAAAACTGATATATATATAAACTGTTCCTATAAGATTAACAATAATTTATTGAGATTAAAAATGCTGTGAAAGCATTTGTAAGTGATTTATAATTTTAAAGTAAGATTATATTTTGAATCACGCCGCCCAACCTGTCTAGTGTTTAGCGTAACTGACTACGTATGGGAGGTCCTGGGCTCGATTTCCGGCTCGGGCATGGATGTACTTTCTCTCACTCTCTGTTTCTTGTCCTTTCCTCGGATGATGGATGAACGTGGCCCGCCCTATAAACGGGTTTGTGGTGGTGTGGAGTGGGCGATGCTACTCGTACCTCCGTGACTTGGCTCACAGGTGCTCATTGGGTAACGATAAAATGAGTAGCAGTTTCCGGCCTTGTGTGCGGCAAATGGGCTAATGTACTAACTTGCTCAAGGGTGCCCGCCATTAGAAATTAAAAAATATATATACATATATTTTGAAACACTTCAGCAGAAAATTTCTTCAGATTAATTTTAAGAGAGGACAAACGTATTTTACGTGTTGAGCAAATAATTTTAGCGAAACCAAAAGCTGATTGCTTGATATTTTTCCAGCTATATATTTGCCTTTCTTTCAAATCTTAGAATTCCTTGCTAATTTAGCTTAAGACCTTAACTACTGTTGAAAAAAATTCTAAAATTTTTACTTTATCCTGCAGTATTAACTCTTTATTAAGAGATTTTATGATGGTAAATAGGCTAAAAAAGTATTTAATACATTATTTAAAAAGACTTCTGTAATGAACAACTTCTATATCTTTTTAAAAAAAGTTTTGAAAATTTATAAATTGTTTGTTCATTCACCTCAAAATTTCATAACAATCCATTTGTCCTCATCTATTAATGTCGTAGCTGCATAAAATTAACGAGGCAAGGACAAATCTGTTAATTTTAAGTTCTCATAATTTCGAAATGTTTTACTTGATTTAGGTGTTTGATATTTGTATTTCAATTGTTATAACATGGAAATACTTTTGATTCCGGAGGTCAATAAGAGTTGATACTTTAAGATCCCCGTTAAGAAAGAAAAATATTTTTCATGACAACTTTTGTATTAATATTGATCCGTACTTATATTTCTAGAATTATCGCAAATACTTTATCGATATATATTTAATCATCATAATAAATAGTGATCATTAAACAAAGCATAAAAATATGATTTTTTTTTTAAGATTTTTGCCTCTCCAACATCTTATGATAAAAGGAAAACAATAAAAAGTGGATTTTCTAAAGCTTGTAGGTACATTATTCAATGTATGGTATTTTCATTGCTAGCATTGGATTGTGTTGTAACAACAAACTAAACCTTATTTTTGTAAGAGAAATTTGTTTTAATTAAAAACTCAGAACGTCATTTTCTTGGAATATTGCCAATTGTTAAGCAGCTTCCTTCAATTACATCAGGCCCATATTTATTGAAAATAGTAATAATTTCAAAATTTATACGCTGTAAGTTGGGAGTGCATTTTTCTCATTACATTTAAGTAGGCAATAATGTGTTATAAAGATAAGTATTTAATGCAAAATCAATAAATATCGATGTTAAAATTAGCACATATATATGGTAAATTAATTATTCAAAATTTAATTTAAAATATACTAACTTATAAAACTGATATCTTACACTATGCCACTAAGCTGTAAAATAAAGATAAAATGCTTTCAAAATAAGAAAAAGCTTATAAGAATTTATTGAAATAAGTTTTTATAAAGATAAAAATTTGTCACAAATATATTTAGGCTTATTATTTATGATAACACATTTATAAGCGGAATATTATGATTGTAAATCAATATGATTTACAATGATGAAATGATGGATTACTTTTTCAGGATATATTTTATCATTCATATTTATAATATTTTCAAATATTATTTTTAAATATAATTATTTTTGGCCCGAAAGTTCATTAAATAATTAGAATAATATTTTATTTTGAATTCATTGTCCTATATTTAAGTAACAATATATGAATTATTCCTTATTATCTATGGAATTAATGATCTTAAATATTGAAAATTCTCTTAAAAAAATTATAAGGCAAAATATTTAAGAAGTATGTAATCAAATTAACATTTTTGGTTTGCAATAGTTGAAAATGAAGAAATATTTTATTTAGGATATAACATAAATTTCTTATATTTTTATACACAACTGTACGATACTTTTAAATCACTTATTAATTTTTTAATTTTTTATTATCTTAATTATTTAAGTTTTGATTATGATCTAGTTATATAAGTTTTAACCTTTTTCTATTTATCTTATGCGATGATTTAAAAATAATATTTTTCATACAAAAATTATAGAATTGCGAAGATTTTTCTTCTTATTTGAAACTTAAAAACGTATTTTTAATTTTTGTGTAATTACACATTTAACTGAAAAATATCATATAAAATGATTCCTAATTTGTTTATCATGACTATAGTTACTATGTAGATAAATTATAAAAAGAAAGGAAATAAATTATATTTTAAATAAAATATTTTGTTTCTTTTGAAATTCAATCTTATCTAGTATTATTTTCGAGAAAGACAAATTGAATATCAATGATGAACTCATATTACTTAAAAGAACATCAAAAATGGAAATAAATTTCTAATTGTAAATGAAATATGTCAGTTATTGAAGCAACCACATATTATCTATATTTATATCTGGAAATGTGTGAAGCATTATTTAAATTCTTATTTATATAAATAAAATTTAAATTAAAATTGAGTATTAATGAGTAAGGATCCTCTCATTAAGTTCTCTCTAGATGAGGTCTTTTTAATGATAAAAGTGAATTATTAATAGAGCACAAAGTGGCATTGCTAGTTAATCACAAGAAAAAAAAAACATAGTTTGATTTCCTTATTATATTATATCAATTATTTTCTAAAATAGCACAACTGTTTTTAAATTGGATTTTAATTGTTTGCACACAAATTTTGAATAATTAATAAAAAAATTAACAAAATAACCATTTGCAGAAAATATAACAGAAACCATTAAAAAAACACTTGTTTTATAACTTGTCTAATAACATGAGTATTTATTGAAGTATAGGAAATAAATATGGTTTTGATATATATTAAACTAAAAGTAAAAAAAAAAAGCTTTTAAAAACTTTGACGATCTTTTATTTAAAATAATTGACACAGCTTTTATATTTCAAAAAAGAATTAAACAAAAAGAATTGAGTGTTGAAATTTTGTAAGCAATAGTGTTCACAATATGGAATGATTTACAATGACCATGTTGCATTTCGAATGATGAATATATGTCATTCATAGCGAAAAATACACATTTCACGATGATGCCAAAAATATATCGGCATCAGACGTATCATGACGCTTCGTTAAACGGCAGAAAATAGGGGAAGTAAACTTGAACACCACATCTCTCTCCCACTGACAGCACTTCGGGCAATTTACGTGGGTAGTTTAAGTGGGTAGTATGGAATATTATTTCATTGACAAAAATCAGGTGCTCAGTTTCCCCCTTGTCCATAATGGTACGCTCTCAGCAAATTTTAATGTTTTTTCACAATCAATCAAGTCTGCTAACTAGTTTACAACCTTAAATTTCCCTGATATTTAATCGACAGAAAAAGCTTATTAAATAGGAGTCAATCAGACCTTTTTTATGGTTTATTCACCCATTTGTGAGTGGAATTCCTACAATTTTTATAAGAGTATATAGAGAAATTCAATTCATAAAACACCCTACTATATTTAATACAATTTTCAATAAACAAACTTGCCTCTACAATATACTCAGTTAAATATGTGGCTTAAATTTATTTTTATTCCTAAATAAAAGTTTATTGTAGAGGGTGTATATAAAAAAAGCTTCATATTAGAAAGATTATTCATCTTTCTAATATGAAGCTTTTTTATCTTCACCCTCTACAATAAACTTTTATTTAGGAATAAAAATTAATTTAACCCACATATTTTCTAATTTATGTATATAATTGCATTTTACAAACACTTGAAGTGTCTATATTGATAATGTGTGTAAAATTGTAATATAAATGAAGTGTGGAATATTTTTATGAGCCGTGTATATAAAGCTGCGTTTTACTTTTTTGTAAATGTGACTTAATCCTCAACAGACAAACTTATAACAAATCCACAACATGATAACCATTTATAATAAACTAACATAAATCTATATTTACGCTAAAAATGTTATTAAATAAAGTACACTTTATTTTGTATTGATTTTAAATTATTACTATATAAATTTTAAAATCTATTTATTGATTCCATTATATTTTTACAAAATCGTATTACTTTATGGTCCCATATATTTTTGATTATATTCATACTATTACAATTTTGCATTAAATGTTTTATAATATAAAGTAGAGAAGGCACTCTTTTTGTTTAAAGATACGTAGAAACAAAATATAAAATTTACTACTCAAAGTCATATCTGATTTATAGACAATTTCTTTTAAATACTATTTATTTAATCTGATATATATTTAAATATATATATATATATATATATATATATATATTTAAATTTGTAAGTAAACGGTGCAAAAGATTTTTAATAAATTTTAGAATAACTTAGCATATTTTTGTAAATTTTGTTTTTTCAAAAAATGATAAAAATCGTTCTATAAAAATTATTTTTTTAAAACTCAAGAGACTACTATGAGTTAATAAAAAATGTACGTTTAAGTATTTTCTAATTTAATATTTAGTTTCTTGGACAAAAAGATTCATTTCATTTCCTTTCAATTAACGTATTTCTTTCTGTAGCATCTTCAGAATTAAGAATATTTGAATAGTATAAAATATGAAATTTATGTTGTTTAAATATAAACAGAAAGAGATAAGTGCTTTATAAAATTTATCAGCTAATAAGCTGATTTAGAGCTAAATTCCTATTGCTGAAAATAGTACTGCTGCTTACTATATTACAATTTTATATACGATCAATATCTTCAGACTCACTCGAACCAGCACGTACTACCCTTTGCCATTGATTCGACCTCCAGGAAACAAGGATATTGATTTACGATAATCATAAAGCAAAAGATTATGAATTCTCACTCAAATTTGCGAAAATATTTGATATTAAGGATTTCTAATAAATTCATCAGCTATCATCATTCCTTAAGCAAGATTATATGTTAATTTATTGAAAATTATTCTTAGTATATTTTACTGTAAGCTTCATAAACTCACAAGTATAGGTATTTTGTAAATTTCGGACATATCATGAAGATATTTGATAAAATTAATGATTCACTAAGAGTTCACTTTATGATTTCAAAAACTTCTTTTTAAACGACAAAAGTCATGTTTCCTAAATTTATTATATTACCGCAGTGCGTAAAGATAAGATCTTCAAAACCTAAAGTTGTAGTCACTGTTGATATAATGACCTTTGATGAAGTCTCCCTCGCTACCCAATAGTACAAGTTCATTGACTATGAATCATTCTGTTATGTAATTTAATACATCCATGAAATACAATCATTATAAAAAGTAATAGTTTTATAATTTTCTTTCTTTCTTCTGATTAATTTGTTTCTTAAACTGTTGCATTTTTATTTAAAAAAAAGATTGCCACACAGCGAATTGTGATTTTCAAATGTGCTTGAAAATGAAATGGATTACTTTCAATTTTTTCCAATCAAATTAAGTATAACTTTTTTAACTTATAAATATTTCTCTTTATAAAAAATTTATGCCATTAAAATAATGTATAAAACCAATATAAACATTGAAATAAGTATCTCCTCTTTCAAAGTTGGGAAATTTGTTCTATTTTATTTCAGATAATTATCATTAAGCGATAGGAAATCATCTTCTTTTACAAAATAAGTCACTTGAAGTTATTTATAGAAATTTTTTATAGATTTATGAATTAAGCATTTTATATATGATTCTGAAATTAAATATATCGGGCTGTGACCAAAATTTTCCGCCACTACTAATACTGTAGCATTTTACGGTGTCATTTTCGTTTATATTTTGACGACTTTCGGATTTGAAAGAAGATTTGCTATAGAACAATTTGCTGTAAGATCTGTAAAGGCATATCGTTGTCATTAAGTACAAGGTGCTTGAAATGGAATTTTACGCTACCTGATTAAAACCATCATATACTTTCAGTTCTGTTACAAAAAGCCAGCTGGAGAATATCATTCAATCATGTGTATAGCTTTAAGTACTACGGTATCATATTTCACTGTAAAGTTATGGTACTGAAAGCTCAAAAATAAAGACTATAAAATTCAAGAAGCAGAGTGCTCTGGTCTGCCTACTATTGCAGGTGGGTCTGCAATAACTTATTTTAAAAAATCAATATTGAAGCAATCGATCACTAGCTAAGGAGTTAGACATTAGTGCTATGGCCATTAAGTGTGCTATGCATCGTATAAGAAACCTGACATACAAGTTCAGTCACTGGGTGCCACAAGAGATTACTCAATCAGATAATAACAAGGTTGTTCAGGCCTGCTCTAATCTGCTAGAATATCACTTTTGGTAAAAAAGTGGATTTATTTCAACAACATAAGCTGAAAAGCTGGTTTGTCCGCGCCCAGTGAGCCCGAAGCATCGAAACTCGCAAAGCACAATTTGACTAAAAAAATAGATCATGTTTTGTATCTGGTACGATTTCCATGGTATTATCCCCGAAGAGTATCTGAAAAAATAAAATCATCCACAGTAAGGTATACAGCGAGGTGTTAGTTCGTATTGACGCTGCTATCAAATCCAAATAATCAACAGAATTCTATCATAAGAAGGTACTGTTCCTTCAAAATAATGTAAGACTACATGTGTAGTTTGTGCGAACTCAAAATGGCTGTAAACCCACCAAATAGCTCTGACATCGCCCTTTTGGACATCTACCTTTTTTCATACCTATAGTTACATTTTGATGGTATTATCTTCAATTCGCCACACAATGCCCGCAATGAGGTTGATCTATTTTTGAAATCGCGGCCATCAAGTATCTAGGCCGAAGGCTTTGAAAAATTACCAAAACTTTGGCAGAAAATCATAGACTTACGTGGTAATTACTATCCGTAGAAAATTCAATGCTTTTAAGTTTTTTTCTAACTTTATTAAAGAAATTTTTTGTGGAAAACTTTCTCCATAACTCGATATTTAAAGTATTCCCCATTATTCAGAAAGTCTGGAATTATTTTTTCATTTTTTATCTAAGAATGATTAACCCCAGATAAAATTCTACTGGATTTAAATTGATATTGAAGAGTGATTACGATTTCAGAAAGAGTTATATTAAAATAAAATTTAATTTTTTTGAATTATGCTATATTAATGTCTAAAAGTTATTAAATTTTATTTTATTTTATTTATTCAAACTCTCAATTATTTTCTTACATATTTTTAAGAAAATAATTTTCTTAAAAATATGTAAGAAAATTATTATACTCAGCTATAATCTGTAGTAATTTATAATCATTTGTAAAAAAATCAGTTTTCTTTTCAGGATTTTATCATGTCCTTTATTTTGAAGAAAATAATTAAAAATATTTAAATTTGAACGAAAAATTATCATAATTGCTTTCTAATCAATTTTATAACTTAAAATTTTGACCTTTTTGCCCATAATTCAATGCGAATTAAGTAATACTCATGAATTTGTCGCAATAAATAATTTTTCTGATTTAGGACATTTTTGGTTTTTAAATTAACTTACAATTATAATTAATAAACAAGTCTGAAGTCAAATCTTTACAAAGAATTTTACAGAGGCTAAAAATTATGAATTTGAGCAACAATCTTGTGAAAAATACGGAATATCAATGAATATAGTTCAAATTTATATAATAATCTAGAATAATAACCACAACTCAACTCTGCAAAGTCTTCTATTATCTATTCAAAAATATTAATTATTAAGTCTTTTATGATAGTAATTAGAAACAAGAGGAGGTAAAATAACATGAAACAAATCCATTAATTCTACAACTTAACTTATAGGAATTTGTTCCATAAATTAGAATAAATGTAATTTACTAAAGTTAATTCAATTTTAAGAGGAAATAAAACCAATTTACAGTAAGAAATGAACCTCAAAAATTCCTAAAGAAATTCGTTTTTCTTTCCAATGTAATGAAGATAATTCAGTTTAAAAACAAAGTGGTAAATTTGAAAAACAAATCTAAAGTTTCTTTTAAATTCAAACTAAGAAAACAAACGATTGAAAATGCTATTTTATTTAATTTACGAAATTCGGTACTAGAATCTGAAATGAAGCCTGGCGCCCTTTATATTGATAGATTTTTTTTAAAGATCTTAAGGGAAATTAAATTAGCAAGTTATTTTGCAGATCACATAAAAAAAACATTAATTTATTTTGAATTTAATTAATATTTTAAAGCCAGACATAAACTATAATTATTTCTTTTACAAAAGAAGAAATTTTTTGTTTTTATTTGTAGATGAAGCTTTGACGTTCATCTAAAATTTTGAAGCACAACATAATTTTAATAAGATATATTATAATTGAAACTTAAAATAATTTAAAGAGGGGAAATAAAGTTAGCATTTCTTCAATATTTATAACAGAATGATATAAAAAGTTGTTAATTTCATTTACTTACCTATTTCTTGAACAGTGCATACTGTTTCTGAAAATATAAAAGGACAATTTTAGTTAATTCATAAATTCAAGCAATGAATTATGGTAGTTAAAATAAAGTTCCATTTGGAATTTAGTATAAAAAATTTATAATATTACGAGCAGTAAATGATAATTTATCACTTTCTCCTGAATTTATTGATGTACATTTTCATAAATATTTTGATGTAGAGAAGTGGCTTTGCCCCACAAAACGAGTGCTTGTAGTGTTTCTAGTGGTTTTATACTTCAAAGTTATCAACTCAACATCGAGAAGTAGGTTAGTTACGAATGGAAAAGTCAATTGCAAGGCTATGGGCCAAGAGCTATTTTGTACAAAACAATACATTGCTGAAAAACATGCGGAGAGAGGAATACTTACAGCGCACTGTGGTTTGGGACTGAATTCCAACATTGTTAAGTCCCTCAACGTCATCAGAAAAGTGATATTTTTTATAATATAGATGCGCATATATTCTTGAAAAGAGGAAATTCAGTACTGACCGCTAAAAATTTTTAGTATTGTAAAATATCATTCTTTAAATAATTTGTTCCATTTTTATGTCAGAGATTTTTGTTTAATATCATTCTTTACATTCTTTAGAACATCTAGTACTTTAATAAATAATGAGAAAAACTTTTACCAATCCTTTTATTTTTAAGATAAAACATATATTAAAGCATAATTAGGGTTTTTAATTATAATAATAATTGCTTGAAAAATGATTCTTATTTTTAATAAAAAAATAATTTTCAAAACGACCAATGTATATTTTAATATGTAATTCTGAATTTTACGTTAAGAAACGAATATTTTGTTTTTCCCGATAAAAATAATAAAAATATTTTGTAAGCTCCGTTTTCTGTCCTTTGGAAATTGTTAATTGAATTTGAAAAAAAATATAATCACAATTTATTTTTGCTTACATATCTATCATTAATGGCTATTTTTAAAACTTTAAGTCATTTGAATCAATTTGTTAAAAGTCAATAAAAGGAAAAAAAAAAGTGGAGCCTTATTGTTTCAAGCCAGTTCTGTTCAACTTCCGGCGGCAAATTATCTACACTACAACAGCTGTTAAAAGTATAAGATGTTGTGCTTGCGTGTTACTCGAAGAATATTGCGACTCACATGATTACTATATTTTAGAAAATTTTCAAAGCGAATTCATTTTTTTACTCAAATAAGTGAACACAGATTTAAACAGAGAGAAGAGTGGGAAAACACAGATTTGTTTTGTAAGAAAAAATGTCTATTGTTATTTTTTAATAATATTTTATTTAAATGTACAAAAATTGAAAATGACTGTTTGACTATTTTAAATTATGTAATGCTTAGTAGAATAATATCACAATGTAATATTTGATCGGAAAATATGAAAAAGTTATAATATGTACTTAAATATTGTATTGGCTAATCATGTTATGAAGCCATTCCAATCAAGGAATTAAATCATAAAGTTGTTAATTAAAAATCTAAGCTTACAAAAATTTATTTCTTATTCTTATAATGGAGATTAAAATTGTACATTTTGAATTTTTATTCTGGCCAAATTATTTAAAATATTTTGATTTGAATTTAAGAAATTCCTTTTGGAATATGCTTATAGCTCATCTTGCCATTTCGTAATTTCTATATTTAACTATATAAAGTGGTGTATTCAAACTAAGAATGTATTTAATTTTGTGCAAAATATGCTTGTAGAAGTTTTATGTAAGAAGTAATTGTGTAACTTAGAAGTATTCAACTGGCTGCTGCACAAATATCTTCTGAGAATAGTAGTGTATTAATTGAAAGTACATATTAATGAATGATAGCATAATAATATGAACATTAAAATATTTAAATTAGAAAATTTCAATAATCATTTCATGACATGGATAGAAATGAAAGAAATGTGTAGAAATTTAATTATACAATATATCAAGTATAAACCTGAAAAAAAAAAAGTTGTCTTTAGTGTGTTCATATAAAAATAAACAGGAAATGATAGAAAAATATTTAGGAATTATTAATTCAAAGGAGAAGTTTTCATTTAATAGTTTAAAGTTGTTAGCTAGAACAATATAGTTTCAACCAACAGTGTTTTATTTAATCTTATTTTAGCAATTCTTTATTAGCATGATGTTAATTGCCGCCAAGATAAAAGAATTAATGCTCTTACATAAATTAGTTACTAGGCAAGAATGTCACTATTATACAGGAATAATGAAAGAAAGAAAATTTGAATGATAAATTTTTTGTCCTGTTTGCCTGGAGTAAAAAAAATACAAAATAATTGATCATAATATCTATATTAAAAATTAAAATAATGATAGTGTAGACCAAGGATTCATAATAAGCTCCAAATAAACCCTTTTGGAGTTGATAGAAGTTCAAAAAGTAGCATTAGCACTGAAGTGGTCCACTAGAGTTAATGATAAATTTATAAAAATTAAAATAAAAATTTTAGCAAACTATTTTATCTTTTGACATCAAGGTTTATTTATTTTGATACAGGCTTCTATGGAAAAAATATTAGCAACACCTTATGTGAACAAAGAGGATTGTAAAAATGGAAATCACAATCAAAATATATCACTGATAAAAAAGAGAAAAATAATTTGCTTACAATTTTTTATGAAATTAAGAAAACTTTTGTGTATTCATTAGATATAAAACTTGACTAGCCTAATTAAAAAAAAGTGGGACAATATATTATGTTGAGACAGAAGTTATTTACTGGAAATGTCACACACATTGAATGAATATCATATTTTAAATGATTTCTTTTTAATGATCCTGAAAATATTCATGTTGGAGAACACCAAAGAAGCATTTGTATTATGAAATTCAAAATAACAGTATAAAAATACTAAATAAATTTAGGGTCAATAAAAGTACAAACAAAATTCTCAGCCAAAAATTTCAATAATTTTCAAAGGAAATGGTTTCTAATATTTTGAAAGTTTACTGTAATATTTCTATTGAAAGTATTGAAATTAATCTAAAAATTAAAGAAATGTGTATGCACTTGTCTTTTTGACATATATATTTTAATAGAATGTGTTATGAGTGATGTCCTTGTATTCCATGTGGAATTATGCAATCTGTATAGGAATCTCAGGGTGATAGCTAGTGGAAATTTTTTGAAATATACCAAACAATAAAATCAGAGAATTTCCAAAAAATAGAAAATATTCTATTAATTATGTTCTGTTAAACTATCCATTGTATAAAGTGCCTCATCAGTGTTCTATGTTATTTTCATTTTAATTGTATTTTGAAATTCTAAAATTTTTACTTTTTTTTTTATCTTACACTTTGTTATTTTGCAAAAAAAGCATATTTTGTTAACAAATTTGTATTACTATAATTTTTGGAGTGCAATTATTAAATCCAATTTTTTGGTTTAATGTTGAACAAAACATATTTTTTTATTTCAATTTTAATAGCTGTTGATTCCAATTTATTTTTTTATATTTATCATAATTATAACCAAAATAATTATTAATTAGAATAATTTTTTATGTATTATCTTTAGAAAAGTTAAAAAAAACTGCTAATTCTCTCACTCTCAGTTCAATAGTTTGTAAGTTTTGAATCCCATTTTTGCTTAAATATTTCCAGTAATTTAAAATACTTTTCAAACTGTAGATCCTGGTTAAATTAGTCTTCATATGGGGGGAAAAAAAAAAAAAAAAAAAAAAAGAAAGAAAGAAATCAGGGAAGGGCAAATAATTATGGCTAAAAAACATTTAATATATCAAAAAAAAAAAAAATCCCATTAAACTCATAAAAAAATGGTAAAAGAGATTAAAATCATAATAAACTTTCCTTTTCACTCTGCTAAACGCAGAAAGTGATCATTTTGAATTGTAGTTTGAGTAGTTGTAAAAATGTTGTGGATTGTAGTTGTGGATTCATTCATTTTATGCTAATCAAAAATACGCTATTTGATATATTTTTCTGATTTCCTATAGTCATAAACTGATACAGCATTTACTGTATGTTTTAATTTTTATAAATTTTAAAATCTCACTTGTATCCATATTCTAAAAGATTCTTGCTTAAGTATTATGCAAATATAACTGACTCCCTGAAGGTTATTCTCTGAAAATTTGAAGATAAGTTGAATAATATAATAATATATTTTGATGATAATGAATAATATTTTGATGATAATAATAATATAATGATTAATATATTTTGTTACATTCATAAATAAGACAAATTTCATATAAAAATTTGTTTTATTTATAAATGTAACAAAATCATGAAGTTAAGTGAAATATTAAGATGTAAATAAATTTGAATTGCAAAAAAATTTTACTTATTTTATTTATCAGAATTTTGGTTGTCATTGAAACATTGAGGTAAGCTCAAAGAGCCTAAGTTGGCCTGTGCTTGAAAAATTAATAATTTTATTTTGTATGTATTGCAATATCATTATATCACTCTAACAAATTACAAAACTGTAATGCCACATATTTGTAAAGATGTAATTAATTGCAAACTCTGCAAAACAATGACCATTTATGAAATAATTTTTTTTAATTATGCAATTGTTTAATGACTCAAATCAAGAAATAATACCAAGTAGATCCCAAAATTTGATTACAAGTATGAAGTAAATATGCTGGAAGCTTATAAAATGTTTTTCTTGTTTTAATTCAATTATATGTATTTTGATTATTGATTTTCATAATAATTCATAAAATTTAAATTATAGCCATATACATATTCCATGCCCTTATAGTAAGACCATGCTCTTTGTAGCAAAAGGTCTAATATTTAATTCCAACCATTGTTGAACAGTGATAGATCAATATTGCACTTTTGCCTTCTGAATGTATGTTACATGTCTGTAAGTGCTTGGGAATCACTTCCAATCATTAGGCTGTCTATTACATGAGTCAAAAACAATAGCCTTAAATAAATATAATTTATGGCCCTTGTCAATAAATTTCAACATGTGTGCTTTTTGTCATGGAAAATATCAAGGGACTAGTTAACCAAATGACTAGAAGCTTCAAGCTCACAAAAATGTTGCTTTTATTGTGCTTACTATTGTTAATCAGAATGTTTTTATTTACCAGCTTAAGATTTGTTAGCTAAATTTTTTATCAAAACAATAATTCTGCAATTGTTGTTCTAAGGAAATTTCAGTTTTCTAGAAAATGTGAAAAAAAAAAATCCACTGACTGCCAAAAATCTTCATTTAATAATACACATATTTGAAGAAACTTGTTTGTTTTATTTTCAATCTGCATGAGGAAGAAAGCTTGTTTTAGCTGAAGTAATGTATGTTATGCTTCTTGATTATACTTTCAATTTATACTAATATCAATGCTTGTCATGCAACAAGAAAAATTGAAAATGCATGTTCAGTTATCCAGAAGAGCATAACCATTATAAGTTTGTGTAGAGTTAAATTTCACTTGATTTCGAGACTCAACACCAGTTCTCCTGTCAGCTTCTTACACACTTTATGATTAATTTAAAATGGCCTTTGAATTTCTCCTAGATAAACAATACATAATTTGTTTTGGAGAATATAATGAATACTCATGACTGCTAAATTTGGAAACCAGAAAATCCATATTCAGTTTTACAGGCTTCATTGCAGTCACCAAAAAGTAATACAATGATTTTTCTATATCATTTCTTGGCTTGTATTTTCTTCTTCTTTTTTTTTGTAAATTAAGTTCTGGAGTTCCAGTAACTTGCTCAATTACCAAGGCATCAGAGTATATAAAATTTCTTGATTTTTAAACATGATAATGCCTTTTTTGCACAATTTAGTAAGAAACCCTTCCAAATTATCCTTTGAGTTAAGGACATTCCTCTAAAATAATTTTACAGAAAAATATATCATCAGTCCTGTGTGACCTCCCCAGTTCTTAGACCTAATTTTATGGCATTTGGTTTTGGATGTATTTCATTAGTATGTTTCAAATGCTTTCAACTATTATGTTAAACTGAGAGCTTTACACAATCTCAAAAATAGCTCTTCACAAAATGTCTGTAAGTTATCAAAATATTTTGCATTCAATTGGAGAATGTATCATTTTATGATTACTGATGTCAACTATGCCTGTCATGTTAAATAATGTTTTGTTGAGATAAAATTTTGAAACTCACAAATATACACTGAATAAATAACTCATTAAAAATACTCTGGAAGCAAAATTTTAAACCCATATATTTATTCAAACAAATTTCCAACCTTTCAATATGCCCAACACAAAATTCCAAAACTTTCTGAGGAATAGTTTCATCTGTAGACAACTTTAACATAGTCATTTAATTAAAGTCGTCCTTTATATGCCATCTATATCTAAACTATGCTATTAAAAGACTAAGTTTAAGATTTAGTATGCTTTCAAAATTTTTGATGGTTTAGAAATTCATTTGATTGTAAATCATTGAAAAAGAGATTCTTTTAATTAATTTAAAGATAATTATTAAATTTATGCTTTTAATTATTAAATTTAAGTATTTAATGTAGATTCACACAAAATTTTTGTTCTTAATTTAATGAAGAGCTTATAATTGATATCAAGTATGATAATTATTTCTTATATGTATAAAATTGCACATCCTGTAATTGTGTTATACTTATATTCCTATATATTAAGAAATGTATCTATTAATATCATATATTAACTATGGTTGATTAATTTTATAATGGAGAAAGTAATATGTGTATCCAAATTAATTTTTTTTTGTATTATTTATCTATGCATTTTTTTCTTGCAGTAACATTCCAAATTTCTACACATGGAAAGACTTGAAAATATTTTTAATACAGATTATTAATTATGCTTTAAAATTTGTAAGTATACCCATATATTATTTTAGATTAATATTTAAATCAATTTCTGTTTTAAAAAGTTTCAAAACTTGGTCAAACTATTAATTTTATTTTTATTTGTGTTATGGATATTAAGATAATTTTTTTAAAATATACTCATATTCAGTATAAATTATAAAAGTAAATGTAAATTTAAATTATAATAAATAGATGATAAAAAACCTGACTTGCTGTAATTCAAAAATATTTAGCCAAGGGCAATGAACACAAAGATGTTAAGTGTAGTTTATGTTATACTGTTTTCATATGATTTAAATTACAAATCTGAAAATATAAACTATGTATTTTAAGATATTTCTTCATATTGCTATAAAATGTATATATCAAAGTTTTTAAGCACTTAAATTAAAAATAAATTTAATTTAAAAGAGTACTTTTACTATTAAATAACATTTTAAACTATAGTTTTATCATCAAAAATACTGGAATTCACTTTTTTTTTTTAAATGCAATTTTATTTGGAGTAAGATATTTTTAATAAAAAAAATGCAAAATGCACAGTAAAAAAAAAAAATATTTATTTACTTATATGTACATAGATAATTATAAGATATAGAGAAGTATTCTCATTTCTTGGCAGTAAAAAAAAAATGACCATCTACTGTAAGCATAATTTATTTTTCTAACTCAGAAAGTGGAATAGAATATCAATTTAATTTTGGTTCATTGTGGTCTTTTATTATATTTAATAAGGATTGAATTACAGTATTATTATTGAAGAATGTGATTATTATACTCTATATTAGCTTTTTAAAAAGTTAATACTGTACTTAGATAATCATAAAAATTGTATCTGTATGTTCTCTTTGTACTGTTAATATACTATCTATGCTGAAAAATGTTACAAAAGTATATTTTTAAAATGTTTCACTTGGTTTTTTGTTTCACTTGGATTTAATAGAAAATATCCAGAAATTTAAAATTCTTTCAATATTGAAATTTCATGATACCAACAATTTGTTTTTAGACACTAACAAAAATAATTTAAAATTTTGTAACAAGAATAACAAAATCTTCAAATATCTTTTATTGCATATAAATTTTCATTTATTTCTTTTTATATGATACTTCATAACATTTCATTTCTATTCAACATCTTTTTTTTTAAATGGAAGAAAGCATTTTGCTTCCTGATAAACATTAATTTTACAATTATTTGTTAAATATCAAAATTGAAGATATACTACTCTTTTCCAAATTAATAAGTAGTTATAAAAACATTTAAAATAAAATTCTTTTATGTTATAAAATAGTTCGAAATTATTTAATGATACAATGTTCTATCATTATTTAATGATGCAACATTCTACCATTAAGCTTCTTTTTTTATTTGTATTCTTGATAATTGCACATGTATGTGAAAATTTGTATCTTAATATTAATTTAAAATATTTCTTTTATGAAATTTATCATGATAATTGGAAATTACATTCATTCTTTAGAAAATATAGTGCTAGCCATTTTAGTTCATGGATACAAAAATTGATTTCTCAACTCTAAAATAATGAAGAATAGTAATGATTTGCTAAGTATAACAATAATGTCTATGTTTTAATCTATATATATTAAATGATCATATTATACATTAATGATTATTTTCATTTAAAAAAATTCTTATAATATATTAGTAGTTTGGATGTAATTATTTTTTATAAAAATTAAAAATAATTTTTTTTATCACATTAATAATTATAAAATTAATAAATGCTGTGTTAATTATTTGGTGATTAAATTCTGAATTATGTTTCAGATATTCTTTCTAATTTCAATGCTGATGATATGGAATTTGATAAATGGAAAATACAGTATCACTGTTGGAAAGGAGCTTGTATTATATTTTATCAAAAAAATTATCACTTATATGTCTGTAGATAATTTTAAACAAAATGCTATTTTTTCTCAACACTTAATGGTGCAGTGGACCTTTATCACTGCTCTCTATCCTCTGTATCTGAAGAGAAATGTCAGATGCAACAAAGAAGTATTTTTGCCCTCGACTTTTGGACTACATAGTTTTTGTGGGTGCAAAGCAGCCATGTCGCACACGTGCTGTCCAACCACCAGAACTTTTGAGAAGGTATCCAGCCGAAGATCACAAAGATTTTCCTTTGAGTCCTGATGTTGTATATTTTTGTCAGCCTGAAGGTTGTGTATGTGCTGGTCCAAAACGTGTTAGTCTCAGGGAATCTAGTTCATTTGTCTTTGCTTTGACTGAAAAAGATACTAGTCGTGTGCGTTATGGTATTTGCGTTAACTTTTATAGAACTATTGAAAAGAGATCTTCAACTAAAGAAAAAGGAAGGCATGGAAAAAAGTTACCAGGAAAAATAAAAGAAGAAGAAAATAGGTTCTTGGATCCTAAATATGATCATACATCCAGACTTAATCAAGATGATTCTGATATTGATTCTAAATCATCCTCTCCAATTGGCCATCAAAATGTAAGAAGTCATTCACTAACTTCATTATGTATTATTAGTCATCATCCATTTTTTTCTACTTTTCGAGAATGCCTTGTTATATTGCGCAAACTGATTGATGCTTGTAATGAGAAAAACCTTTCAAGACGTGTTGGAGGTTCTAAACAAAATAGGTAAGCTGCCATTTATATCTTTGAATAATTATACTTCAGGTACATTTAATGTAATGGATTGTTTCTTTTCTAAACTTGAGCATATTTTTTTACAGAGAAACTGTTTGGTCCTATATTATAGGACGGAAAACTGACAATTTACCACCAGTAATTCTTCATGGAATGCGTGAGCTTGAAATGTGGATGCTGAGATTACTCAGTGCCCCAGTTCCCATACCTGGGAAAACAAGGGTGGAGGTAAAATAACTTACTGTATTTAAATAAATTGAAATTTTAAATGTTTATTTATTTTTTATATGTTTATATTTAATTATATGTATTTTTTATGTAAGAATTTCATTTTATTTTGAGATAATATTTATTTAACAAATATGTTGGAAATAAGAGTAATAAATGTAGAAGAATGAAATAATCAATTCTGAGTAATAAGAATATTACATTCTTTATTAAGAACTAGCCATCACTTTATTAAGAACTAGCCAAAAATATTAAAATACTGCAAAACAGAATAATTTTATATATGAAAAATAAGTAAATTAATACTTAATTCAACCTCGTGTCAATCTGTTACCTATTTTAATGCCAATTTAATATAATATAATAGTAATTGAAAAAATGAAAACCAAATTCCATTAACTTCTATAAAAATCATGTTTAAAAAAATGTTTGAAAAATAAGCTTGTTTTCTAATATTTTTTAATCTATTAAATGCTGTGATAATGTTTCAAATAAAAATTTTCTATGTTGTAAAAAATTTCTGTATTTTTCTGTATATATTCTGTGGGTTATGTGTTAAAAATGTTCCAAATTTGGTTGTGTGTATTATATGCCGCCGTGGATAATCTGATAAAAAACATTCTCCATCAGAAAGCTTACAAAAAAATTTTGAAAGAAATACTGTTTATGTTTCATGAAATAAATAACAGATGGCACCATAATACCACTGAGTTATTTCAACTATAATCAGCTTTGTCTAATTACATTCAAAAAGGAATTTGATTCCTCAGAAAAATTAATAATTGCAATCCATTAATGTCATTTTGCATTTTGTTTTGACGTAATTTGTTTCATTCTGAAAATATTCAAATTCATGTATAGGTATATGGAAGGAAAAATGGTTAAATTGCACAGCAGATTTTAAAAGCTATAAATTGGCGACAAATCTGTTAATGCGAAGTAAAACAAAGCATGCCCGGTACAAAAGAAAAATGCTTAAAATATGTAGTTCAAAAATAATAAATTTCTTTTTTTTTATTAACAAAGCAAATATATTTTTTAAGAAAATGTGTCTAAAATCATTTTAAAAGTTATTAGAAATTAAAAATCAATCTCCATAGAAAGAACACTTTTGATCTATCTTGTGCTTTCATGCCAGTTTATCACGCTTTGCGATAATATGTTATAAATGTTTTTTCAGTACAATTTATTTTATTTTTAATTATACTGTGTATTTTTAATTTTATGTGACATTCATATTATCTACAGTATATATTTTCAACAATTCGCCAAAAAAAAATTGTGGATTAGGCAACACTTTTTTTTTAACTTGATAAAAGGTCATACTGGTAAAGGTAATACGCCACTGCGAATTACATACAGGAAAATATGGTAAGTTAAGGAACATTGTTCCATTGCGAACATTAATTGTTATTATATAAATGAATGCAAAAGAAAGATAGAATATGGCAAATAATCTTTTTTTTTTTTTTTTTTTTTACTATGAAATATAATGACTTTTATATTTTTCTGAGAGATTATTTGTTGATATGCTATTCACATAAAAAATACTGTTATAAATGTTACTTGAAAATTTTAAAAACAAATTTTAGTTTCTAAAAATACTATATAAATATGAATGATGATGCAATTGGCACTTACTTTCAAAATTTTCATGGTGCGATAAAATTGTGAAACATCTACTTGATGTACTTGTCAATCAAAACAGCACAACAAAGTTCCTATGTGTTTATTCATGAAACAATATAAATTTAATTTTAGAAAGTGAGCAATATTCAATCCTCTTAAATTTTAAGATGTATTTTATCTATTAACAAAATATATGGCTTTACATACAGCCAAAATGTGTATATAAAGTTTAAAGTGTTTGACTATTGTTTCTATGAGATGATCGACCACTGCAAAATTAAGTAGTGATCATTGCTTTCCAAAGTTTACCATTTTTCTGCTTGTTTAACATTTTAAAATGGGAATGTAATCAAATGTGAGTAAATAAATGCCTTTTTATTTCTGTGTTTTTTCTTGTAATTTTTAATTTTATATATATTAAAAAAATTGTAAGGATGTTTCCATTTTATATTCTAATCAGTTATAAATAATTAACTTTTCAAAGAGTTTCAATAATCTAGATAGTTTTCAGATACCTATCTTTTTTTTTTTTTTTTTTTATAAAACAAAAAAAAAATAGTCTTTATACAATTATACCAAATATAATGATGTTAGTCTTTGTAAATTAAAAGTTTAAATTTATATTTAATAAAATTTATGTCAGTTAAAAAATATGAAATTATTTTCATGAGCATTTTACTGAAAAATTTGTATTACAATATTTAATAAATTTTTGATTAAGGAAAAAATTTAAGCATTTGTGTTCAAATGTTCTAGTTCTACCTCTAGAATTGTAAACTGTTATCTTTAATTTATTCAAGCCTAATGTTATTATAAAATATTGATTGAGATTCCATTATGTTTTTTTTATTTATTTTGTGTATATATATATATATATATATATATATATATATATATATATATATATATATATATATATATTATTTTAATGTTCTTAACAGACAGACCCAATTTATTATGATTTTTGGTTTAATTAATTTATAGAATTTTATTGAATAGCATTTGATTGATATAAAATACCTATTTTATTTAAATACTTATTTATTGCAATAAAATTATTTAATTATTAATGCAGTTTATTCAAAAGCAAAATTTTCTTTTATTGCAGGTGGAAATTCTACCTCGAGATATTCAACCTCCTCTTACCTTTGCTCTCCCTGATCACACAAGATTTTCTCTTGTAGATTTTCCTCTTCATCTTCCCTTAGAATTGTTAGGTGTGAATACTTGTATGAAAGTACTTACCTGCATTATTTTAGAACATAAGGTAAGTCCTTTTTCATTTATCTTATAATTTGTTTTAATGTCAATATTCCAAAAAAAATTGATCTTTTCCTGGATAACTGAAAATACATCTAAAATATTTTCAAAATTTAATTTTTTATTCTTATATTTTTTAGCTTATAATGCAATCTCGAGATTACAATGCTCTTTCAATGAGTGTAATGGCTTTTGTTACAATGATTTATCCTTTGGAGTATATGTTTCCTGTGATACCTTTACTTCCTACTTGCATGAATGGTGCTGAACAGGTAAATTATTTAATAATAAACTATTTTTGACTATTTGTGTACAAAATGTTTGCATTATTACTTTTATTTGAATTCTAATTTTTTACCCATTTAAATTAAAATTTACTATTTTAAAAGGATATCAAAATTTTTAGTATTTAAATAAGGATAGTTTTATATTTCAATAGACACTAAACTCCTTAAATAATAGAATATGCTACAACTGAATAGAATATATATTTTAAAAATATTTTAATGATAAAAAAACTTTTAATTTTACATCAAAATTGATTTTAATTTTCAATTCATGATATGTTTTTTGTAAAAAATTCATGTGAGTTTTTTCAAGGGAATGAATATAATAATACTGTAAACTCTTAATATATTATGTAGAAAGCTGCCACTTTTGTAAAGAAAAATTGCCTACTTCATTTTCAAAATTAAATAAGTATCTCCTATATGTTTTAATATTTAAATTTCTTTAAAAAATCCATGTCCTTTTTTTTCCTTGTATTAGATTGATATTTTTTATCAAAATATTTTCTGTATTATAATTGCTTAATGAAAACTAATTGCACATTGAATAAATTCAGTGAAGAGGAAATACAATTTTAAAGATAATAATCTTAAAAATGACTCTTAAAAATAGAATGATCAGAAAAATGATTCTGAAGTGTTTCAGATAATTTCTTGAATTATCTTATTAATCTTTATGAATTTTCTTTTGGAACATACAAAATTATTATTATTTCTTATCTTTTCTTTCTTAATATCTATAAAACTCATATCAATTACTTTTTAATAAATAATATTTTTTATATATAAAGCATCAACTTTATATTAATCAATGAAAATCAAATTTTGCTTATAAATTATTGTAATTTGAGCATATAAAAAACCCATGAAATAAAAGATTAATGTTTTTATCATTTTTTTTTTAATATTTTCCCATAATATTCTTTGCCAATCTTCTTTAATTTGATGAATATGAATAAAAAGCTATATGTAATAAAAACTGAAAATTGCCAACAAATTCTATGAAATATAAAAGTATAGTAAAATTATAATTTTATTGTGATGTTTTGTGCTATGTATCATTTCATTTTTATGATAGGTTGTAATCAAAGTTTAATAAAGATTTTATTTTATTAATTTTGGAAATTTTTATATATGACTCTAATATTTGAAAATTTATTCTAGAAATTATTCTTAAACGCTCATATTTTAAAATAATCTAAAATAAAGCTTTATTCTTATAATGATGTTGATCATTTTCTTATAAAAAACATTTTATGTACATAGTCAATTCTTTTATAAATTCTTTTCACATTTTAATTGATTTTTAACCTTAAACTATTTGAACATTACATCAAGATTAAACTGTTAAAAATTATTCAAGTTTTAAAATAGAAATGTTTTCAATTATGCAAAATCTTGCTTATAATAAAATGCTACATGATTGTAAACTTGATATATATATATATATATATATATATATATATATACAGATAGATAGATAGATACAATTTATTCTCTGCAAGTGATACATTCTATAAACAATGTTGCAATTGGAAAACTGTCTGAAAAAATTATATGATAAAAAATATGGTTTGAATTAATGAACCAACTTGAGCATCAAAACTCAAGTAACATTCAACATTACCAATTTTTAGAAGTTGACAGTATAGAAATGTAATGTTCTTCCATTAATTTCATGATATATTTTTATGCAGTATTAGTTTGTGGCAATAAAATTAACTGAGTTAAGAATTTTTATGATCCAATGTATTGCTGAACTGATCAATGATTTGGATTATAGCATTATTTATTACTTTGGTTTAAATCTTTGTATTAAATGTTGTGTACATCTAGATTTCATGGAAGTAAATAGCTTATACCTGCAAGATTTGTTGAACCTTGTAATATATCTTATGATGGTAATTTCTGTTAAAAAATATAAAAAGACACAAGTAAATTTAAAGGGGAAAAAATTTAGTTATTATTTTTTGATGAATACAATTCTTCCAAAAATAAATATACTTGTGCTCAAAATTTTGCTTTTATATATTTTTTTATTTATTTATTTATTTTATTTATTTATTTTTTTTTTTTTTAATATAGCTTCTCTTGGCTCCCACTCCATACATAATTGGAATTCCAGCTAGTTTTCTCATGTTTAAAAGGCACTGTAAATTGCCAGAAGATGTTTGGCTAGTTGATTTAGATTCGAATAGAGTATGTTTAAAATTATTTATAGTTTTAAGCTTTTTATATAACCATCACAACAATTTTAGTTAATTAATTATGATTGTAGCAAATGTTAATTTAATTATTAAGTACAAGTTTGTTCAAATTTAGATAATAAAGCCCTCTGGTGTTGAGGATCTCCCACCTCTTCCTGAGCCTGAAGGAACTATTTTACAGAATCACCTGAAACAGGTAAGTTCACAAGGTAGAAAATCTCATGTTATCTAAAAATTATAGAGGTTCATTTTCTTATGAAGAACTATTTTGGTTTTATAAAATTTTAAAAAATATATCCAGTGGCAATAATATATGTGTGTAAAAGAGTGAAAATTAAGATTAAAAAATATTAAATATGTTGTTAACAAGTAAAAAAATGTTAAAGTTAGTAAAGTACATTTATATAGTTATTACATATTATTAATGTTAGTAAAGTACATTTATATCAGAAACACTCATTGAATCTTGATGATGTCTGTCACAGATATCATACATCTTAAAATGTATTTTTAAGACTCCATATTTCATATACCTATATTTTTAAAATAATTTTATATATTAATAAAATCAGAATGGAAATAAATATTTAATTTAAAAGGAAGAAATTTCTTTCTGTTTCAAAAACTAAGTCAATTTACATATTTAAATAATTTTTTAACTGTTTCTTAAGCTCTTGTTTTAAAGGAAATCATTAAAACTTTTTTGAAATATAATATTTTCCTTGTAAAAAAATAACAAAATGGTGCAGAGTATTGGTAATGTGTGTGATTATTCTCATTATATAATTTTTTGCTTTATACAAATTTAACTTGTGGTACAATAATTAATTTTATCTTTTCCCAATTAAAGATTTTTTTTATTTACATGTTTACATATTGTGTAAAAAAATTTGAATTTAACTTTTTTTCTCTTAAAGTCTGAAATGTGTTCATTTTTAAATCTCATCTTTCTTTGTACTTTCAGTGATTATCAGTTCCATGTTTAATTATATTTCTGATTGAAATATTTCCCTTTTTTACGGTGAACATCTACAGAATAAAAAATTTTATAATTGTGATTACCATTAGATTTTTAATAGCTGAAATATGGCTCCATATATAGGATAAAGTTATTTAAAATGATTCTTTTCTACCTTTGGTTTAGTCACCCAATTACTTTAAGTTTCACTGTATAATAAAATTTAATTTATATTTTTGCTATAAAAAAATTGTTCTTTTTTTTATTATTTTTTTATTTATTTATTTTTTTTTTTACTGCGGAAAGAAATTATTATAGAATTATCTTGTGGTAAATTCTATCTTTTCTCTCTCTCTTTTTACTTAGGCTTTAGCATCTATGAGTATGAGTCCTCAACCCATTAGGAATTTGGATCGAATTCAACCTGGAGTAGCTGATCGATTAGCATTGCAAGAACCTCCACCTCCTCCATTGGCTACAGGTTTTAATCCCTTAATCTATGGCAATGATGTGGATTCTGTGGATGTTGCAACTCGCATTGCTATGGTTCGGTTCTTCAATTCTCCAGGGGTCTTAGCCAATTTCATGGAACATACGCGAACTTTGCGACTGTATCCTCGTCCTGTAGTAGCTTTTCAAGTTAATAGTTTTCTTCACTCTAGGCCTAAGTTTTCTCAATTCTTAAGTAAATTTGTTCGTACCCAGGTAATTATTTCAATCACTTATGACTTTAAATATTGTTGATCAATAAGGCTTTTATATTTAGCATATATCTTTCATCTTGTAGGCTGTAGAATTTTTTGCTGAGTGGTCCTTGTCACCTACAAATGTCGCTTTTTTAAGAGTACATACTGGTATGAATTATTTAAATTATATTTAGTTTATGAATATGCACTGTTTTATTTCTTCTGTACTAAATACATTTTTTTCTAATTTCCTGTTTTGTCCTAAAAGAATATTAACTGGGTAAAGTATTTATCCATAGTAAATACGTAAAGTATAAGAAAAATTTATTGAAAACAGTCGTGTGAAATTGTTCATCTTTCTTTAAAAAATGGTAAAATGCTATTCTTTGTTTCATAAAAAACTATCTTTTTATAGGCTTTCATGTATACTTTCTACTCATCTCAATTTAACAAGCTTTTTTAGTTTTTGTTTTTTTAATATCATTTATTCACAGTGTATAGTGATGTCTGCTATTTCAAAATGAACAATTCTAATTTGAGCTTCAGTTCTGTATTTTTGTAGAGCATTCATGTTAGAATTTAAATGTTTGAGATATAAATAAATAAATGTAATCTACATCTAGGTATATATTTTAGATATAACATTTCTATTTCCTTATATTTTTTAAATTCTTAATATCAGTCAGTTGCTCATATTTTGGACATGAATAATTGATTTTACACAACTAAGTAATTAGCTTCTTTTCAATCTAGTTAGTAATTTACTTTCAAATTTATTTGCAATTATAAGCATTATTTCAAAAGTTTTATGTTTTTCAACTTTGTGCTTGTAGAATATATTAATTTTCACTCAAATACAAATGCTTACATATCAAATTGAAGATAATTTAATGTAGACTTTAATAACAAAAACAGATTTAAAATATCGAATTACAAAAAAAGTTATGCTCATTTTAATAAAACAAACAAACACAAATCGTTTTGAATAAT
>JAPDSC010060577.1:330383-430362 GCA_026290005.1 Latrodectus geometricus
ATATATATATATATATATATATATATATATATATATATTGCAGAAGGATGCAAACTAATACAATTAAATCGAGTATTGCTGTTTTTGAATATTTTAAGTCCTTTTTTAGAATTAAACAAATTTTAAACAGTGTCACCAACAAGAAATACTGATTGGACAATTACAAAAAGAAATCAAATTGTCATATTGAGAGAAAATGGCCTCTCTTATGCTGAAATTGCAAGACAAGTAGGTGGTTCAGTGACTTGTTCTAAGTTCTGTTTACGTCTGTTACATCAAAATATTTCGTCAGATGCCATTAGATGAGAAATGAATGCAGTGGGTATTGCAATCAGTTCAAGAACAATTAGAAGAAGGTTATCAAAATTTGGTCTACAAGCTAGAATTCCAAGAAATTTTTCTCATATTTAAATCAAAAGCAATGTGAAAAAAGAGGCTAGTGGGCAAAAGAAAACATTAAATGGTCAGAAAATCAATGGAAGCAAGTAATCTGGAGCAATGAGAGTAAAATATTGCTCTTTGGTAGTGATGGTAAAAAAAACGCGAGACAGAGTAGGTGAAGCACTTCATGTAGATTGCATTGAAGCAACTACAAAAAACACAACAAATGTCATGATTTGGGCATGTATGTCTGCAGATGGTGTGGACCAAATTCAAGTGATTGATGGCATCCTGAATGCCAAAAAATACATTGAAACTGTCCTGGAAGCAAAATTGATATCTTCCATCAGAAGTCTCTTCCCCAACAAAGCACCATTTATTTTTCAGTAGGATTCAGCTCCATGCCACACAGCAAAAGTATGTGAAGCATGGTTTCAAAACAATATTTAATATATTACCATGGCCTGGAAACAACCCTGATCTCAATCCAATTGAAAATTTGTGGCAATATTTGAAAATTCTCGTACAAAAAATATATCCAACCAATAAAAGACAACTTATTGAATCTATAATTGATTCTTGGCACCGTGTGATTACAAAAGGTGAACTAAAAACACTCATTTACTCAATGAAAAGACGTTGTGAAGCTGTTTTAAAAGTAAGGGTTATCCTACTAAGTATTGATTTTGTTAGTATCACTTTAAAAAAATGGAATTCTAAGATATATCTTACTATTAATTACATAACATTTTTTGTAATACTGTTTTTGTTATTAAATTCTAAATTAAATTATATTCAATTTGATATATAAACATTTGTATTTAAGTGAAAATTAATATTTTCTACAAGAACACAAATTTTCAAAAAATGTCCACACTTTTGGCTTCCACTATATATATAATTTGCTATTGTCTTATATTAAATATTTTATTATAAGAATAAATTCATGTATTCTGTAAACTTATATAATACATAAGAAGAATATTTTATGAAAAATTTTGAACCGATTAATAGCTTACTAATATATCTTGAAACATTCATATTGTGTTTGGGAAAAGAGTAGAAAAGCGAGCAATTTTATTATATGCATCCCGTAATTTAAATAGCACTTTCTTACACAATGAATTAAATTGCATTTTTAAATAAACCGTACCTAAAATGTATCTAAAATTTATTTTAATATTTATTAAATTTATTGCTTTTTATATAATTTCTATTATTAAGGTGTTTTTGATCCTACTATTGTTGGAGATAAACCTAAATGGTATATCAATCAATTGGAGCCATTGCATTTTAAAGTCTGGGCTGAAGGATCGAGCTTAGTGAATTCACTCTCTTCAGCTTTACAGTCAGAAACATCTACAGGTACTTCAGTATTTTTATAGTATAATTTTAAATTCTCTATATAAATTAAAAATAATTTAAATTTGTCTAACTAAACAATAACTATATTTAAAGTTAGCCTTCAAAAATTTTATTTAAATATTGTTCTTTTATCAATTATATTGCAAATCAATAATATTAGTCTTTTTATTAGTATAGTGATATTTTAAATGATTTAAAATGGCTATATTATAATCATTTCTTATGAATCTCTAGATGAAAGTTGCAGTGATAGTGAAGGTGCTGGAAGTACAAGCTCATCTTATTCCTCACTTAGTGACTTTGTAACTGACATGGTAAATAGTGACATGACAAGTGAAGGATTTGCTGGTATATATAATTTATGTTTGCCTGTGCTTTTATTTGATTCGTTCAAAGACTTAAAATTTAGCAATATTTAGTCTTTTCAAATGTGTATTTTTAAAATACATTAGTATGATTTAATTTTTATACTTTCTTGAGTTTTTCTAAAATATATATTACTTACATCTGACTCTAAAATATTAATTTTCTAGCTGCTTCTGGATCAGAAGAATCTGGTCATAGTCAGGTACTCTTTGACCATCATTCTGTTTATCAGCCTCCAAGTACACTGCAACTTCCTACTACTGGTATTAACAGTAGTGATTCTGCTTTTTCTATACCTGGATCACTCTCAACATCTTCTTCACATTCTTCTCTTTCAAGGTTAGTATATTTAGAATGTTTCTAATATTTTTCAAGCAAAAGAACTTATAAAAAAAAAATCTTCCCCCCCCTTTTTGAACAAAGTGTGAAACAGTAAGCAGTTATAATCTTTTTTTTATCAACTATTGTTTTAAATTAATTATAATAATTTGAATTGGCCAAAATTATATTTTAGCTAATCCTTTTTGCAATGATTTAATTTATATCTTCTTCAACTATTTTAATAAATATTAAAAGGCTAAATTGCTATACTATTTTGTGTTTTATTTATAAAATAGCATAACTGTATTTACAAAATTTAACCATTATTATAATAATTAATGTATGCCTAATGTAATTTTCTTTACAGTAGTCCGTCTTATAATTGTGATCCTGAAGAAGATCTTGCTCGGGCAGCTGAGCAGGCTGTTACTTCAGGATTCCAACCATTACCTTATAGGTCAGAATCTCAGGTAAAAAATATAATTTATTCTGAAAATAAAATACAATTATGTGATGCTCTATTGTGTTTTTCTAATACCTTTTAAAATGTTTTTATGTAATAAATTTTCTATATTTCTATTATAATTATAGTATTCCTTATTTTGAAATCTTTTCTAGAGTGAATTTAGTTAAATAATATCTTCTAAAATAAATTAGGTCCTCATTAGATCGTTAAATCATTAGAATGATAAAAATTTTCTAGTATGTTGCTATTATCATTGGTAAAAACAAGGCTGATGAAGTTTTAGTCTAAATTTTTCTATATACATGAAATATTTGACTCCATAAGGAATCTGTATTGGACGATTTCTTTCAAAGTATTTTATTTGTCTTCAATAATTCTGATTTGTATAAAAATCTGATTTCTTAAAATGATTACTTCTTTTGAATAATCACTTTCATTTTGTGCTATTAAATATTCAACCTTAAAAAGAGATTTTATTTATTTTTTGCACTTTGCTTTTAGCAATACTGTATTTTATATGCAATCTTATTAATCTCGTAATTCTTAATTATACCTTTAATTTAAAACAAAAAATTTTCCTGTTTATTATAATAAGGGAAAAAACTTCTTAAGTTTGTTTTTGCTCAATTTAGATAACTCTAATTGAGACAATTTCATGTTACTTACATGATATAACAGACACATTTTTCAATTAATGCTGTATTGAAAGTATTCAACAAATTTTGATACATATTTATCACTTTTTATATCCTTAAAAAATGCTTTAATTAATAACTATATGACATTGAAAAAGATCTTAATTACTTTCAACTTAAACCAAAATCTGTCTTTGTAATAAAATTTTAATATTACATATTTTTTAGAATTTTTGTAAAGATTATTAGATTTTGTTTAAAAATTATGTTAAATCTTTCTGTTGTAAATTTTCTATTATTTTAAAAAGTTATTTTATAATTCCATGAGAAAATAATTTTCTGATGAAAAATTAAAAGAAAGAATTTTATATACTGAATTAAAAAATTATAATTTAATATATATATGAAAGATCTTATTTTTACACTGAATAAAGCAACAAATGCTTGAAATCAAAAGCTATAAATAACCTACAAGAAAGAATAGTTCCATTACTATAATTTGACCTTCATTTTTAATGTAGCTTTTATTTCATGTTTAATTTTCATTCATTTAATGTTCTAGGAACATGGGGATTTAGATACTGAAGTATTTAGCAGCCAGGAAGCTGAAACTTCAACTTTGACACCTTCTACAATAAGATCAGTCATTTCTCCTCAACCTCCAATACAAGGTAGAAGTCCAGCTGATAGCTTTAGCAGTGATGTTGAAAGCATTCATGATAGAGATGTGTTACATAGTATTGGTTGTAGTCCAGCAACATCTCGTCCAAAATTAAGCAGTGCTGCAGTCACTTCGGAAACTTTTGTTGACAAAGGGAGTGCTGCAAGCTCAGGAACTCCTACACATACTCCTACTCGAACTCTTAGTATAAGTAGTGTGATGAGCCGCACTGGAAGCCTTGGAGGTGCTACTTTAACAACACAAAACAGCCAAGGTTCATTATTTGAAACCATGGCAAGAGAAGCTAGAGAAGTTGCAAGGGAAGCAAGTAAAGCTGCAGTAGAAGCTAGTCGAACAGCTTTAGAAGCTACAAAACCAGCTAGAGAAGCTGGAAAGAAGAGTCTTTTAAAGGTAACCACGTGTAAAAAATTTTCTTTCATAAAAATATTTTATTATTTGTTCATTAACATTTTAAAAATCAAGCTAATATTAATGGAAATGCAATATTTAAGATTTTTTTTTCTTTATTTTCATTTATATTCACCATAAAGAAAGTTGCTAGGATATATTTAAATACAAGCAACAATATTAAGTTCATACAAATAGAGAATATAATGTATTTCACATTAAATTTGCTTATATGCATTGCATTAAATTTGGTTATTATTTATGAGACTTCTTTTTATCAATTTTTTTTAATTTATGCTATTTTGACTTGAAAGCATGCACGTTTTAACTATGCATTAAATTTTATGCAAGCATACTTGTCAGCTTTTATGGATTATTCCTGACTTGTGTAAGTTTCCGTTTATGACAAGTGTGTATCTTTACTAGTTTCTCTATTTTTATCTCAAATTAAAATATCTTATTGTTCCTTGGATTGTGAAATTGAAATTTTTTATTTTATAATTGCTTTTTGCATAAGTTAATGAAATTTTCTCCTATTTTGTAATAATGTTTAATTGGTATGCTAATAAATTGAAAAAAAAAAAACTGCATGTTTTTTCTGAATTTTATATAAATAATGTATCACTTCTGGAATGAAAGCTTGTAACTGGTATTTTGTAAAATAACATAAATATAATTTGCATTATAAATTTACTATATTTTATTAACTAAGGTAATTTTTCTACATTTAGTTTTTTTGAGAAGTAAAAAATGAATATTGAGGATGGAGTTTATAAAACAATCATTTCATAATGAAATAAGTTCTGTTTGGCTTATATTTTGATCAAAACAAAAAAATAAAAAAAATCAAAATTCCAACTTTATTGAATATTTATATACATTTTTCTTAAAAAGAAAATATTATCCTTTGTTTTTAAATTGCAAAATTTTGCAACAAAGAAATTTGAAAATGTTTGTAATTCATCTCGCATTAAATCACAGTAGATTATATTGAATTCCTTACTCCAAAAAGATTCAACAAAATTATTAAGAAAAGAAATAATTTAGTTGCATCTTTTAAATAAAATAAAGGATTATTTTATTTAAAAGATGCAACTAAATTATTTCTTTTATAACTTAAATAATTTACTAAATTACTAAATAATACTACTTTACTAAAAATTACTAAAAATTACTAAATTACTAAAAATTACTAAATTACTTAAATAATATAACTAAATTATTTCTTTTATAACTTCTAAATTATAACTTAAATATTTATTATAAAGGATTATTTATTAAAAGATACTTTATTTCCTAAACATAACTACTCATTATCAGTAAATTTCATTTTTATTTTAAGTAATGGAGTCATGTATGTGTCCATAATTTTTGCACGCTTTGTAAGGCATATATCAATGTGCATATTTTAAAATACTTTGTATGTCTGTATTTTCTATGTTGGTTTGTTTCTGTTATTTAAAATAATAAATCTGTAAATGTTGATAGCATACTCTTCTGTAATTGATTTTTTTTTATTATTATTATTATTCTTATGGGAAAAATCACAATAGGAATTGTTTTATCTTTTAGGTGTTTGTCACATTTTAAAATATCTATTGATGCTAAATTTTACTGTTCTATAGCTTTTAAACAGAAATTATAGTATTTTTATACAAAAATACTGATAAGTTTCAGAAAAAATTATAATAATTGTTAAAGTATCACTTTATTTTTTTAGTCTTCATGTTATGATTAAAAGGACATTAACCTTAAATTTATAATCAAATAAATATTTTGAGCTAAAATCATTTATATTGTAAGTTTTAAATTCTATAGATAACTTTTTTTCATAAATTTTATTGCCTTCACAGAAAGTAAACAAGTGTACATATATATTTATGAAAATCTTGAATAAGTGTAATTTAATTTCATATATTAAAGACTTTTTGTGACATTTGAATTGAAAATATCCATATTACCTAAAAATATTGATATTCATTTTTAGAATCTTCAAGCTTTTGGAGAACCAATGACAGGAAGTAGAGAAAAACCCATGGCTGAATCAACGGAAATTGTTACTAGAGATGGTGGTTCTAGTCCAGGTTCGCTCATATCAACTGTCAGTAGTGAATTAAATGGCATAGCTGCACAAACTTCTAGTATGCTATCTGGATTTTTTAGTGAGTATTGATTTATACTTCCTATACAATGCAGAATAGTATCATATATTTATTTAAACTGTGTATTCTAAGCATTTTTAGTAATTTACCTTTATTTATGTAGGTAGTAGATCCAGTTCCATATCTACTAGAGTGAAAGATCGCTCACAGCCTTTTGGACCTTTTCCCAAAGGTAATTTCTCTCAGCAACAGTGCTTCTTATTGAAATTTAATGAAATTTTATTTTGTTGGATCATATTTATCAAATACATAAAGGCATTGCCCATAAAGGCTTTTGATCCAACTTGAATCCTTTTTTGGCAAATTTTGAAGAACTTAAAGGAATTTCATCAAATGTGTATATTTTACTAATATAATAATTTCTTAGATACTTTTTAAAAGCTGAGACACTAAATTTTGGCTTAGAGCGACAAGAATCTTTTACTTTGGTAGTATATCATATACAGAATATTTCATTTGTTTTTTTAAAATTCTAACATATTTTAATATAATTCAAATAGAACATTTTCTCTGATCAATAAAGATTCTATATTGTTTAATGTAGTTTAGATTCATCATTTGCATTTGAATAAGTTTTAATTTTTATTAAAATAATCAAAAAATAATCATTAAAATAAGTTTTAATTATAACATTAAAATAAAAATAGAATGTACTTTAGACTTATGTATTTCAACATTCATTTGGTATTAATTTGTTATATATCTAATGATAACTAGTTAGATGAGATACTTGCCTACTTTTGGTAAAAAAAATTGAAATGAATGTAACAATTTTTGAAAAAAAAAATTTTTTTTCTGTGATATTAAATATCCAATTGAAAATTTTCAAATTAAATTCTTGATATTTAATTTTTTAAATAAATACTTCAAAAGGAATTTTTTGCTGAATGTCCCTTCAATAAAATTTATCACAAATTGCAATAAAAATTATAGCAATGTAGATGAGTTGGATAATTAGAAAATATTTTGAACAATTCTTCACTTCTTTTATAACTATTTCAAAATTAATCTTCCTATTTCGAAATTTGACATTTGTATTAGAAAATTTATATTGTAGTTTGAAGCTCAGTGTTATACACTGAGCTGCAAACAAATCATTGATTGTAAGATACATAATGTATTATGTTACAATCAATGTATTAAATATGAAACAATGTTTTGTAATGGGCATTATTTCCTACTATTTTCATTTTGAATAACTTGTCTCAAGCTTATTAATAGAACGAAAAAATAAAGAAAACAAATGATAGGTACTTTTATTAAAAGCCTTTTATTTGAAGTTATTGATATCTAAATGTAATGTCTAAATTAGTTACTGTCTATATTAATAAAAATAATTAAAAAATAATGATAAAAACTGCCAAAACTTTTATGAATAATTATAGTTATCTTTACTCATTTCTTTACTTTGTAAATTTTCAAAATATCTTTCATGCACTTCCAAAAATCCTTACTTTCTGATTATCAGAAAAAGCCTTGATGTGAAGGATCATTAATAAAAATAAGAATTGCCATCAAAAAGTATTGTGGCTCAAAAGTGAAAATTTTGAAAACATTTATAAAATATAAATGCAAATAACTCAAGTATAAAAAAGACTTGTCATAATAATTCATAATATATATTTTTTTCTATTTTTATTGGATTAAATTACAAGAAATTCTCCCTAAGTATTTCATTGGCAAAAATTCATGCATTTATCAACAGTAACATGAATACAATTTTTAGGTTCTAAATATCTTAGAAAATTGTATTCGTGGTGCTGTTGATAAATGCGAGAATTTTATTGATTTCATAATTGTAAAAATTTCTATTGCAGTGTTAATGTGTAGTTGTTTATAGCAAAAAAAATACAATTAATGCTATTTTTTAAGGTTTAAGAAAGGCACCTTTACATGAAAAAAATTCTCTGATCAAACATGCTAATCCTCAAAAGAAACAAGAAGCTCAAAAAATGCAATTATTTGAAGAACATAAAAGTTCCCATGCGTGAGTTAAAATTATTCTTTAGCTTTAGTTTCAATATTTTTGTATTTTGTTATCATATAAGTTTGATTATAATATACAAAACATAGATTAATTGTTAAAAATATATTAATATTTTAGTAATAAAATGAAAAAGTGTTTATTGTATTTTTGTTTTAAAACTATTTTAAATTATTTTTTCAATTTCTTTTTGCTCAATCTTGTAATTTTCATTTTGATAATCAGAAACAAAATGTTTAGAAATATTTTATAAATGATTTAAAAATATGTGTGTGCAACTTTTATTTAACTTTAACAGACTGTAAAGACACCTTTTAGAAAACATTTCAATTGTCATGAAAATTCTGTTGAAAGATTTGAATTGAAACTTTTACATTTTAATTAGAAAATTCTGAGAGTAAATCTGCTTTTTTCTCAAGTAACCAACAAATATTGCAAAATAATTTTATTTTCAAAAATTTATTTTGCTGCATTTATTGGCTATTTTAGAAAATAAGGAAACTTACTATTTTTCAGAGTTTTCAAATTGAAATTTTTGAAATTCTTAAGATCTTTACAGTTTGTTAAAATCAAATTAAAGCTATTTTCAAATAATACACAAAAAAACTGCAAAACATATTTTGGACTGAAATTTTCTTTTAAAAAATTATATTTGTATAGATTGTCATTCTTATTGTCTGAACATAGGCTTATAAAAAGAAGGATTTTAATCATTACTTTTATTATAATTCTTTGTTTTAATTATCTTAGTTTTACCTTTATTTTACACTAGCTGTACCCGCCGGCGTTGCCCGTGCATTTAGAAAATGCAGATAAGTGAATAGCGCAGGAATAGTAGTGTAAGACATGTAGACTGTCTCTCTCTCTTCCCCCCCCCCACACAACATTCCCCGTCGATAAAAAGGAACAATATATCCTAAATATTTTAAACGGAAAATTTTCCAAAAGATGGTCGCCAGAATTGTTTCTCAAAAGGAGCTGGTACAACCCCGGAATCAGCTATCGGCGAGCAGCGATCTCGAGAAGAAGTTTTATAAATAATTTTTTTTAGATTTTTCTAATTCGAAAATCGGGATTCGAGGTCTGGTGGCCAGCCCCCTTGTGCTTCCGTGTAAAAAATTCCAGGTCCCTGCGTGCGATAGATTTGGCTGGAGAGCTCGGTCAGACAAACGGACAGACACATTACACTTGCTTTTATTATTATAGATAAAGGCTCTTTTATTTCTTATCATAGAAACTATTATTGCTTAATTATTTTTATTGCCATAAACAAAACTTTTATTTATGAAATTTTTGATAATTTTATTATTTTAAAATTTATAAATGAAAGAGGAAATTGTTTAATTTTCAGTTCTTATTTTCTCAGTTAAGGTGACCTAAAATGCTCCTCTGTATCCCTGCTAATATGTTTTTCAGCATTCCACTCCACACATAGATTGTATGCTAAATTATAGCTATATTGGTGTTGTTTTCGAGCCATATCTTGCCAACAAATTAAACAAAATTGAACTGTAGAAATTTCAAACACTTAAAAGTAATGATACCTCTGGAGTTGGTAGGTCAAGCATTAGGGGTCTTTTGCTTTGCATCTGCTTCTAAATTATAAAGGCTCGCATTTGACCCTTTCCACTTAATTAGTTGAGCTGAAGTCAGGGCAGTGCGCTGGTAACACTTAAAAGTTTTTCATAAAAATTTGAAATCTTAAACAAACCTAGCTGTGATTATTGTTAATAATGCATGCACATCACTGAATTCTACATAACTGTAATATATTTATGCACTCTGCAAGGAAACAAGAAAAATTCACCTAACTCTGAATAGTGGAAATTTTCAGAATCTAATCTAATCAAAAACTGAGTATTCACATATAACAGACAATATCAGCCAATCTTCAAAGAAAAAAGTGTATTTGAAATGTCTGCAAGTAGGGTAATTTGTTTATACCAAATTACCATACTTGCTTTGTTTTAAAAAGACAATTTATATATTTTCTCTGAAATTTTGTTTGTTAAACCATATATTTATTTTATAGGCTGTTCTATGATTTTTAACTTATTTTTACAGGGATAATCAGACTATTCTTAAGGAAGTGATTAACAGTGTTTTATTAGGAGATGGAATTAGTTGGTTGAAATTAGGCAAAATCAAAAAGCTCATGGAGGATGAAAACTATCGCAATTTAGTTGTTTCACGACTTAATAAAACTCTTGAAACAAAAGTAGGACCAGATGATCACATTGATGATGTAGTATGTATTTTTTATACAATATTTGAAATATAATTTTTAAATAATTATTTCATTTTTGTGAGGAATTACTTTGTTTTATGTCAAATCAATTTAATTATATTTTTAGTGTATTCCAAAACCTGTCTGGAGAGGATATCAAAGGCTTCTTCAAGCTGTTATATCTGGACTAGAACATACATATAGTAATTATGGACTGGGAGGGATGGCTAGTGCCTATCAAGTTTTAGAAATAGCTCATACACATTATTATTCAGAAGAATCCAAACTTGATACTGCTTCCCCATCTCAAGTAAAAATTTACTTTTTGAATAAAATTTCAAATAAAATAAGTAAATTTAGAAATGAATTATTTTTATTCTGTAGAAAATTGAGATTATTATTTTTTAACTTATGTTTTAATTTGAATTTGGAATATTTAATATTTTTATGATTAAAATAATAAACCTAATCACAATAAAGCATAAGATAAATTTTTCAATTATTTCCATTGCCAATAATTATTTTTATATAATATTTTAGGGTAGTAGTCCATTTGGCAGTGGAGAAAATCTCTATAAACATCTATCAGATGCAAGTAAGCCTGATGATTCTATGAATCTTTCTGTCAGTAAGTGTCATACTTGAATTCAGAAACAAAGACTATAACAACCATTTCATTCCGTGTAATTTTTATTGACATAATATAAAATGTTAAATAAATGTTCATAAATTTTAAAGAAATTAATATATTTGAATGTGGTTTGAGAATAAAAGGCTTCTATATTTAAAGAGAAAAATATTTTATGTAAATTTTAATTGATAAAAAGTATCATATTTTAGAATCATTAAATTTTGAGAAAACTTTATAATCTTAAATATCAGTTCTTAGCAAATTAATATTGTAATTGTGCCAAGAAAAGATATGTAGTTAGTCAAAAAATCTGATACTCTGAGTTCAAAAAATAATGAATTTCTCATTTTATAATTTTAGCTAATTGTGCAGAAATTATAATAAATTTTTAAATTATTGTCTTTCAAATAATTCCCAAAATATAATGTCATTTTTTATAACATCAAGCATAACTGATGTAAAACTGTCAAAATATATATATATATATCTTTAATTTTTTATTTATTTATTTTTTCTATTTATTTATTTATTTTTTATTTTATTTATTTATTTTATTTATTTATTTATTTTTGCCAATATTGAAACAGAAAATAATTTTTATCAGGAACAAGCAAGAAAAAGTAATACAAAATAATTTGCAACTACACATTTAACACTAAAAAAAATTTCAAATTAAACAATTACTCTTTATCAGAAATATATAAACTGTTATTATATTTCATACTTGATTATAACTTTTGTTGAACTGGCAGTTTAATGGTTAGTGCTATGGCCTACAGTTCATGTTTGTATGTTCAAATCCCAATCAGTGCTTCCATGTTTGTAGTGGTTCAGAATTCACTTTGATAGCAACAGTCTAATTAGTCCTCATGGGCAAAAAATTATTGTCAAGTAACCAATAAACTTAAACCTGAGTACAAATTTTTTAAATTTTCCATAAATTTTTATGAAAATTATCTCGATATTAAGTTTTTTCCGTTTTTTTTTCCTGTTTTATATATATATATATATATATATATATATATATATATATATATATTGCAAAATACAGCAATTTGTTTTTGAAAAGGAATCATTGGCATATTTCATTTTTTAAATATGTGTTGGGGAATTTAAAGAAAACCGAAAATTCTTTTTGATAAATTCAATAACTTTTTGGACAGGTTTCTCTTTTTCTTAATAATTAATAAAAATTGAAAAATTTGACACTGCTTTGTTCATGAAATAATTTTAAGTAATCCCAATTGTAGATATTCAGAAGTACGGATAAAGCAAATGAAGCCTTGATTGATTTTATTATGTGAATAATGAGGAATGATAATATGAATAAATTTTAATAGTTAGGCATAGTGAGATGTCTAGAAGTTAAAAAAAATTTATTATCTGGAATTTGCAAGTTCTTTCCTAGTTACTGTTTCAAAACAAATCCTGTTGATTTATTAGAATAAAACTTGTTTAAATCATTTTCATGTTTTATATGAATTTATTGTAAAATATTAAAATACATGGACTATGTATCTGTATCTAAAAAATGCATTTGTGTGTTTTTTGCCATTAGAAAATGCTGCCAGATTGAATGTTTAAAAAAATATTTTTTCTATTATTTTAATAATTTGATTTTTAATGCAAATATTCAAAATTGCTTTCTATATTATTAAATTTAGGTCTTTCATTTATTATCTGGGAACATTTATTTATCAGAAATTCATATTAAAAAAACTTCAATTTAAAATATTTGAAAATTTGCATTTTTTAAAACAGATTAATTTTAATTTTGTAAAACACTTTAATATGAAGATCATTAATAATTTTTTTAAATATAAAAAGTGAATTTTGTTAATGCTTATAAGGATTTATAATTAAATATATGGTAAATGATTGATAGGTTCAAAATTATTTGTTTTGTAAGTTAATAGTTTGTCTAAAGACATTTTTTTACTAGAAGTTTTCATTTGCTCTTAAGGCTAAAGGTTCCTCAACAAATTGAGGAACATGCAACTTTATTAAACTTACCTTATTGTTAGGTGTTTTTGTATTCTTAATTAATATACATATATATATTTATCCTATGCATCCACTGTATATGTTTGTTAATTCAACAGCAAGCTCAACTAAAAGTAGTACCAATAGTAGCCCATCTGATCTTCACCATGCTTCACCAATAAGTGAAAGAGAATATCAAGATAGAGCACAATTTCAAGAAGGACAATGCAGTATGTAAAATTATTTGGCAGTGTAAATTAAATTTGAATACATAAAATTGCTCTTTGTGTATGTTTATCTAAATCTAAACGAAATCTAGTACATTTATTCCTTTTACCTTGTCAGAAACATCAGCAGAAAAAAATGCATCATTTTGTGTATTCGAAATTATACATCTTATAAATCTTGTCAAAAGAAATTTGAAAATAACTGCAGATTCAATAGTTTTGTTTTTCTGTTTATTAATAAATTATTATTTTATTTTTGTAATTTTCTAGGTGTGTTTGGTAATTTTTCTTGAACTATAAAATTTTTAATAAAAAAATTTAAAAAAAAAAATTAATTTGAAACTTTTTATTGAATTAAAAATAACTTGCTTGTCAAAAATTTGAATTTATTTTTAGAAAAATTCTTTTAAATTTATAGTTTAGATAACTTATAGAGCAATAAATTTTGTTACAACTTTTAATAATGCTCCTTATTTAATTTTTTTAAATAACTATTTGTTTTGATATTAAAAATTAAATGAAATATTTGAATCTACCATAAAATTAAAGTATTTAGTTTTAAAAAAGAACGTTAAAATACTATTAATTTATTATAAAAATTATTCTATAATCTTTGTATTTATTACACAAATATTACATTTGTATTTACTTTCTACAAAATTTATATTTTTGATACATTTTGAATATATTTATATTTTATATATATGATATATATATATTTATATATATTTTATACATATTTTATACAAAATTTATATATATGATACAATGTATCATTAAAACAAAAAAAACTTAGAACTTTCAATTCTGGGTTTTTTATTATTTTTTTTAAGTGTTTCTCATTTATAAATACTGATTGCACAATTTCTTTTCAGTTTCACAAAATGTTCTGCTTATTAGCTTTAATTTAAGTTTTTACTATAGATATTAATATACATATATATAATTTAGAATCAAATTTTGTCTAATATCAGTTGTATACAATTATAGTTGTGCAGTAGCTGGAAAGAATCATTCTTAGTTTTATAAAAGGAACAAATGTGTAACTATTTAAATTATGTTCTATTTTGTAGTTTGAAATTAAGTATATTCTTGAACATGTTACATTAAGAAACTTACATTTTTAACTGATATCTACAGTGAATCTTCTCATTTTTATTAGATGTTCACATTACTCCATCTCCTGAAAGTTCAGAGCATGAAGAAGCAACTGACATGTTCAAAAGTATTATAAATGCTAAGCGAAACATACTGTTCTCAAGAATAACCAGCGTTGAATCAGAAGTAAGGAGTATTGCTTAACATTTTCCTCATCTGTATGTAATCATTTCTTTTCTTCCAACTTGTAAACTTTGTTGAAATATTAAAACTTTTATAACATTGACAGATAATATTTGCTTATAATTTTAATTCAGTATTGATAATTCATAATGTGCTAAATGAAAGTATTGTTAAGTATAATATATTGTTTACTACAATATCACTAATTTTACTTTTTATGTTACATGTACTATTATATTTATTAAAATGTGACAACTTTTGTCTTAAATTTTTATGTAACTTTGTGAACATAAGTTCTATAAATTTTAGTAAGTTTAACATAAGTTTCTATACTTAAATTTTGACTAAAAAATTGTGTCTTAATATTGTACTGTCTCATAAGGAATGTTAATTTTATTCAGATTTTCTGTTGAGTACTTGTGTTTCAATTTTTTTTATTAAATATGTAATAATCTTAGTTTATTTAGTGTCTTAGATTTCTGTACAATACTTATTAATTTAAATTTATTAATATAATTAAGTCATATTTTTGAAATTTTTCTTGAAAAAATATTTACTTTTTATCAGGAACTATTTGAATTGAAATTGATTTTAAGTTATTAAAAGCTTACAGTGTTTATTAATAGAGCAGCATATTTATCATTGAAAACATTGACTATTTTAGGTTTCTGAAACTGGTACAGCTATGAGTCAAAGTTCTGATCAAGCAGTACCAAGCTGTAATGCTAGTGATACTGGGAGTATGACAACTAATCCTTCATATCATAGAAATCTTAGAATAAGCCAAAATTCATTTCGATCGACAGTTTCTGATAGTGAAATTGAAGCTGGAAATGTAAGTAAAGCTTTTATTAAAGACATCTTTATAGTATATATTATAAACATAAATTTGTGTCATTCTTAGAAGATTACTGAATGTTGAAATTAAGTAACCAATGAAAGCATTTGATAGTGCATTAGCATATGTATATTTCTATTGTGATCTCGATTATTAAATTATTTGAATAAATTAAGGTTTACTTGCTTAAATAAATAATTCAAAATAACATAAAAAGTAAAATTATAAGGTTTAGTTTAAAACTAAATTCAATCTTATGAGAGTTTTTAGTTAGCAATGTTTGATTTACTTTGGTATTAAATTCGTACATATTATTTCATTACTTGAAAAATAGTCCACTTCTTTAAACAGTATATGAACTATATATTAAGTAAAGCCTTAAAGTTGTCTGTAGTCTCAAATTTTTCTTTTCCCTAAAATGTGTAACTATCTATTCGAGCTTGCAGCTAAATTAATTTTGGTTTTGCAGCTCTTGACTTTGACTCCCACCTCAAATTTTTAATGTTTGTTACAGTTTTGTGTTCATTCTAAACTTTCAGTTCAATTTAATTATCACTCATTTACAAAAAGTAACCGAATAGCTTAGATTAAACCAAATTTATTTATTTCAAATGTGTGCACATAGTCTATGGTGCCCTTAGAATCCAGTCTTTTGGCACAAGGAGTAGAATAAATGGCAACTTTATGTGATAGAGCACCAAGAAGCATTCTATTGTGACCTTGAAAGTGGTTGTATCTTCATAATATATGAGCAGGGACCAAGCAGAAGACCTCAAATTTGGTCTGCCACCCAATATAAATCACATAATTAAATCAAGGATAACTACTTCGCCATAATGTATACTATTAGATAAAAGCAGTTATTAATGTGAGTACCACGCAAAATGATTTTACTTTACTTTGAAAAATAAGTTAATCATATTAAGAGCTTTGTTAAATCAGAAATTAATCGAAATAAGTAAAGTAAAAAAAAAAATAAGCTTAATAAATTTAATTAGGCAATTATTTTTGATCAAATGTTTAATAAATTTATGTTTAGCTCATGTTTACATTATACTTTGTTTAATTAAAATTTTAACATTCAAGTGTGATCAAGTCTATTTTTGTAATTTTTGGAAAATTATAAAAAAGGTCTTAAAATTGGATTCTAACGACTCACATTTATTGAAATAATGCCAATGTAATAGATGTATAAGGATATGTAAATACAATGAAAAATCGCCAATATGAAATACTTAAATTTTTCAGTTCTTAAATAACCGTCAAAAACGCACACCTAGTATATGGAGCAGTAAAAGTAATTTAAGCACTGGCTTCAGATATCATGGTGGTAGTATGATAAGCACTTCATCTAATCCTGTGAATGAACCGCCAAGGACATATCTATTTGAAGGCCTACTTAATAGAGATCGGTCTACTCTTTGGGATCAAATGCAATTCTGGGAAGATGCATTTTTGGATGCTGTTGCTCAAGAAAGAGATATGGTAGGAATGGATCAAGGTCCTGGTGAAATGATGGAAAGGTAAATTGTGGCAAATATGTGTTTATAATTTATTGTTTCAAATTTAAATTAAAAAATTCATTTCTTATTTTATATAATGATTATCTGTTTTGAAATTATAGGATATCATACTTTTAGAAATTATTTACTTTATTTTATTAGTCTATTTATAATTATGCATACAAAATTTTAAATATGATTTTAAATTTTGTATGTATAAGAATAAACATCTATAGAAAACTTAAAATACCCATTGTAGTTTCCTGATTGTTGTTCACTTAACTAAATTTAATCTCAATTAATATATGAATACTTTTTGAAAACATAATTTTGCTTCTAATATTGTGGCTATGCAGAAATCATTCTAAAGGATGTTTGCATCCAGTCCAATCTTGATTAAATGAAAAGAACTTTAACTTAATTGTTCTGTTTGCATAAAACCATATTTTTTATTTTAAATACTTTTACATTTTTAATTTTAACAATTGTTGGCTGAATATAAAACCAATATTCAAAATGTACATACATTCACAATAAGGATATTACCTTTTCTTCTACTTAAATGCTTTGATTCTTTTTAAATCTTAAATGATCGTTGCATATACTTTCATTTCTAAATATGTGTATATATTTATAATGCAGCATAATCATATTTTATATTTTGAGTGTGTAGATTTCGATTATTTTTTTTATACATGTACACCTACAGTTGATAATTTTTTGTAATTTTTATTTTATAAAACCAACTTTATGATAATTTATTACAAAATGTATTTAAATGTTGAATATTTGTTGATTTCTCTATATTTCAAATTTATTCAATTTTTACATAACTTACATATTTTTTACTGCATGATTATTATAATTATTTTACTTATTTATTATATTTATAATTTTAGCAAATTTTCCCAATTTGTATTTTTAATAAAAACAAGTGGATTTTGAAATATGTAATTTATAGGTTATTGTTGAATTGATTGAAAAAGTGAAATTCCATAAACTGTCATTTAGATTTCTTTCAATATTCATTTGTAAGTAGTGTATGAAAACACTACAGATTGTAGTTAATAAAGATCAAATCATATTTTAAAGCAATCTAAAAAATGCTTTATTTTAAATAAATTTTCTCATCAATTATGTTTATTATTGTTTATAAAAACTATAAAGGTAATATGTATTGTCTACTAATTAAAATTTGTGTCAGAATTTATGCTTTTATCATATAATACTGGAAAAAAGTTTTATTTTTAATTGTATTGTTTTTATCTAACTATCAATTTTTTGTAAGCAATGTTTTTATCCATGGGTTTCTGACTAAAGTTCTTAAAACTTAACTTATTTTATTTTTTATAGATTTTTAAAATAAAAAAAATTTGGCTTACAATTTTATATCTGTCTTTATTTATAGCCCTATAGTTTTGATGTATTATTTCATTTTACTCTTTACCATCTCTTTATATTGTAAATATAAAAAAATTGTTTGTCCTAATAGGTATCAATCTCTTGCTAATATGGATAAGAAAAGATTAGAACACGATGAAGATAGGTTGTTGTCTACAATGCTATATAATACTGTTGCTTTTATGGTGATGATGAAAGTAAACAAGACTGAAATCAGACGTAAAATTTGCCGTCTTTTAGGTAAATGCCATATTAGTCTTGTTTATAGTGCTGAAGTCAATGAGCTTTTGGATCAAATTGTTAATCTTGTGAGTATTTGTGACTTTATTGAAATTTTTATTTCATATTATTTTGTTTAAATATTTAAATTAGTGCTTACAAATAAATTAAAATAGTAATCAATGCATATTTTTTAAATAGTGTAATCAACCAACATTTGTGATCATTGATATTCAGTAAATAATGAAAATGTTATGCTGATTTCTCTGACTGTGTAATCTATACTATTAACTCATGCTGCTTTGTGAAATAATCAACTGTTTTCATAATCGATGGTTGGACATTGGATTCTTTCCATGTTTTAATTATATAAAATACCTGGCATATTTATGTATTTGTGCAAATGCATATTTAATGAAGGTTGTTTTGGAATAAATAAAGTTTGAAAGTGAATAATGCTAAATTACCTTGCAAAAGGTATAATTCTCTTAAATATATTGTAATATTTAATAAATCCTATTAGAACCTGTACTGTTAAATTGCTAACAATTTTATCTAGGATGATGTGTGTATGGATATGGTTTTATATACACATAAAAATACAAAAATAAATATTTGAAACTGATTATGTAAAATGAAATAGAATATTCTATTTATATTAATATAGTATGTTTTTAAATATGACAAATACTTTTATATATTTGATGTAGAAATTTTTTATTCGGAAATAAAATTTGCTATACTAGACTGATATGTGAGGACAAATTGCATATATATGTATATATATGATATTTGATTTTAGTTTTTTAATGAACATTATTGTTATTTTCTAAGATGATTAATGTTTGAGCTTAGGGCATGTTATATTTGATAAATATCTATTTGTTTGCTTCTGAATGAACATAAAATAGCAATATTGTCTTCATGATTTGGAGAAGTGTTGTGTGGATAACTCTGAGACCAGTGGTTTCTATAAAAAAAATATAACAGTAAAAAAATAATAATAAATAAAAAGTGGAAACTAAGTGCAGTATGTTATCATTACCATCACTATTATTCTTTCATTATATTTTAGATTTTAAAAATTAAATTATGCCATAAAGCTACAAATTCCAAGCCAATGTAAAATCAATGATTTTTATAGAATATAAATGAGAAAATTTTATTAATATTTTGTTCCTAATATTATGTATTCATATATTCATTCTTTCAATTATGTTTCTTATTTAACAAAAACAGAAAATAAAAAATGATATATTATTAGAGTGCTTTATGTATTAAAGTTGAGAAAACATTCAGAAATTATAATATTTTTTGTTATAAATATTTATCACATTACAAAATACATTAAACAAATTAATATGATAGTCATTTTAATACAGATTATTTCAGTTAAAGTCATTTAATTTTCATGCTAATCTATCTACTTTCAAAATTTATCATTTATTTATAGCAGTAAAATTATTCTTTACCTTTAATTTTATGAACTTATAAAATTTCAAACTTATTTTTTATTTTTATCACTAATTATTGTAATACAATTTTAACTGTTAGAAATTCTTTTACCTCAAAACTTAGTTTTCCTAATAATAATAATTGATAAGTTTTTCAGATTTTAGAATTATTAGCTTATAATTTTAGAATCACAAAGAATGTTTTTATAAATATATCATTAGTTTTAAAGTTAAATAAATGTCCATCTTAGATACTGGGAATTTTTGTAATGAAAAAGAACTTTAAGTAATTTTTGTGCTAGAAATTTGTTTTATTGTTTTACATTTTTTTAGATTAAAATTTTGTCATTTACTATGAAGCAGAGTTAAATTTATATAGTATACAAAATAAAATATTTGATTATTATATTTTGTTTCTGGAAAAGCTATTTTTTAACCATGAAATAAAAAGCTTTATTAATTCTGATTTAAATATTTGTACATATTGAATAAATTAAAGTTATATTATTTTCTTGTTAATATAAACCAATCCAAATTTTCAAACTTTCAAATGGCTTTATTTTATTTTATATTAGATTACTATAAATAAAACACAATATTTTTTCAATTTACAATTTAAAAGAAATATTATTGTGACATTTAAAATGAAAATCATAAAAGTTAAAAAAAATATTTTCTGATATTTTTATTTTTTTATAAGGTAGTAAAATCATTTATTTCCTAATATATCTTAAATAGTAAGTAACGCTTGTATGTTTGCTTGTTAATTTTGCTTAGATTATTGATTTGTTCACATTTAAACATATCTATTATGTTTGCTGTTCCTTTGAAAGCTTTAATTAATGTAATATTTTAAAATTTTATGGTTTAATTGATGTTTGTATTTTCAAGCATGGAAATGATATTGATTTGAGACCTTTAAGCAGTAGACAAATGCATCGTCAATCATTTACAGTACATTTAGGTGTGGATGCTACTGGAGATATGCTATTTATGGAGGTAAATATAATTTATTCTTCAAAATAATTTTAAATTCACTGTAAAATTAGTTTCATTTCAACAAAAAGTAAGTGCTAGTTATGGAAATATGCATTTATTTTGATAAGTTTTACATATATTGAATATGATGAGTAATATAAGAAATATTACATTAATGTTATTTTAAATTACATATTGCATTCAAATATATGAAAGTTTAAAAAAAATCTGAGTCCTTGATAAATACTACCATGAAAACTTGAAAATGCTTTCAATCCTTTTGTAAGTTAGGCTGCATAAAACCTGCATTGCTTTTATTTTTCTGTTGCTAAAAATGATGAATTGCTGTTCATTATTAAATGATATACATGTGAGAAATAATTAAGTTTCCAATTTTATGTTTAAAACTCAATCCTGGACGTCAAAGTATTTTTTGATAAATTATGACATTTTTGTTCTTTATTTTTCAGTAAATAAATTTCTTTGAAGTCTACATTTTCTCTTTATTTTAAATGTATTGAAAGGAAAAGTTTTAAAACTCACCTGTTTTCCTCTTCTTTAGGTTTAAATAGAAGCTATTTTCAAAGCAGTTTTTTAATATTATCTTATAGAAAGCAATTCATTAAAATACTTGAAAATGTAAAATAATTTCTTAAAAAAAAAAAAAAAAAAAATCAGATTGTTATATATATTTAAATATACACATGCTTCTAGGTACGAGATGATGGTATCGTTTTAAGAAGTGTAAATGGTGCAATTGTTGAAAGATGGTGGTATGAGCGTCTTGTTAATATGACATACTGCCCAAAGAATAAAGTTTTATGTTTATGGAGGAAGCATGGTGGGCAAACACAACTTCGGAAATATTATACTAAAAAAGTAAATATTTCAACAGGAATTCTTATTGCTTTTGTTCATTTGTCTCCTTTATTTTATATTACAATTCACCTCGTAGTCAATGTCTACCGATTGCATGCCTTTTATTAATTTTTATTTTATGATTAAATTGAAAATGTTAAAATCTTCAAACTCTTTACCAATTTAAACTAATGTAAACGAAAGGTAAATGCTTAAAAGAATGGTGATCATATTAGATGTTTGATATATGTTGCAAATAGTAAAATTTTTAATTCCCATGGAATTAAAAAATATATTAATTTTTTGTTTATGATGAATCTAATATGTTTATATTATCAACTTTTTGAAATATATATATATAAGCATCTACAATTGATTACCGTTGTAATTTTTCATTATTTCTGAACACCTATATTATGTCCGAAATATTTAATATTTAATTAGATAATGCATGTATTTTGAATGTTAGAGCTATGATATTTTTAATAAATAACTGTGTACAACATAAATATAATTTTAAATAAATTTTCTACTTTTAAGTTTTTTATGGAATCAATATTTCAGATGTCTAATATGCATTCCCATTACCGAAAACAAACTACTCCCAAAATCACAATTCTTGCTTTCTGAAAAAATCCAGTGTATTTCATTTGATTATGAATGTTAGATTAAGATTTGCATATGTATATTTAATGCATATTGTAAAAATCTTTTCTCTTCAAATTGTTTCAAGAAAGTATCAAATTTATTAAGATATTTCACTTAAATAGTATAACTTAAATATATAATGGTATTCCCTTGTATTTTCATTGATAATAATTGTGAATACATGGAAGTTAGAAAGTATTCTGTGATTTTTTGGAGTGATTTGAGATTTTTCCTCAAATTAAAACAAATTGCAAATGAGATTATCTAACTAAATATTTATTTAAAATTTGCTGTATTCTGTGAGTTTAATATTGTTTTCATTTGCACAAAAAATATTTAAATGAATATTGAATTATTTTAAAATCTATGAAATGTATGTGGGGGAGAGGAAAATTATCTTCCTTTAAAAAATATTTGGTATTATGTTTCTAACTGTATGACAAATTTTTTCCTGCAAAGAAACTTTCATATTTTATTTTTGTTTATATTTTTCTTTGATATTCACTCTATTTTTATATTCCCAATATTTTAATATATTTTGTATTTTATTTGGTCTCTTTGCTAAGCTGCTTAAAAGAAATATTGATCTATTAGGACTGAAGGACTTCACTTACTATATATATCATTGAATAAAAAATCTTTTATGAAATATAATTCTAATACCAAAATAGAATAATTTTTATCCGTTATATCTGTTCACTGTTTTACCTGAATATTAATGGAATTTATTTGCAAATAATTTTCCATATGATTTTGTGATTCAAAAACAGTTTTGTAATGTTAAGTGAAGAGTAATATTCTAGTAATCGGCAAATTGTCAATAAAATGTGAAACCTTCTACTAAGAAATCTGTTTTCAATATATTCCACAAGAGTAATGCTCAAATTGTCACCTGTGCATTGAAATGTATTTTTGTGTGCATATATTCAAGCAGAATTTAGTTCTATCAATTTGTACTTGATAAGATCAAATATTTTTTTAAAAAATATCAAGATTGTTTTATATAAATTCCCAGGAAAAGCTAAATTTTCACTTGTGTATTGATAATTCAAAAAATAAGGTTAGTAAAGACTGAAAATAAGTCTTACAAACTTAATAAAAAAGCATTTTTATGCATTTTATCAAATTAAAGTGAAGAAGGCTTCTATGAATATTGAAATTTGAAAAATTGCAAACATTTATGTTTATTGAAAATGTACATTTGTATTATATCTCACCTTATTAAAAAGATACATAAGCAATTTTCTAAAAATTCCTAAAAAGCCTTTTATTCATCTTACAGACCCAGTAATCAATATTAAAAAGTCATTAATGTTACTTTGTATAACAACTAAATAATAAAAGCTATATCTCTCTGGTATGATTTATTCTTCTTAATTTCACAATTAGAATAAGATAATTTTGAAGTCATAGATATTGAGAAATATTTTATATGATTAGATACTTTTATAAATAGTTTTAAATATATACAAGATATTATATTGTATCTACAATTTTATAAAGAAATTTCACTTCCTAGTTGTAAGTGCATAACATAATGTTAATTTCAATTTATTTGCTATTCTTTAGAAAATTATTATCTATCACAGATGTAAAAAATATATTTGAGATAAGCATATAGCCTTTTGATTATTATTTATAGTTAAAATTAATTTTTTAGTGCAAAGATTTATATTATTGTATAAAGGAATCTATGGAAAGGGCTGCTCAAAGAGGAAATGGCATGCTACCTGGTAAGTTTTTCTTCTATTAAATTTTGTTAAATATTTTTGTAGTATGGACAGTATGAAATTTTTTTCTGTGGTAATATATATTTGATTTAATTTTTATTAATAACTATTCATTTATTTGTTATCTCACAAAAAATATTTAGTTTAAGCATTAAAAATTTCATTTTATTTTTTACTATAATAAAGCTAAATATGGTTTAATTTGGTTTTAAAAAATACAAAATAATTAATATTCAAAACTTAAAGAATATTTGCTTATGAAATGTGCTTAATTTGTGATTTGATTTTTGCTATCAATATTTTAATTTAAATTAAAAATATAATACTTTTTTTCAATATTTCTTTATTCTTTTTAAAACTCAATTCAATATTATTTTTAAATTAAAAATTATGCCTCAATATAATAATTGTACACAAAAGATCTTTGAGTAGGAAACGTAACTCACTTCCTTCCTGTAACGAGAAGGACACCTATTGCAACAAAGCCATCACAGTTCCTGTTTGCAATGATTCGAAATTGAGTTTAAATTAGACCCTGGTTCAATTAGTTCATGTGTTTGTAGTTAAATCAAACCTTCTATTCGTAAGAATAATTTTTAACAGAAATAAATAAATTGGAATAAAAATTTAAAATAAAGTTAATCTTTTTATAAAAATAAATATAAAAAGATAAATTTTTTAATATATGCTTACCTAAATATTGGGAAATATTTTACTTGATTAGGTATTTTCATAAGTAGTTTTAAAATATTACATTTATGTTGAAAGTAATTTTAATGATCTGTGTAATTTATTATAATAAAGAAAATTTAAGGGCTTTGTCTAGTTAGTCAAGATAACATTAAAAACTACGTATATTAAGATTTGAGTATGCTTCTTTATACTTATTAATTAAATATAATTTTAAAATAATAAATGAGTAATTTATTAAATGAATAATTAAAAATGATGCACTGAAACTATGACCTAATCTGTGTAATTACTAAATTTCTAACAATCAAAACTAACTAAATCAAATCTTATTTCTAACAATTGCCCAAATATTATTAGCTTTATTTGCTTATATAAGCCTTTGTAAACATGTTAATTAATTGTCCAAAACAAAATATGTTTGAGTCATCCTTAAATTGAATTTTAACAACAACTCTTTTATACTAGCTAATTTTGTCAGTTATCTGCATATTTAATTATACAAATTTTTATTCCAAGCAAATGTAATACAATAGCAAAAATGAATTTTGTTACTTTCTCCTCTTCTTTTCCTGTTGATTTAATTGTATAATTTGAAAGTTACTGGATTTTCAGTTTCATTGAACATCTTCCATCTTCGTACTAAATCTCTAATCTAGAGTAAAAAAATGGCTGAAAATTATATTTATAATAAGCTTTCTATGTAATCTGTGTTAGTAATAATAGAAAGAAAAATTAGAAAGAGACTAATAGTGGTATATATTTAAAGTAAAACTATATATTCAATTAATGTGTTATTTCTGCACAAAATGAAATGATTGTTTACATTAGTCTTCACAAAAGTTATTTTAAAAAACCAATTATATAGGATATGGTAATTATTTTACTATCAAAAATCTTCATTTTTAAAAGTATTTATGCTAGATTACATTACAGTGTCATTCATAAATAACTATTGGACTTTTCCTTTTATTTAAAAGCAAATTTTACTTTATCACTGTGTGAAGACTCTTATAAATTTAGTGATTAGTGTAAAGCATGTAAATGTTTTTCTCTGATAGAAATAAAAAGCTTATATAAAATAAAAAAATCTTTACTCAGATAATAATGATTATTTAAATATAGCATTAAATGTTATTGTGCATATTTTATTTAGGAACAGAACTTGGAGGGGAATTCCCAATCCAAGATATGAAAACTGGTGAAGGCGGGTTGCTTCAAGTTTGCATGGAAGGTGTTGGACTTCTTTTTGCTAACAGCAAAGTATGTATTTTTTTTTAATTTAAATATGTGTCATAATTTGGCTTATTTATGTTTATATAAAAATATATTTAAATAAATTTTCTTGGTTAATTTATTATTTTAATTGGTTGAGAATGATTTTGTTGTATTGTTCATTATATTATCTCCTATCATCATAATTTTCTATATTGTTGATAATACACATGCCAATATCTTTACATTGTTATTTATGTTCTCAATTAGTATTTTATTGTGAAAACAAAGATATTTAAATTTAAATCAGATAAGATAAATTAGTCTAATCATGTTTTATTAATTGAAATTAGTATTTAACAAATATCTGAATATACACATTCAGTGTGTAATTGAGATAGTTACAAAATTGGTAGATATTTTAAATTATTTATATACTTCACTGCATTACTTAGCACAATAATTACAAATAATTTACCTGAAATTTTTTGTTTTGAATGAGTACATGTAATTAAAAAATTCAAGGAATTTTGCACTTATCTATTTTAACTGCAATACTGAAAGTGGGTTTCCTTGCAGTTTTAAACTTTTTCCTCCCAATTAACGTTTTTTATTCCTCATATTAGATAATAGATAAAAACTTACCTTATTTTGAAGAATTTAATAAGTGATAATATTATGAATTGATTCCTATCCATTTATGAAGCCATCATTGAACATCTGGTTATTAGCATTATTATACTGCTCACACGAAAAATAAATGAGCAATAATACAATTCAATCTGCAACCATCATCTTATTGACTGATTTGCATTCATCTAAGATATTCGGAATCAGGTTGAATTATTAACTTCATCGAAAAGTACATGAGAGAAACAAATACGCCTTCAGAATTATTCAGCAGTACTTAATTGGCATACTCCGTCTTATAGAACTAGATAGCACTCAGATGCAAAGTTAGATATGAGAATGAGTATCACATAATTGGTGTAATAGACATATCATTATTTTTCAATAGCTATGATTTCTTACAACAGCTGCCAATCAAATCTAACTTCTTAAAATGTTTCTCTTCTTCTACTTCTTCTTCTTGAGCTTGTCAGATATGTGGCACCTCTGCATTGTTGCATTTTGTACCATGCTCCAAGCCCAATTTTTTCCTAGTTCCATTGTCTTGGATCACCTACTTTGTTTATAAAGTCTGATAGGCCCTCAATGGAGTTTAGGTGTAACTCTTTAGGATATAGATTACCTAGAGTAGTGAATCTTGTAAGGGCAAGAGCGTCACACTCATATAGGATATGATGAGCTGATTCTACCCCTGCGTGGCATTTCCTACAAATTGGTTCCTGTTTAAAAAGTCCCATTGTATGAAGGTGTTTCCTAAAATGATAGTGCCCAGTAAAGCCTACAATTGCTTGAGTCTTCAATCTTGGGAGTCTAAGAATTTCAGTCTTGAAATGTTAGACTTTATAAATCATATTTTCTGTCTCATATAGACAAGTTGAGCCATGTCTATAAAATTTGTAAATGTGTGTAATGCTTGTACACAGGAACAAGTAATCAGACTTTCAAAAAAAATGAAGCAATATTTTATTGTCTAGCAGATGTAAAAAAGGTCTATAAGTTCAACTTAGGCAACTAAACATGTTAATTCTCTGTGGAGCACCATTTGTTTTGAAATTACAGGTGTTAAAACTGGTAAACTATGTTTAGTAGTATTATGACATGGTTACTTTCCAAACATGTCCTAAGCGTGCATTATTGAAAGGAGATACAATAAGATGATATTATTTAAAAGAACATTATACCTTGCTAAAATTTGCTGAAAGAAGTATGCTATATGTGGTCAAACGTTGTCTCCATTATAAATAGGAAATATAAATAGGTTTGATATCGTAAGGAATTTCACCATTTTTTTATATTATGTAAATAGGACAGTTTGCAAATACTTTAAAATTATGTATTTATAAACAAATTTGTAATGCTAAAATTTTAACCATTACTGTTTTGATATAAAATATATAAAAATCAGATATTTATTCTGTCTATTTTTTATGTTTCAAATATTTAATTTTAACATTACTAACTTGTTTGAAATATCACTTACACTCAACTTAATATCATACTAATTAAATAATTTTGTGTAATATATATATATACACACCCACACATTGAATCTATAAAATTAATACAGTCAAAATAAAGTATTATTTATGAAAACCTCTTTCATTTTAAATCTAATATTTGGAATAAAAAGGTAAAAATTTTATTTTAGCTTTCTACTAATAAGTGTAAATAATGAAAATATTTATAATTTTACTGCTATATGTTTTTAAAAAACTTAAAATAATTTTATCAAAGGAATGATCTATTTTTTATTTATTAATTTTTATGCTATATTGTATAAATCTATAATTAGTAAATGTAAATTTTTTTTATATTTGTCACATTATTCTTATTAAAAGATTACTTTAAAAATGTATGTTAAATGCAAGATTTAATCCTTTTAAGATATTTCATAATGTTTTGAGCCCAAAGCAGTATTTGAAATTAATATAATTTTGTTATTATTGTTATAAAAATTATTATTATTATTTTTATTTTTTTGAATAATTGATTTTCAAATACTTTTATATTTATTTTGATATTTTTAGTTGAAAAACGTTTTATGATAAATTTTATTTCGGTTAATTCTTGTTTGTTTTTTTGCGATACACCTGTATTTTGATTTGTGGCATTCTAATTTTCATAGCAAGGACCTTCTCAAAAATCCTATGGCTTGCCTGTCCATTTGATCTATCATACACTTATATTTATCCTATAATACTTATATAGTATTTTAAATGACTTATATAAATCAAGTCAGCTGCATATTTTTTACATATATTCAGTTGATGCTCTATGCTGATGTAATTTGTCACGCTGGCTTGGTACATTTCATATCTTCTGTGACTTCCTCTTAAATGCAGAATACTCATTTATATTATTACTCTGCTCCAGCATTATTATTTACTGGACTACTTATATACTTCCGCATTACTATTTTTGGAATGGACTGACTCATGCATGCCCTTCGAAACCTGCTAGTTCAATATATATATATATATATTAATACCTGCCCTTTAAGTCCTTCACAAATTATCTGGTAGCAAGCGAAGGGGCTTTTGAGATGGTCCAAAGAGTGAGTGAGAATTTATGTATAATCTGTGACCTGAACAATTTAATGAACAGTTTTCTAAGGAAATTCTTTTTTCCTCCATGCTTACTCACATCAACACCCGAAGGACTTTGAGGTACTACAGCCCTTCATTATTTTGTGTTGCTGTGTCTAGAGAAACTGTAGTCTATTTTCTCTAGGCTGTAATGTTGTAGTGCACCCTGTATTGAACGAGGGCTTGATTATATTTATGGCCTTGTTACTCTTTTGGGTGAACTTTCTAATCAACCCACAGTTGTTGTGCACAGAATTCTATTAGTTGAGCAGTGCAATCATTGCTAACAGCATGATCTTATGTTGTTTTAGTTTTGTAGTTTACATTTTTAATTGATTGTTTAATGACCATCTCCAAAGTTTCTTCCTGCACTTCCTAGCTTTTTGCATGCAATGTGCATGGTTCCTTTCTCTTTTCTCCAACTTTGTTATTTTTGTGCATGCATATTCATTTGAAGCTTTGGAGGTCTTAGAACTGTTGTGTTATATAGGCTTTTTTTTACTTTATTGGAATGCAGCATGATGTGCATGAATTTGTCAAATGTGTATGTGATGAAATGCTTTGTATTTTAATGAGTGTTAAGAGCTCTGACTGCAAAATACGTGTAATTGATTGTTTTCCCTATGGCAATGTGATATTTAAGTTTGCTATTTTTAAATTTGGTGTTTCTTTTTAAGTGTAAACATTTAGTTTGTAAAAATATGCTTTCGTTTAATCTGTTCAGATTGTTATGCCACATGCTATAGTATTTGAAATTGTTAAATGCATCTTTTAAATTATAAATTTACAGGATAGGGAAAGAAGTTTCATTTCATTCTGTATTTAGATTTTTGTTTAGCTTATTCTAAGTTAAATTTATGAAATTTTTCATCTTAAATTTAAATCAGGATTATTCTTTTTAGTATACGCCATTGTATATATGTACAAATTAAGGAAATATTTTATAACATATCTAATTAAAGTAAATGTTTATCTGATATGAAACATTCTTTCACAATTACACAATTATACTTTCCAAATTTCGATTTTGTGTGCATATTTTTCTTTTATAAATTTATAAATAGGTTTCCTGCTACTACATTTTATTAATGAGCAGAAAATAATTGTAAAGTTTTAGATTCATTTAGTTCTATTTCATAGAAAATAATTTCTGGAAGATATTCCTAGAAGAATTGAAAATCATGAAGATTTTTCAGCATTTTAGTATATTTGTATAAATATTTGAATATTACAGCTGTATTTTTAATAAATTATGTTAATCATATTTGTATATATAAATTTGAAAAAATTTGTTGAATCTTTTGTAAGTGTTTTTATTGTCTGGTCTAGTAAGGTCAAAAACATTACTTCAGAAATACTGTTACTTCATAATGCTTTTTATATTTATTGAGTTAATTGTATGATTATTTAGTGAGAGTATTTCCAGACCTAACAAACTTCGAAATTATAATAATTGAGTATGAATTTATAATAGTGTTCTTTCCTACATAATTAAAAAAAATCACAAAATTTTTATCTCTGGCTGTTTTACTTAAACTACAAATCTCTGATCCCCCCACCCCCCAAAAAAATCTTTTGTATCAGATTTTGTATTTAGGTTGAGTAAGATGAACAATGCATGCTTTAAATTTTATGTATGACTATAAAAATAATCTTAATATCTTCATTAACTTCAATATAAATAGGCTTTGTGGGAAAAAATCTTTAAACTTCGGACTATGAAGTATTTTTATTTAAAATTAATTAATATGTATGAATATTTTTTGTAAAATAAATAAAATGCCTTTGAACATTATTATATCACATGTGCTGCTTACATATTAGAAATAAGAAAAAAGATTTCAAATACTTAATTCTGCATTTCTCATACATGCATTTCCAAATATTGATCATTGAATGGTAAAATTAGAAAAAATACAGGTGTTGCTTTAATTGAACAAAATATAACAGGAAATTAGCAAATATAATAAAATAAAGAATTATTATATATGATAAAAATTATTGAATTTTCATAACTTATAAGCTGTCATTTTTATGCAATTAAAAATTGGAAAAAATTAACATTTTAACATATAATACTAATAAAGTAAATCAAAAAGTTGTTAAAAGCAATCAAAAAATTTACCCTAATCATCTGTATATCAAATTTTGGCTATGCTTTCTATCTGATGAAGAATCAAATGATCACTGTAAAATCAAATAGTACTTACTTGTGTTGAGCAGTTTCAAGTCAATGTGAATGAATAGTTGCCAACCATATATATATATATATATATATATATATATATATATATATATATATACACTATAGCCAAGGCTTTCTCAAAGAGTTTGATTCTCTACAGATGCCACAGAACCCCATGAAAATAAAATTGCAAATTGACCCATAAAAATAAAGACTTTTTTTTCCCCCATTTATTGTACAAACAATGTTTTCTCAAACCCATAACGTTTCTATTTTAAAATGCATGATATTCAAAATGTTTATTTTCCTTGTATCCTCCAGATTCTTACACACTTGTAGGATTGTAATGTAAATTCTTGATTTATTCATATATATATATATATATATATATATATATAATTTTACTGCAATCAGATATAATCCAATATCCATGTTGGTGACACCATTTTATTCCTACTCTTCTAAATCAAAAATGTGAAAAAATGCAAACTTTTAGTATCCTTGCGTGCAATTCATTGCTGCATAACTTTCTACATTTAGTAATTGTAAGAATAGTCTTCTGAATGCTTATTGCAACCACAGATATCACATTTATCAAGATTGCTTTTTGATTCTAACTGGCTATAACCAAATTATGAAAAACCTGCAAATATAATTTCTCTTAGGTGACCAGAGAGATGTTAGAATTATTTTCAAATTTGTTGACTAAAAAACTCTTAGAATCAAAAAGTATTTATTATTGATTGTCCTGTTTTAATCCACCGAGAGCAAGCTACCTTTAGAATCTTCCAATACTCTTAAAGAAGCCATGAAAACAATTTTTTTACAAAATATTTTCCATCAAAGATGTTTTAAGCATCTTTTATCCACACTGACATGTAACTTCAGTTACAGCACAATCCTGAATTCTTTTATAGCTACCTTTCTGCATTTTTTAATGTGAATCCTTTCTTTTCTGATGTTAACCTATTGCATGTTATCATGTACCTCTGCAGTGAATTACAACCTCTTCGATTATAATTGGAATTCACATCCTTCTTTCATGATTTAAAGTAAATGACTCTTAACATATGAATATGAAATTATTACATACAAATATAAAAAAATTTTATTTTTATAAAATCATAGAATATATTTTTTTAATAAAGCAATAACAACTATTTGATATTTTATATATTAATACATTTAGTAATTTTAGAAGCACAATAATCTAACATAAATTTTTTTATAAAAAACCATATCATGATATCTTAAAGTAATAAAATATATTTCACTTAAATTTTGAATTTGTTCATATTTTGAATGTCTTTCATAAAATTTTATATGTTAAATAAATTTAAAAAGTATAAAATCAAAATGAAGTATTTAAAATTCTCTATTCTACAATAATTTTATTGAAGATAAAAAAAATTTAAACTCATGTTGTTAAATTTTTCTATGTAGTATTAATTAATTTGTACAAAAATTTTTTGGAAATAATTTGCAAATGACTATCAAAATTCATAAACCAATTTTCTATTTTCAGAAACAGACTAAATTTTTTCTTTTAAAAAAAATTATCATTTTCATATTAGGTACCTTTTCTGAAGTTCATGATGTAAGTTTCAAAAAATGTTTAAAGTTATTTTCTTGAAATGAACTGAAGCTCAATTTATTTACTATTATTTATGTATATTCAATAACTTTGATGTTTGTTATTGATTTTCCTTGTTTTTGCCATTTATCATAATTTTATGCTTTAGTATTATATTTTAACTATAAATCAATCCATTTTTTTGAAATTATCTTTCTTAAAACTGCATAACAGTATTTTTATGTGCTGGAAACATTTCAACCACCAATAATTTTTATTTTATTTTATTTTTGAAAATTTGCTTCAACATTTTTTTAACAAGATTCCAAATGAAACCCAATTTTAAATTTACCCTATCAAATAGATTTATTTTATAATGAACGTTTCTGAAGAAATGCCAGTGGAGAATAATGATGTAACATATTGATTTCTCTAAAATAGGTCAAAATAGTTCCATCATATTGAGATTGAGAAAATACTTGAGCCAAGGTAATGTTTCATTTCAACCTCATGCTCATCAAACTGTGATTGTACAAGACCCGTTTTATGAATAGAAACATGATCTTGAAAAATTCCTTTTCCTCTAGAAAACGAACTTAGCATCATAGGAGAAATCTTGCATGCTAAAACTTCTCTTTGCTTTTTCCTGTGAGCTTTCCTTTCAAATTTGGGTTAGCAGGAAACCGCTACACTGCCATAATAGATCTTTTTCTGTGCTTGATATTTGGAAGCATACAATCACAAGTATTTAATGTTACATGACTTTCCAAGCATGCATTTGTTCTGTTGTACAGAAAAGAGCGAAATATTATTAGTCATATAACTTCTTTCTACTTATCGATCAGTCAGATTTTGTGTTACCATTGGATAATGATATCTGTGACAAGTAGATGACGTAAATGTGCTTCTTAATTCTAATTATTGACACTTGAGAATTGAGAACCTCATTGAACTCTGCAGTAACTTTGGCCGCAGTCGACTTATTTAATTACTACAAACCACTTGGCCTTTTCCACTCAGTTTCTCTTTCAGTCCAGTATTTTGTTTTGCTGTACTGTGTGAATCATGTTATGACTTTAGACCCTGTATCTCTAGAAATTCTTAAAACTATTGATTTATGTAGCTAATCGGTCTCCTACAATTCGACCTCTTTATGATGCTTGACATTTTATGTTTTTGATAAAATCCAGAATATAATTTCACCAAAGCTTTCTTATATTGTTGTGATACATGTTTTTTGTATTTAAAAAAGGACTAATTGCCAAAATTATACAAAATTACATTTCAGTGCTTACAATAAGTGTCACTTTCCAGTTTCCATCTCAAAGTCATCAGCATTTCCACTTGTATATATTTAGAATGAGAATGATGTACATAATGGTTAATGAAAGTTCTTAAAATATATAAATTATATTTCAAAGTTTACAAAGTGCAATATTAAATTGCATCCTGTGGATGGCATTTAATTTATGGAAACCAATTGAGTTTAACAAAAAGTGTTCATAATCACTTGCACAAAAAATGAAGCAAATTTAAAAAGTACGTGAAATTTTACAAAAGAATTTTTAAAGTGTGAAAAATATGAAAGTACAAACATTTTTTATAAAAGTATGAGAAATGATTAATATTATTATATAAATCTATATTTAATGAAGTTTAACAAAAATGTTTTATATAAAGATATAAATTATAGAATCATTTGATAATTTTTTAAAAAAAATATAAATTTTACTAATTTTTATAAAATTATTTTATATGATAGAGAACATGTTTTCAAACTTAAAGAATTTAGTTGAAAATAATTAACTAAAAGATTGACATCTGTTTTAACATGATAACATTATCATATCAATAAAAATATTAAAAAGTATATGTAAATCATAATATATATGAAAAAAAAGTTGATTTCAGATTATATTTATCAAAAGTCATGTAATCATTTTTTTATTAGTTTCAAGAAAGTGGAATTATATTAAAAATATATCAAATCAATATGATATTGTGCAATTAATGTCTATCATTAATATTTTAAATTCTTTTCAATACCAATAATATAATTTGATAAAGTGTTAAATTTTATTTACCATTGGTACTCCAAACAAGTATATTTAATAAATAAATAATTATATATTTTTTTATTTATAAAACTAGAACTCTGATCATTATCACAACTAAAATATCAAATTAGATAATAATTTTCATATTTGAAAAATTATCATTTTTTAATTGACATTATGGAAAGTTAATTTTTACACTTAATTTGTTACAATAAAAATTTCGCGTCCTTTTTTAATTGTAACTTTTATTTTTTAATTCATTAATTACATATTGATACCATAATTAGTCATTTTTTTCATTGATACATGATTAACTAAATTAAACTAAAATCAAATTGCAAGTATGTTGCATTTTTAGAATTCCTTTTACTGTTTCTCTAGAATGTAAAACTACATAGCAATAAACGATTATATATATTTTATTCAATAGCTAAGTGTCTTTTGCTATCTGCAATTCTTACATTGTCTGAAAGTATTTCTACAATTTATTTACATGGATAAACTTAAAAAAAAAATTATTTCGCTTTACCTTTTAAATTCTTCAAGGGTTAAACTTTAACAATAATGAATAGTATTCCTTTTTTGAAAAAAACTTATATACATAATTATGATATAAGAAATTGAGAGTTACCAACTCTCTCAATTTAAACAGACTCTTAATAAAATGTACATGGATGCAAGAGGATATTAAAAGAAAAAAACTAATTTTCCGCTTTACCATATATATATATATATATTTTTCAATTTCGGAGTGCTTTTCTGAATTATAAACAGTAATTGTGTTAAACAGTGAAATTGCTTAATGAATTTTAAGTTGAATTATTAAAAAAATAAATACTTTCAAATGCATTCTAATTTCAACCCATTGGAAGTTTTTAAAGTTCTGTATCTAAATAAAGATTGTGTCAAAGTTTTTCTTAAAGATATTATTTAATTTATTTAAATTAAAGGGTGTCTTTATTTTTTTTTATATTAAATACATATAAATTAAAATCAAATAGTTACATATTATTCAAGAATTCTTATAATGAATTAGCATAAAACTTATTTTGTTAACTTTTTAAATTTTTAATCCAATTTTTATGTTATATTTTTGTCATATATTAAAAATAATTTAAAGGAAAATAATTAAATTTTTATGCATAGAATTAAATATTTTTATTTAAAATTTTAATGGGATCAATAAGACGATTTAAAAGTATCTGTAATATTTATTCAAAGTCATTTTGATATTCCTGGCTGTGGTTTAACAAAAAATTTAAATTGTTATAAAATTTGTCTACTGAGTGGTGATATAATTTCTGATTAACTGTAATAACTTTTTAAAAATTTTTAAAGAATATATTAAATACAGTTATTGTTTTTCAAAGTGTATTCAGTATTTATAGTCTGTATTAAAAATTAAATGATCTTAAATTGAAAAATGGTAAATAAATGTTCGCTAAAATTTTTAACCCTAATTGCAATCGAACCAATCAATCACAATTTCTCCTTAATTTTTTAAGTGAATCTATTTTAAGTTGCTTAGGTTATAATTTTCTATTAATATATTTATCACTTTTCTTTGAAATTAGTAATTACAAATGATTGTTAATATTTTAGTATAGCCCTTATTGTATTAAATGAAGAAAAAGTGTAAATATGTTCTTGAGTAATTTATTTTACCTGAAAAAAATTCTTAACTGTTCCTTTTTGATGATTCACTTAAGGGGAGTTATTCTTTATTTTTAATGGTAGACAATATACTTGAACTAAATTGTTATTAATTATTTTTAATCAGTAACTTAAAATTCAGAAATTTCTTGAATCTCAAGCATTTGTTTTGAAACTATAATTTATCTTCATATTATTTATTTTAATATTTTTTATCATTTATTATAAGGTCTCTCATAATTATTAAAAGCAAATTGAAAATTTCTTAAGTTTCATAAATATCTTGTTATCTTTTAAATCATGTATTGAGTGTTATTGACGGGATTTCTTTTTCACACAGATCCATAAACATTGCCCTACTCTGAAAAATAGTTTTAATATTTATTTTATTTCTATTAAAAAAATGTATCAAAAGAAAATTAGAAATTTGTATTTTTCTTATCACTTATTTAATAATTCTTTTAAGATATTAAAATTTACTGATTTTAATTGCTATTAAAATTATTTTCTTTGTATGAAATGGGTTAATTTGTACATAATGTGTACTCAAGTACATTTGATTACATTTTTCTATTTTTTTAGTCACTGTATAATTTATTTAATTATACTATGTAAAATTGTTTTTGAAGCAAAATTACATTTCATATTAAAAAATATCCATTAAAATTAAAATATTAAATTTAAGGTAAAATTGTAATTTTTTTGTCAACATAGATATGAATTTTAATATGGGTAAAATATCTACATTTATGTAACTTAGTTTTTAAATATTCAGCTTTCTTTTTCTGAACTGAATTTGATCATAGCTCGATTGAAATTTGTGAAGGTCCTAAAAAAGTGATATTTTTTATTTTAGTTTATATAATTTCCATTATAATATGTTTGCCATAATATAAAATAAAGTCATAGTTCCCAAATCGGAAATTATTTCATTGTTATGTGCATGTTTTATTTTTGAGCACTTTTTATTTGTTCTTAAGCATGTATATATTCTATATTTATTGCCTTATATATATTTTTATGTTTCATATGCTGCAAAGTTGTTTTGGTAGTGCACTCGAATAAAAACGAAAGTGTTATTTATGACTTAGTTTTGTATCTTTCATACATATATAGCTGCTGATATATTTTGATTTTTTAAGGTATTTGATATTGTAGTAGCTTTTTGTTTTTGTTTCTATTGTGCCAACAATTTGATACTTACAAGAAAGAGGCAGAAAAGTGATCGGGATAGATATTACAATGAATGACTTCTTACTTTACAGTTCTTTGTAAGGCTGGAAAACATAAGGAAGTGTTTCACCCAAAAGGGAGGGCTGTTTGTTCTGGAAGAGTTTAGTAAGTTGTCATGTAGTAAAAACATACCTATAATCTGTTTCTTTCTTCTGCTTTCCATATAACCCCACCTGGGAAATTTCTTAGACCTGTTGTCTGTAATTCGTTTTGCTGCATTTCACATCCATCCAGTCTGGCCGCTGTCCTTGCATGTTCTCGTGTTTCCTAACTCCTTTGGATTGGAATGCTTGCATCTTGTGTTGTGATGCTATACTTTAAACAAAAATATTATTTCATTAACTACTCTACAATTAAACAATTTTAATCATTGCCCTCGTTTGTGTAAAAAAATCTTCTCTACAATTTTTACTTTGCACATTTTTTCAAGCATATTTCTCTTTTATTTTTTCTGTGCTGTCTTGTGTGTTGTCTCTTGATTTGAAAAACAATTACATAAAAATATGAAGGTAAATTTTTTATACAGCATATTCATACACAAAATAAAAACAAATTATTCAAATTTCAGAATTCTTAAAACTCCATTAAACAATTGCAAAAATTAAAGTATGATCTGGAGGAAAATATACTGCAGTACTAATTTTTATTGCTTTTGAAAGTTTAAGTGTGAATTATACTTATTATTATATTTTAAATTATGTGTATATAAAGTTAGGTTAACATCTGCTTGATTTTTTTTCAACTTTTTTCACATAATTTTTAAATAATTTTAAAAAGATAAACACTAGGCAGTGTAAGTTTTTACATGTTCTTTGTTTGACAGTTATTCATTTAATATTTAGATTAGAAAGAAATAAGTTTCAATGCTTTCATATTGTTGTTTTTTAATAATTACTATTAATATTTAATTTCCTCAAGAAAAAGTAATATAAAATTAAATTTAATTAATGGAAAATTTTATATTTTAATATTGTCTGCTTTTTTATACACCACTGTCATTTCAAACTTTTGAACATGAAAATTCTGTTTATTGAGAACATAACAGGTTAAAAATTTAACATTAAATTTGCGTTTTGTTAAATTTACATACATGCAAATTGAAAGTGAGTAATTGAATGTCATTTAAATAATTAAATTAATGTAAAGGATATTTTTCATTCATATATTTCAGACATAGAAATTAGTTTATTTATGAAAATGCCTAATAAATGTTAAAAATAGTTAGAAATTTCAAATTTTAGAATGCAATATTTTAATAAAGTATATTTTCAATCTTAAGTTTCTTTTTCTGCTTAACCGTTTGAGTGCGGTGAAGAGCTATCGCGCTTCGCTTGTTATGCGTCAAAAATGCGGAGTAGCGCTATCGCACTTCTCTGCATTTCCGCTGTTTTGTACCGAAGATGCGGAGACGCTGCTGTTGGTTAGTATAATTTTCGTATCTATTGAGAGCAGTTGAATTCACATCAATCGCAGTTTTTATTTATTTTACTCAGTTGTAATTTTTAATATAAGAATTAAAATAAAATATAGTGGTAAAAAAAAATTTTAAAAAATTACTACGCATTTCATTCCGCACTTTTAGCAGATATATAAGAAAACTCTTCGGCACTCAAATGGTTAAAGAAAATATGCTTAAACTTATGTATTTTAGAAGTAATATGAAATGAGCAAGTTTATAAAATTCAAACATCTCATTTATTAAAAGATTTTTTTTTTTCGAAACTTAAATATAAAGACTGAAAATTTACCATGATATTTTAATGCATACTATGTAAGAAATTGTTTAATATAATTTCCGACCAACTTATTATAATGTTCTTAATAAGCCATTTTTAATTACCTTTTTTTAGATTTGAATCTTATTTGAAAACTTTATTATTATTACTTGAAATTTATTGATAGTTTTGTACATAGTTATGGTTAATATTAGTGTAGAATATTTTTAATTTTTTAATATTTATTTTTTAATGGTTGTGATTTAGAACTTAAAACTGAATTGACATGAGATTTAAAATTTAATTGTGATCTACTTAGAGCTTTTTACTTCCAAAACTCAAAATTTTTAAAACCAATTAGAATAAATAAACACAATTATTCAAAATGGAGAAAAGCGGGAATTTAATTTTTTGTAAAAATATTTCTCATTGAAATGTAACTTACTTTACAGAAAATTATGTATTGTAGTTAATATGAATGTGATTTGATTATCATGCTACATCTTAAATTAGTTTTGGAGAAATTAATGATAATCAAATTTACTTTCAAGTTTTAATATTTCTTTTGTGTTTTTATGTATTAATGTTTTTTATATTTTTTGTGTTATTAATGTTCATAGTATTATATTGTTTAATAAATTGAAAACTAAGAAATTATTGCCTGATTATTAAAGTTATTAGATACTTTACAATTTGACAAATTCAGTAACTTAAATTATTGAAAATTTTATTAACTGTAAATTTAATTTTATTATTAATTATTTTAAATTATTAGCTTTAATTGTTTTTGTTTGATAGAAAATTAAATCTTATTCTCATTAATCAATAACTTGCATTTAAAAAAATAAATAAATAAACCTTTTAGTTCTGTTTATTTATAGTAATTATTTTTTTCTCTCACTTGATGTTTCATCTTCATTGAAGAAAAATATTTCCAAATTAACTTCTTTTGTGTTATTAATGGGAAACAATTTTCTAACTATCTATTTCCTGTTAATTGTTTTGTTGATGATTGAGTAGTTATAAATTAATGATTACTTCTAGTTTTCTGCACCTTTGAATAATATTTGTTGATGAATTATGGTATTTGCATTTCAAATGAAAATTTGATATTTAATTTATTCCACCCTACTTTATCACTTTATAACAAAACATGTTATCCTCTTTCTTGGAATGATTATTTTTCCTATAAAGTTTTTGTCTCAAACTGCATGCATATTTCAATCTTCTGCTTTCTATGTAATTTTTTTTCATATTTTTCTTAGATGTGATTTTTGTGTGACTTTTTTTATTTGAATATTATACTTACTCTATTTTTAATAATTTTGTTGTATAGTGAAAAATAATATTCTAAACCACAAGTTATCAATTTAAAATTTTATGCTTAAAAATATGTATTTATCTATAATCATATATATATAATGTTATCAAGTATTTAATGATCTTAATAATGTTGATGTGCAAAATTGACTTTTGAATAACAAAGTATTCTTATATGAATGTACTACTAGTTTAAACAATTGTCTTTATCTGTATAAATGCTCATTTTAAATTTTTCACCATTAAAATGAAAACATACTATTAATAAATATAGCATATTGTATTTAATATGTGTACATGTAAATATATTTAAATACATATTTTATCTTTATAAAAAGTTGCAATTACTCATTCTGATTCTAAATTAGATCTTTATTGAAATTTTTAGATTATATTATATTTTTCACTTAATATTAAACCTTAAATATGTATCAATTATCAAGTTTATCACAATTAATATAATTTTGAGTAGTTAAATTTTCTGTTAAGGGATACAGCAAGGTATGAGATTGTGTTAAATATGTAATGAATTTGTTTTATTTAATTCTTGTGGCATAGAAAAATATATTTTACAAATAATATGGAATTTTTATGATAAAATATTTTTAATGCATGAAATCTACACTTACATTCTGCATTTTTGTTTATATTTTCAGTGAATGAGCATGTGCATGATCAATGTTCATTTATGTGTGTTATGCTTATAAATTATATTAACTAACCAAACTATTGTCAAATATAAATAATTCAATTATTGTTGTATTTTATCTAATTTTTTGATATAGTTTAAAACCATAATTCTTTTAAATTATAAAACGAACTATTAATTTCAATCAATCACATTTTTGCAATGACACTGCATTGCTGTACTTTAAGAGTTGAAGAAGAGTATTTTTTGCACATTTTGTATACATTAAAAATACATGAATTTATTTCTTAGATATTTATGTAGATAATTACTTACATCTCTTACAGACCCCAAAACAAGACACTTAATCCAGAGGAAATATAAGTCGTCCATGGTAAGATAATATTTTAAATGTTTTAAAATTTTATTTTCAATACAGTTATGATAAAGTAATTAAAAATATTGATATTTTGTTATTTAAAACACACATCTATTGAATATTTACAATGAAGCCTGTATTAAAAGCTGTCTCTGCATTAATAGTCTGGAATAAAGTATTAGGTTGGGGAAAAAGAAATCCATTATTTTTATGTGAACTTTTTGTAACTTCTTTCAGATTTACTTTGTAAAAAGGTTTAAAACAGTTTCCATGTAGATTTTTAGGTCGTGTGTGCAGCTACGACTGCTGACATGCTGTTAAGTTTGATAATTTTTGATGTTTTATAGACATTCTCGACGATGTTGTATCCATGCGAGGTGCATCTTTATCATCCAAATAACCAAACGGAATCGACGAAACCAAAATTGTGCGTAACTGGTTGTTACAGTCATATATAGGACGATAAACACCTTTCACAATTTTAGCCACCTGGTTAGCATTTTCGCCATTATAAAAGAAAAACTAAAATGTATCGAATTTTCTGTTTGTTATCTTTTATTTTTACAACCTTGTACTCATAACTGAATTAATCAAACAAAAAACCACAAGAGAATATTTTAGTGTCAAATGTCACCTTTCCAATGAGCATAAATTTGAAATTGTTTGATAGATACCTCACGAGATAGCGATCACTACAGACGTCTACCAAAAAAATAATGGATAACTTTTTCCCCAAACTAATATATTGATCTGGTTGACTTAACATGTGCACACATTTTTGCCTGTGTTTAGTTTTCCTAGCATTGATGAATATGATCCTGTGAATAGGATATCAGAATCAAAATTCTAATTTGTCTTTTATTTAAAAATAACTAAGTGAAAACGTTAGGAAGTAAATGAGATAAATATAACATTTATGTATGATCCAATATTTTCAATTTTGTATTAATTTATAATTATGATTCCCTTGCTTGACAATTATACTGTGAAAGATCTTCACAAAATAGAAAAAAATTGTGAGGCCAATTAAACACTGTTTGTAATTAGAAAGAAAAAACTATATTGAGAATTCACAAAAAGTGTTATTTTATAGATGTAAGCATGCTGAACCAGAGTTTGTGTTAAAAGAAAACTTTAAAAAGTATTTTATTGTTAAAAAAAATATGATATTTTTAAATTTTATTATTATATAAAATTAGCAAAAAACTTTCGTCACAACATCCTAATAATATCAGTGAAAAATGAAAAACACACAAGTTATATGCTTATTTGTAAGCTATCAGTGGCCTAGGAATTGAAAAGCCCTCAATGAGTTGGAGTAGAATCAACAAATGAATGCTTAGAACTTTGGCCTTCAATTCAACAACTTATGGATTCAATTTCTTTATTTACTGTGCATTTTTTTAGTGATATAGTGTGCACTTTAAACTGCAATTCCTATAATTAGTTTTTGTGCATAAAAAGTGTCCATAGAGAAACAAACTTCTTCAGAAAGGAAGATATTGAGTTCAGCCACAATTACTTTTGGAAATGGGAAATAAACATTGTGTTTTCTCTTTCTGCATGATAATCTATCAGTGTGAGTTCTTTAATATTGCATTGGGAAAAGCCTAATTGCTAAAGATTGTAAGACCTAATGGTTGTACAGCATCTTAATATTCACTAAATCAGGGAGGACTTTTTATGGATATTAGCTGTACTCACGTGATATGGATTTAAAGCCAGAAAACTCTCAAATACCCACCAAGACTTCCTTTATGTCATGTGAATATTGTGCAACTCTGTATATATTACATGTCCTTCCAAAATCAAAAAAAAAACTTGACAAGAGAAATGAAGACAATTCACTGATTTTGAATTGTGGGGACATTCCTTAAATTGTTCTGTTGTTACTCAATAAGGTTTTGGTTAGGGTCTGCTAGTTCAAGCACTAAACTGTTTTTCATCATAGCAAATCATGGTTGATCTCACAAGATGGTAGCTGTCATCCTGAAAAAGCATTCTTTAAAATTGATACAATGTAAAAAGTTGAGTTCATGAAGAAAGTGAGGTAAGTTTTATTGTTTAACCTACCCGATATTGTGATTAGAAGATTCTAACCACATTGCAGAATAATCTTCTTAAAGATTAAAATTGCTTATATCAAAATTCACTGTTGTTAAAATACTATTTGGCAGGATGAGTTTTCTCACTAGGTGCCAAGCCCAGTTTCAATTGTCTGAGCAGTAGTACAAAAACTTTAATCTATCATCATTATTGAACACCTACTTCAACTGTTACCAATCTATCATGTTCTGTGAGCCGATCTATTGACTCTGGTGTTTAAAAGTTTTGGATGGCTGCATAATCATTTTTAACAAATTTATTCATTAGCATAATAATTTCAGATACCTACAGACATTTGCATTTTCTACCATTATTTACTGTGCTTATATTACAAAAATAATGCAAATAACTAGAGAAAACTTATATTTTATTTTTTACACATTAATTATATTAAAAAATTAAATTTTTTATTTAATTTAATTTTAAATTAAATAAATTAATGAAATATTATTAAAGTAATTTATTTATTTAAAATTAAATTTTATTTCTGTTCTTGAACAATATTTTCTTCTGCTATATATCCTTGAATGTTGTGTCATTTATATACATTATGTCTTTTTGAATATGCAATCAAACACTCTCTATTTGTAGAGCATGTTTGTTAGACTAGTTGAAATTTTACTTCAAAAGAAATTCATGTACTGATTTTACTTAATGTGTAATAAAAAATGTTAAATATTTTATATAAAAATTTGCATTTCATTATTTTCAATATTAGTTTTTTTATAGTTTAGTGTTTTTGTTTTACTTCAGTTTTTGCGTTATTATAAATAAGCATGAAGAATGTTGTATCATGTGCTTATAAATACATCATAATGTTATAAAGCACTTAAAAAATATACACATAAATAAGGAATCGTTCAAAATTTAGAATCAACTTATATGCTTAAAAATCATTGTCTTTTTTATTCTTGAAATGTAAGCAGCAAAAATTTATATTTTTATCACTTAATTTTTCTTTAAAATAAAAAAGAAGAAAATTTGAGAAAACTTTCTTTATGATTAAATTTCTTTGTGTCAGTAACAAATTATAGAAATTAAGACAAATTTGGATTCCCACTTAGTTAGTATTTTATGAACATATATGTATAAAGAAGTTATGTGTAAAAATACAAAATATTATTAACAAGCTATAATTCAAAATTAAATATAAAAATATAATATTAGGCCTGTAATACTTCTCCAAAGTAATTATTTACATAATAATTAAACTGATCTTAAAATTAACGAAATTGGTATGAAGTAATTGAAGAAGTTAATGTCATAATTAATAAAAAAAATTTTCAAATTTTACCATATTAAAAGTTATGACAATAAGACCGCTGAAATGTTTCATATCATCAATTAATTGGTGAATTAAATATCTCTAGTAAGGTTAATTTTTAATCTCTCACTTAGGCTCCAGAAATATGTGTAGCTATTCTGCGTGTCCTTGGTGTTCATGTGGCTAAACGTCCTGCAGGATGCTGCACATGACAATGCTTGGCACTGTCGTTTCAAATCTATGCACTTGCTGTTTATGCACATGTTGGTGTCTTTTGTTGCTTGTAAAGTAGCTATTATTTAATTTTGCTTTTGTTTTTATATTTATTTTTTAATTTTATGTGAATGCTTTTTCCCAAAATTTTAATATTTAAATCATATTCAAATATTTTGATTTTTTGCATAGAAATTTGCTTTGTTTTTAGTTTTTATGTAGTGCTTATTATTGTTACACATTAAGTATTTTAAAATTATTTATATTTTTGAAAAGGCTTTTCAGCTTGCTTCCTATAAATTAACATTTTGAAGTAGTTTGTATCAAAATGTTCCACTATGAAATTTATTTGCAAAATATATGGATATTTTGATACTGTTTATGGATATTTTGATAGCATTTTTGACTGTTTTGTAACTTTGTTGTTATTTTTTCACTGAATCTAAACTTTTAATGAAGTTAGTTTAAACACTGAATATATAAATTCTTACCTTAATATTATTTAATTATTTAAAAAAATATCAACAATTTTTGACACTTGTATATAAGACCACTGCACTGTATTCTGATTTACACTTTCCTAAAAAGCATGAATGAAAATTCAATTCATTATTGTACACATATTTCAGTCTTGTTTCAGTTCTCAACTGGTATCATTAATCTCTAAAGGTACTAACTGTTTCATATTGTTTCTGTTAGTCTATGGTTTTATTCTCCATAAATCTAATAATTACCTTTTAAATTTTAGATGCAAAAAGCTTTCATAAAAATTTACTATGAGAAACAAAGTATTTATTTCTACAACTCCAAAAATACTTATTTTTATTATTAACGATTTATATTATTTTCAGTAAACTTCATTTTCCTAATATGATATTTTATGTTTTTAAGGTGTTAATTCTTATATTTATATATATAAGAAGACATGGAAAACATAAAATTCTATTTACTGTTAAATTAAAATTTGAAAATTATTTTTTGATAGATCACATTTATTACCATGTTTACTTTGTAGTTTCTGACTTTTCTTGCATTAGAAACAGATTTTTTATGAAAACACTTCATAGTGTAATAAAAATTTTGAAATCAATATACAACATACATATAAATTGAATAAACATAAAATTCTGTTTGAAAATTTTAAGATTATTGTACAGAAAAATTATTTGTTCAAGAAATAATATAAGGTATATGATAACTGTAATCATATTCATGAAAATGTTATTGTGCAATATTAACAAACATGGTATCGAGGCGTTTATGAAGAATAATTGTTGCATATTTGTTTTTTATGCTTCTAACTTTCTGATTTTCAATCTTCTTCTGTTCTAAAAAATTTTGCTTTTTAAAAAAAGTCACTTTTTTAATTGTATATGACTTGATTAACTTTTAGGTCAATTTAATCAAACATTAAAATTAATTAATGAATTATCTGTTGTGCCATTCAATTTTTAAAAAACTGTATTAAATATTTAAAATGTATTTTTAATTTTTTTTTAAATTCAATAATAAATCTGCTATTATAAATTAGGAAGTATAGAAATCCATATTTAGATTTACTTGAAATTATTTTTACCAATTACATAATTTTATCTTCCAATAATTATATATTTCATGCTTATTTTAAGCTTGATTCCAGAACAATTATTTTATGTTATTTCTTCAGAAGATGATCTCATTTAGCATTTTAAAATTTTATATCTAATGAAGGCAGCAATATTTCATGTGTATTATATTTTTATTTTCTTTACATTCATCTTACTCCATTATGATTGCTAACAAATCGGTTGTTTATTTCGTTAGCTTGTGAAACAATAAGATATAGAAATGTTACATAAAGTTGACTAGTAATCCAATAAATGATACAAAAGAATGTTGTTACATTATAAAGTCAACATTTATAAAGAAATTTGTAGAAAATAAATTAAATTTTTGAAAAAAATAAGTCAACTGCAAAACAAAATTTGTAAAACCAGAAAAAGATTCACAACATCAATTGATGATGGAAAATTGAAGGACTAAGCTTATGTAAAACAATATAATTATCCTTGAATATATAAGAATTGTCACAGTATTACATAAATCTTAACGGAACCACTGTTCTTTGTGGATTGAATCAATTTAGATTAATTTCTAAAATTCCACAAAAAAAGCCATTGTTATCTCTCAAACTGATTGAAAATATTAAATTGGACTAAAATCAATGCTAATTGAACAAAAAAATATTGTTATTTGCAGTTATGTGAGCTCAGTGTCTCCTTATTTGATAAGGATGATTTAAAAATGCATAAGAATTTTTAGAGATTTATATTACACATATAGTGAAACACTGTGTTAGTGTTCTAATAGAAGATTTCATAACTTCAAACTATATAAACAGAAAAGGCTTAAAAATACATAAAGGAAATTCTTTCATTCAAACTGACTTTTCCATATCTGATATTTAAAATGCAAATTAAGTGCTTTTAAAATAAAGATATTTCTTTACTAAAGTAGCCTGGAAATTACCCAGATTTTAATACTTTTGAAAATCTATTGAAATAGTCAAAGGAACTTGTAAGTGAGGTAACACTTAGCAATGGAATCAATAGTTAAATATTGGATTCCCATTATAGTAACTTAAAGAAACTGGTTTACTTTATGGAGGAGCATTGTAATTTGATGATTAAAGTTTAAGGCTATTCAATTAGGTATTAATTAAAATCAGATAGCAAAATTCCTTAAAAAAGCAAAAAGCATTAATTTTATATCTAATGCATTTTGTTTTTTTATATCTCTTGTCAAAATAAAATTTGATTCCTAAATTTTATTCCATTAATTATTACATTAAAAAATCTTAGTTTGAACTCTCAAACATCAAAATCGTGTTTTTTCAAAAGTTATCTGCAATTTTAGTCATTATTGTGTTTTGATATAAAAACTATTTTTTAAATATTTTTAGGATTAGCAACTTACATGTTTAAAATATAAATTTTATTTTTGAAAATAGCTTTTTATCAATGTCTTAAAATTTATTTTCCTGCTTATTCAACTGATATATTCTAATTACCTAAGTCATAAATCATATCCTAATTGGCCCCTTGAATAAAATTGTACCATTTTAAGATAATTAGAATATTCATATATCCTGATATGTTTACTTTTATAATGTTAAAAATTATTATGTAAGTTTTAAATGAAGGTGCTGTCTTAACTGAAAAAATAGATGTAGTAGAGGGATTTATGAATGTAGAAAAACTATTCAGAGGACTCATGCTATTTACCAAGATGTTGTTTAAGATTCTTCCACTGTAGCAAGTATTTTTTTCTAAGTTTATACCTAAAAATTGTTTAATTGAAAAAATGAAAAAATTTAAGAAAAGAAATATTTAGAATATTTTCAACTATTTGTAATTTTTATAAATGTTTCTTTGGAATAAGTAAATAGTACCATTTTAGTGGTGATCTGTTCGATTTCTGAAAGTCTTATTAACAAATAAGAAATTATTGAAAAGCATTGTTTATTTTTATTTCCTTTCCTTATTTTCTGTAACATACTCATTTGTATAATGTGGTTATATCATGTTTGAGCAGAAGTAAACTGCCATAGATTGAATCTGCAAGTGATGCCAGTCTTTCACTTAATTAAAATAAATTAAATGATCTGGATTTAATATTGTTGATAATATTTTTTTATTTGGGGTCAGTCATCTACATTGCTGACACAACTTCAAAAAAAAAAAAAAAAGTAAAAATAATAATGATAATTGCGGAATTCGAAAATGGAAAAACACATTTTTAAAAAGAAATGAAACCCTAAAATATTGAAATTGAACATCTATAAAATAATTTGGCTTGTGGTGAAATGTAGTTGTGATACTTGGAATGTGAAAGCTATTAATAACTTAGAAATATATGAACAATTGCAAAATCGATCTCCAATTACAGAACTTCTGTCAAAAACCTGTATCTCAGTCCTCCATTGTGGTGGTGCTAGAGTTGTCTGGGAAGGCATTAGCATAATGCCTCCCCGGGCAACTCTAGCACCATCCAGTTTTTGTGCTGCTTGAACCATTCTAAACAGTGGCACCGATGGGTAACTTTCAAAAGATGCAGCATTTGGACACAAAACCACGACACTTATTGCAATATTAATGTATATAGTTGCTAAGCATTGGCACCTGCTGCCTTGTTTTGGAATTTTTTCATCTGCAGGATGATATATCGGTCATCCACCGCAATTTTTTTGGGGAGGAAGAGTGTAGTCTTGATCTGCTTAGCCAAAAGTATTGTGCATCCGCTCATAATGCCTGTGACATTTCTTTTCTGATATTTGCAAAAACATAATCTTTCCACTGAATTGCAAGAACTCCTTTTTTGCACTTTCATGGCTACTTAAATTTACATTGTTGCTTAATTTTTACCCACCAGTGTATTATAAAATGTTCATATTTCCTTTAATATTTTGAAAATTATTTTATCAAGTTGAATTTCATTGATAGAATGGCCGTAGCAATTTAAATTATGTGACTTAATCTAACTTGTAAAAAAATTATGTTTAAAATTCTGTGAACAGCTTGTTTTGATAACAATGACTAAAATTGTGATATGTTTTTATTCCATTTTGCTTGTCTTAAAAATAAAGAATGTAGAAGTGGAGATAAATAACAATTAATTGTAAATAAATAACATCTGAATAGTTACATAAAAATGCTATGTATGTCAAATTTATCAAAACTAGTTAGAGTGTAAACATGATAAATTTCTTTATCTAGTCAGTTTTTCATTATTAATTATTAGTATAGGAGGATCACTTAGAATTTAAGAATACATTTAGATGAGAAATGAAAAGAGAAAAAGATTATGTTTGAAAATAGACTATTTTATTTTAGAAGATGTGTTTTTATTGGCCAATTACAAATTGTTTGGCTTAGAATTTTAGAAGAGAAAGAGTTGATGTGAGAACACTATTATCCTGCTATGATTTTAAAATGAGTTTAAATCAAATACAATAAGTCCAATGTAAAGTTAAAGCATTTGGAAATTAATGCCTATCTTGTTCAATCCCATTTCTCTTTAGGATGAAGAATATACGTTCTTTGAAGCCCATTGTAATCCCATATAATGTGCCATGCGTCAAATGTAAACTAATAACAATCCCTGCTCCTGCGAAATGATACAGACAGGATTTTTAACATTGAATTCGCTACCACACAAAAAATTATTGATGACTATACAAATATACAAAACTAGTTTAAGTTTGAATATTCTGTGTAATTTAAAAAAGTACCAAAAAGTGTAGCATGCCAGAATCAATAAAGAAAACTAAAAATTACCTAAAAATGGTATTATTTCTAAAATCGTAAGTATGATGCTGGAAAAATTTTTGACATTCTAGCGTCGTGAAAATAAAGTAAATTTCTTTCAATATGATTTCATTTTCACATTAGTGAATAGACAGTTGTCATGAAAAAAAGTTATGTATGCCATTTTTTAAAAAAAAATACAAATTTAATCAAGACCATCAAGCTGGAAGACAGGACTGACAAAACCAACTACACTTCTAAATGCCTTTAAAAAATTCTTTAAGAAGTAAATGTCATGTGATTCTTATTCTACGATGATATTGCATCTTCTCATATAGCACAATTGATAATAGAATTTCTTCAATAAGAACACATCAAAGTGATCAATATTTCATCTTATTCACTTTATCTAACAATCATGGGTGTGCTTTAAGTTGCTTTTTAATCAAAAATGAATTGATGTAGGTGTCTTTTTCATTCTGAAAATGAGATGGATGGAACTATAAATGCATTTCTTCGATTAAAAGAAATAAATGGCTTGAAACGTTTAATTTTTAAAAATTTCTTTCAGAAACGTATTGTTATCAAAGGGGACTATTTTTTACTCTCCTAAAATTTTGTGAATGTATATTTAAAAACCTTGGTGTACCTTAAATACTTCAGAGTGATTGTCTTACGTGATTGGATTGTCTATTCAAATATCTTGAAATACTAAACTTTCTTCATATTTATGTATTAACACTTTAATGCTTAAGTATTAACACTTTAATATCTAGGGAAAGGTTATATATCTATGTAATTATCAATTTGAAATAATTATATTGAAGTATGTATTCTATTGTTGTTTGAATGTTATTCCTACTTAAATGAATTTCTTCAGTTTTTAAGAGGTCTAATTTGATTGGTCTTGTTTTAAAATATTTATCAAAAAGAATTGGGAGCTTAAAGCAATTTTTCCATTCTATTTTTTTAAACGCGAATTGAACACTTTAATTTTGTTAATCTAAACAAAATAAAAATGCAATATCTTAACATAAAGAGCACATTATTCATCATAATTTAATTTTTTGTATTTCTATCGTAATGATTTAAGATTTTATATATAACTGCACAAAATGTTGCATTTTTTTAATTTTAGGCTGACCAGATCTGTTATGCCGTTTTGTGTGTCTTTTCGTATGTTGCAGCTGGTATTGAACAACGTAAGAGAGAAGCTGCAAAAATGCTTAGTCACAGTGAAGGTTCCACTCCTAAAGGGACGGCACCAAGACTTCCAAAAAAGAGTTGACTCGTACTATATATTTATTGGACTTTAATCTAATAAAGCTGCTGTACACTGAGCAATTGATGTGTTCCAGCAGTTTTTAACATAATTTTCCATGGAAGAAGAAAGTATTTTCCACTCTATCTGAAATGGGTGCCACTTCTCTTTACTCAAGAGTTGTGGGTATTACTAATCTATGCAATATAGATTTCAATATATGTACTTTGCCAAATGCTTAAGGGATAATACTAATAGTTAATACTATATTCTGACTCATCAAAGTTGTAATTTCTTTGATAATTATGTAGGCCATAAAAGCATTTCCATTCATAAACTGTGTAGGTTACAATCTTTTCAGCAAATGTAAATAGTTAATGTGTAATCATAAGGACTATATTACTGTATAATAATTTAAGAATATCGAACCAATCCTATTGCAGGAATGATGTTGATTATTAAAGTGCCTATCTATTATGTAATAGCGAAGCTGCATGTTTGAGAACAGTGTCATTTGTATTCATTTCACTATGTTGCTTACTGAAATTGTCACAGTTATTTAAAATATAATATCTCATGAAATTAGCACATTTAAATGTGCATAAGCATTCACAGTTATTTTCAATATGAGATGGAAAAGAAAAGCTTTTCTTTTCATTTATAGATAAAATTGTTTAAAGTGGATTTTTGGAAAAAAAAAAAAAACAATATTTCTACTAAATAAAAGCTCTGCAATGATCTGTCTCTCACATGGTTGAAAGAAATACTTCATATACCACGCTGAGGTAATATAATGCATTTAATGTCTGTGTGATTTCAAAAAATTGTATTGGTGCCATTATCTTATTGCATTGTATAGAAAAACACTATATTGATGTTTATAGTCCCTAAATGCCTTTATCACGTTATACTCAAACCTAGTCATGTGTTAATGCCTTATACTAGTCAAAACGTAGTTCTAAATTTTTTTTCTTTTCATTTGCTCACAACTATGTTGATAATTATACATACACATTTTTTTTAAAAAAAAAATATTTGAAAAGTTTTAAATTTATGTTTTATTAATTATTTACAGTATTATTATTGTTTTGTGTACAAATCGTTTGTTTATGAGAATTGCTTTTAATAATCAAGAATAATTTGAGGGTGTTATATTTTATAATTATGTAAAATGAAAATTATATAATAATTTTATTTTGAATATTTGTCTAGTCTATGTGTTTTTAATTTAATATATTAAGAATGAAATATGTAGTATTTGTATCTAATATTAAAAGCAGTCTAATTAGACTTAATCAAAAATTTATTTATGAAAATCAAACCTGTGTTATTATTATTAAAAATGATCTCAGAATAATACCAGTGCTATGATTGTTTGGAAATAATGGATTTTTAATACACATATATCAGAGCAACTTCATGCAATTTTTTCTTTAATGTTATTATCTCTATAGATCAATCTCTAATTTGTAAGTAGTTGGCTAATTTGTCTAACATAAATGAGAAATAAAATTCAGACCTTATCTTTCAGAATTTTCTATAAATCTTAATTTTACAAATTAAACATATGATGATCAAATTAGATTTTCACATATCAAGTTAAATATTTTTAAGAACTTTAAAAAAAAGCAATATTCATACTTATAATTGGCAAATAAATTAATGAACAAAACTTTCTTATATTTTCATTTTGACAAATTTATTTGAAAAGAAAAACTTTAAATAAAGTATATTTAATTATTTGATAAACTTAATTTTTAGTTAAACTCTTTATTAATATTAATTTAATAATGGAAGTATTTAATTATGAAATAAAATACAAATTTATATATAATTAAGGAAAAACTTATTAATCTCTTTTAGTTTTAAAATTTATTTATTTTATAAATATCTAGTTTCTTATATTTTTAGTAACATAATTGCAAAGTATAAATGATTGCTTTGTGGATAATTCTAGTTTAAATGAAAGTACTCAATGACTGATGTATGGTATTTCATTACACAATCAAATATGAAATGACTCATGTGTTAATTTTACCTTATAAAATTGCACAAATTGGAAAGCAATAATATGTGTACATAAAATTATTTGATGTTATGAAATCTTATTCATATAGGTGTATTTTTAATTAACTATGATTTATGTCTTAACATTTCTTTTCAATTTTTATAAATAAAATATTCATTTTTTACTGTCTGTATTTATTTTAATTTTTTGAATATATAAATACATATTATATCTTTCAATTTTGCATACACTTTTACTTATATATATTATACTAATATTTTCACACATACATAAAACTTGTAATAAAAAATACTTGTCAATTTAGAAAAATATCTGTTATTCCTAATATATCCTTATCTAAAAGAAAATAATAATTAAAATGCAAATATGATTTTATATTTTTAAATATGCTTTGAAATTTTTCTCTTATTATTTGCAAACCAAGTAATATATCGCATGGAGAAAAAAATTAAATAAATCATATGTATATAACCCAAATCATATATGTAACTGATATAATACCAAATTTTAAAGTATAATATGTAAATGTTTTTAATGATTAAAAATGCTGATGAAATACAATTTTAAATAATGATTTATGGACCTCAAGTAAATTCCAATAAAAGTAATATAATTCTTTATGCAAATTCATTTTTATTTTATCTAACTCTAACATTAAAAACAATTTAAAATACTTGCTTTCATTACTGACATTTTTTTACTATATTACCACATTTTATAAGTTCTTGACCTTATTGAAATTTCATTCATGAAGAAAATAGTTCCCTTTAAAATTAAACTTTAAATATTTTCTTATAATTACATTTTATATACATATATAATGCATTAGAATTAAATTGCTATGTTCAGTGCATACAGAGAAAAATGTTTATTTCACTACATACCAACATGAATAATGTAAACTTATTTATTAAAACATTTATTATAATTACAGATAAAAAAATTGTTATGATATATAATCTATATTTCGATTATTGTATTCAAACTAAATAATTTAATTGATTAAAATATATAATTAAGAAATCACTTTCATATCAATACAGTAAACCTTATAATGCAGTACTGTTATAACACGTTTTCACATTATAAGATTTCATGTCCCTCTTATACCACCTGCCCCCCCCCCCCCGCTAATTTTTGAACCGCGAATTTTATGATAATTTCTGCAATTCACAATCAGTCTCGCTTGATGTTTTGTGTTTGTGTCAATTGTGTTCATATAAAATTAAATTATTTTATTAAATTTTTGTTCCTAGTTTTTGAGTTGTAAGAACATAGATTATGCATATATCTACTGTGGAGAACACTGTACAAACTACGTGATGTTAGACTAGTATTTTCTGAGTTATAACTTTTCATAAAATATCATTTGGCAAGCAAGAGCATTACAAAATGTGTGAATTACAATTTTTTCCTTTTCTTAAAAGGTCGTTTGGCAATATAATGAAAATTAAGGGTAAAATGTAAATTAAGGTACTATTTAATTGCGTGAAAATGGTTATAATTATACCCTGGTATTTTCAGTGCTTTAAATAACAGTTTAGGGTGTCATTTTGTTATTAACCTTTTGGCGCCTATCTTGACGTCAAAAAATCAAGGGATAACCTAATGTAAACTTTATCAAAAATTTATTGCACATAAAAACAAGATTATTCTATTCTACATTTTAGTGTGTGTGTTATATGTAATTATTATACGTTTATATGCAGCAGCACACAATATCTCTATTAAAAGGTGTAGAAATTTCATTTTTATAATTTCTATATTTATTTCTCAGCCATGACAAGTGAAAAGGAAATGTATTTATCTATAGCAAGAAGTTGATATTTTGGATCAGCTAAATAATGGTAAGAAATCAAGAGTGATAACAAAAGATTTGGAGCTAACTCCGAGTCAACAATATTAACAATTAAAGCGGAGTTCTGTAGTATCTGGAAACTTGCAGACTTTAAAAAGTCATGTGTAGTAAATCGCGTAAAACATTCGCCGATGCCAAAAATCTTTGATGATTTGGATAGGAAATTGCGATCGGAATAACATTCCTGTAAACAGTTGTTTAAATAAAAGCCCAAAAATGTTTACTCATTTAAAGCAATTGAAAAACTGTTTCTTCCGACGTGCCAAAACCAAAATTTATTAGTAGTAATGGATAATGATTGAGAGGTTTCGATAAAGGTCTTCCTTGCATAATATTTGAATTCAGAGAGAGCACGCTTCAGTTTCTTATTCATAGAGGGTGAAAATGGGCAGCCTCTGTGTTTTAAGACTGGAGGACCAAAGATAGAAGTCTACCTCAGCTTCCAATGTTTGTAAACCTTGGTTAGGCTTAATGGAATGGCCTTCACGCCAAGCTGACCCTACCAGGAGTTAGACCCCCGGTGTACTTCGCCAATCCACCCAGTGACAACCCCTCGCCTCGATGAGGCAGTCTACAGGACTTGAATTAGCTTCGCTAATCTTGGGGATATGCATAACAACATGCTTCTGCTGATAATGAAAGTACTCGGAAATTTAAAGAAGCACTTCCGAAAATAATTATGAAGGTGGATATACCGCTGACCAAATTTATGTCAACGAAACTGGCTTTGATTGGAAGAAAATTCCTAAGCGAACATATTTATCAAAAAACGAGAGATCTGCTGATTGGCTCAAGGCACTTAAGTAGAGGATAACCTTGCTTGTCTGTAATAATGCATCTGGCGACCATATAATAAAGGCAATGTTAATATCTTTTTAAGCCCATTGGCAATGAAAGGTATTGACAAGACTACTCTTCTCGTTTACTGGAGAACAAACAAAAGAAAGGGACACAGCTGCTATATATTTACAACTGATTAGTACGAAAGGTATAAAATTTCTCGAAAACTAAAAATATCAGTTTCAAAGCTTTACTCCTGATAGACAATGGTCCAGGATATCCATTAAACCAAGTTCATCCAAACGTAAAATACTGTTTCATGTTTGGATGAGAACTAGGTTTATAAATAAGCATTTCTATATATATATATATATATATATATATATACACAACCACTTGACTAGGATATTATAAAAACAATTTTATTTTATACGTTGAACGCTTGAATTTATGTTGTAAAAATTTGAATGCAATTCAGATATTAAATTACCTGAGATGTGGAAAAATTTCTTGATTTTAAAATATGAGGAATTAATATTTCTATCTGTTCAAGAATCTTAATCTTCGACATTTATTGTCTGTTGGAAAAATATTTAGCCTGGAATCATTTTGCGAAAAAAGTGTTAGATTCTACAAGTATAAATATCGAACCTATCGTAACTATTGCTATATCAGTGGGAATCATCAGAAGAATTTGACGATATAAACGAATGATATATTTATTAATTAATATACGCTGAAGATTAAATCTTCAGAAAATGAGGAAAAGATTTTACACAAAGAGCTTTGACGAAGCAGACGAAAATTTTTGTATAGAAAAACAGAATAAAATAATAAAATTAGGTAAACAAATAGAAACACTTGCTAGGAATTGTGATTTTTCAGTAGAACAATCTACTGAATACAAAATAAATCTTCTATACTGTCTTGCGCACTATAATATAAAAATGCAGAAAAAACATAAAATAGGAAACGAAGAATAATTAGAAATTTTAATTAATACAGACGAACAAGATGATATGCTCTTAAGTAAGAAAATAACAAAAATTCGAAAGGTGAAACCTTTGAACATATTACTAAAAAAAGATGTTGGTGGAACATTATTTCAGATAGCCCTGACAGATAAAATAAACATAAAATAAAACATTTTTGAAATTATCATAGACGGAGAGTCATAGATAGCTACATATAAGTCTTTTATTTAAAATATTCTTAGTTTGATTTTAATAAAACGCACATATGTCGTTCATAACAAAGTTTTTTCTGCCGCCCAACCTGTCTAGTGGTTAGTGTAACTGACTACGGATGGGCAAGACCTGGGTTCGAATTCCTGCTCGGGCATGGATGAACTTTCTCTTTCTCTCTGTTTCTTGTCCTTTCCTCAGACAATGGATGAATGTGGCCTGCCCAAAAAATGGGTTTGTGGTAGTGTGGCGTGGACGATGCTACTCGTACCCCCGTAACTTGGTTCACAGGTGCCCACCGGGTAACGATAAAATGAGTAGCAGTTTCCAGCCTTGTTACGACAAATGGGCTAATGTACTTACTTGCTCAAGGGTGCCCGCCATTAGAAATAAAAAAAAAACATAGTTTTTTCTTAATATTCGATTTTAACCCTTTTTTACAAGTAAAGGTAAACTTGAATCATTTGTACATAACTTGTTAACGAGGTCACACATACGAGAACGCTTTGCGAGAATGCTCGTACAACGCGTTTTCCTACAATGCGGAGATAATATACCATGTCATAGGGGTCAGGGAGGATTTCTGTACAGATAATTAAATTTAAAAATAATTATTTATACATTTTTCTTAATCAATAATCTTTCCATTCCATTATTTTTTTTTAATTTTAGAGTTGAGAAAAAATAATGTTGTGGAAAGATTTTCCTTGACTTTTTAGAACTATTGTTGTTGTTTCCAATTCCTCAGAGATCTAGCGTCAGCTAGATCAAATCCATGACAACGTGAACCCTAGCGAAGTCGAGCACCAATAGTGTACATCCACCAGAATGAACCACGAACAATCCAGAATGTGATCGGGGGAAGCCGGCTTCAGATTGCATTTATTACACAGTGAAAAGACTTTGTGCCCAGAATCAAACGTCGTGCATATCAGATGACCACTTCTAAGTCTCGAGATGGCCATTTGATCATGTCTTTCACCCCCGAAATCCAACACGCCCCCCGGGATCCTACTGCTAAACCAGGGAGGGGTGAGCCAGACTTGCCTCACTTCTTTTTTCTTTACAGCGAAAAGTTCTTTGTAAGTTAGTGTGTAGTCCCCATTGGACAACTCGGAACAATTTCTTTTAGCCAAGATGTCTGCAGCTTCGTTGCCACCAATGTTAATAAGGGAGTCCACTGAAAGTGGACTTCCCTACCCTTGGCAAGATTTTTAAGATGGGTGATTATCTGCATACCTACAAAATCGCACACTCCACTCCAATCTTGTAGGTATTGGATAGAGCTTCGACTATTGGTAAGGTTCCAAATGTCACTAGATTTAGTTCGATGGAGGATGATCTTTAATCTTTCATTTACGGCAATTAATTTGCTTCTGAATACCGAGCAATTGTCCGGTGGCATCTAGAAAGCTGGACAGAAAGACTTTCAATAAAAACATCGCTCCCAGTGTTACTCAACTCGTCTTCACTGCCATCTGTGTAAATCAAAGTGGCATCACAGGGAATGCCATCTATGACTTCTTGAGCTAACTATCTCAGATATTCGGAAGCATCTGAGTTCTTGTTCGCGTCGGACAAAAGTTCAGTGTGGAAGTGAACACCGGGTAAGCCTACAAGCTACTTTGTCTTAACTCTATAAAATTAATGGCCTGGAAAGATCATTTATTTAAATTGGAGGTTTTTCATAATTTTATATTAATAACAAATAGATAAACATGTTTTTATTTATGAAAATAAATTTTTACTTTTAAATCTCAAATTTTAATAATTTTTTTTATATTAAAAAGTTTTATGACATCGTAGTTTTGATATATTAAGTCTACCGGAAAGTTCAGTCCACTCCGGTTACAATCAGTTTCAACAAGTATGCGCATTTTCCTGTAACACATATTTGGCTCTCTCTTTTAATCGCTAACAATGTATACACATTTCCGTCGCAGATGAACTAAAACGAAGATCATTCTTGTTAGTATTAAGTGAGATGCGATCGTGTACCCATGACTACCGATAAAGTTCATTTATGCCATTGTATTTTGCACGAATTCCAACAAGGAAGAAATGCTGGAGAAGCGTATAGAAATTAATTGAAAGTGTTTGGTGAAGGTACAGTTTCTGATAGAACTTGCAGAAGATGGTTCAAAAAATTTCATGTAGGTGATTTCGTCCTTTCTGATAAGCCACGCTCTGGGCGACCATCTTTGATCGATGAAGATACTGTCAAGATCATGTTAGAGCAAGATCTTTTTTTGACAACATCGGAGATTGGGGAAAGGCTTGATTCAGCTCAACAAACCATTTCCGACCATATTCGGAAACTAGGGTTTGTGTGGAAGTATTCGAGATGGGTGCCACACAAGTTAAGTGAGAAGAATTTGAATAATCGAATCATCATATGCACATCTCTGCTTGCACGTAACAAAATCGAACCCTTCTTGGACAGGATCATAACTGGGGATGAAAAGTGGATTACCTATGAAAACATCATAAGGAAAAGGGCATATTGTGAACCCGGAAAACCTGCCGCCTCTACCTGTAAACCGAAGTTGAGCCTGAACAAGAGAATGTTGTGTATATGGTGGAACATTCGAGGACCAATACATTTTGAGCTGTTGAAACCAAACGAAATGCTAAATTCGGAGAGGTACTGTCAGCAATCGGATAAATTAAAAACAGCACTCCAAGAAAAGAGGCCGGCGTAGTTTAAAAAGAAGGACATCATACAGCTTCATGACAATGCTAGGCCACATGCTGCTTTGGGGACTCGTCAGAAAGTTGCAGAGTTAGGCTGGGAAATTCTGTCGCAACCACCATACTCTAGACATAGCACCATCTGATTATCACTTGTTTCTGTCCTTATAAAATTTCTTGCAGGAAAAACAATTCAAGAACGAAGAAGATGTCAGACAAGCACTGGTTCAACTTTTGGCCTCTAGAGAATAGACATTTTTTAAAAATGGGATATACAAATTGCCACCATGCTGGCAAGAAATCATAAATAATGTGGCAATTATATTATTCAATAAAGTTTATCCAAAGTATAATAAAATGTATTCCTTTGTTTCATTCTAAAAACGAACAGAACTTTCCGGTAGACCTAATAGTAATGAGATTTATACGTTCGTAATTTTGATATCAGCACAATGAATAGAAATCTGATCTGATATTTCTTTTGAAATATTTGCTGAAGAGTAAAATTTCATTTTGAAGATAAAGATAGTAATAACTTATTTCAGTTATAAGTTATTAATCATAAGTAAATGTTATTCTTTTGTAAAAAAATTAAAACAAAAAGTTTGCACATTAATTCTATGTGTAATTCTCAAATTGTGTACTTGAATATTAAAAAAAATTTATAAAATGATTAATTTAATAGGAATAGCGCAAAACACATTGCTAAATATCTCATTTTATGATTCGCTTAATGTGAAAATCCTTGAAGATTTTTCAGAATATTTTCGCATAATGCGCTAAATTGTACCAAATTAGAATTACTGCAGAAAAAAAATTTCCCTCTAGGCTTCCAGTTTCAGATGAGGAAACAAAATTTCCACTTGAATATTAATTGATAGTATAGATACATCGCAATGTTTCCAGAGACAAAGTTTTTATGGTATGATTTCTACTTTTCTCACTCAATCTCTAAAAGTGTAAAAAATATCTTTCAATTTATTGTGACTGCATTATTTCTTTTTAGCTGTTAAGTACTAATTTCTGATTTTCACTGTCTTTTCTCATATGATTTCTACCTGTTCATTAATCCAGCCCAGTCATACTCTGCATGCTACAATACCAATCTAATAGAGCGTAAAACTATTATAATGATATTATAAATATCCATCGTTAATTTTCGTTTGGAAGAATTTCCCATGGTTAAGTACTACTACAAACACACATTTAAAGTTCTAATGAAAAGTGTTGTTTCACAAAAGCAGAAATTCCCTAGTACTCACCTTGATTATGTGAATTCAAATAATCAAGACAATATTTATCTCTATTTCATCTGTGGCTGGAACCATTCGCTTCCAAGTATGTCGTCTTAACAGAGTTAGCAATTGAAATTCTTTCAGAATAGATAGAATTTTCTAATTTCAAGGAGAAAAAAAAAAAAAAAAAAAAAGATGCGATAAATTTCTTTATTAGTTATATCCTTACGTTTGTAATTATTCGCTAATTTTACTATTCACTTCGTATTTATTGTAGGTGCAATACCTTAATTGTACTGCGGATTATAAGTTAGGTGTAATTGAACTAAATTTTCATAAGAATACAATTAAATTTGAATAAACTAAATTCTCAATATTTGTTTCACTTAAGTCAAAATAATATCGTCTATATATAATATAAAAATTTTTGATCTGCTAGAGTTTGAATAGAAAACATCTTCACACACACAGAATGCAATGAAACTTATATCAGGACATCGGCCTTAATTTAAAATATATGCTTCCTTTCTAAGTTTTGATTACAGCGCTTATAATTTATAACATAATTACCACTAATATGAACGTGGTATGAAGTTGTTCTTGCCACGACGTAATTAAATGTAAGCGATGTAACATGCCACTCGGGAGCTTTTCTTGCTTCAACTAAGAAATGACCAGGAACGTGAATGAAATCCTGGCTTCAATATTAAATAACTAACTAAAGAGAATTAAGAATAACTAACAAGCGCAGCGCATGTCATTATATTTATTTTTACTGAGACTTCATTTTGTGATGAAACCCATCATTTTGAGCTGTTGCTAGTTGAACCATTTTAATTTAAAAGAATAAATTCTATCACCATTGCATTTCTCTTTAATTCTACATTTAAATAAACTATCAATATTCAAAAAATTGATTTTTGTATTTAATATATATATAACTGAAAAAATTGTTACATATAGTATGTTGCTGAGGTATTTAGGTGTTATAATTTTTAATAAAATAATTTTGATCCTATATTTTAAAATTTAAAAAAATTGTAAGTAATTAGTGTAACATGTTTATATTGCTGAGCTAAATAAAATTTAATTATACAAGAGTAAAAATTTTTATTGAGGATTAAAAAATGAAAGCATTTATTGAAGTCTATGTTTTTTTTTTTTTAACATTTATTTTTGGATATATAATTAAAAGTAAACGAGATACATACACTTCAGTATATTCTCAATCTCTTGTAGCCCAATGAAAATAATTTGTATTTTGTGTTAAAGTGTATGCATGTTATTTTTCTATTTCATAACTTTTTTTTAAATTATTTCCAAATAATTTCATTTCATAATGCATTTTTATGGAGAAAACAAATTCCTAAACGCCTTCTAATAAGGTGTCAGGAATACTGATTTTCACTTATTTTTAATTTACAAAGAATTGTTTTTAACAAATTTTTATTTTTAGAATTTAAGAAATTATATCATAATTGATACAATTTTACATATATATATCAATTATTATACTTAACAAATTATATAAATTATTTTATGAAATTTAGTGGAATGTGTTATCTTTTTACATTTTGCTGAAAAACATGTGAACATATATAAAGAAAATTTTATGTAAAATTTGTTATGGCAGAATTCATATGGATTTTTTAACATTCACATTAAATTTTTGGTGCTTCATGAAATAATATATATGAAAAGTATTTTATTATTCTACTTTTTCTAAATGTATTGATAGTTTGATTAAAATGCTAACGACTTATAAAAATTATCGCGCACAATTTATTTTGAAAACAAGCATATTATATTCAAAATAAAGAAGTAATTTAATGAGTTTGTCTGAATTTTAATGAAACGTACTAATTTTGTTGGATAAGTATAGTTTTCAAGATTTTTTAAAAAATTATCAAAACATAAAAAAAATTCACAAAATTACACATCCTGAGTTCCAACATAAATAAATTGCAAAATATTAGGTAGGGGAAAAAGTAATCCATTATTTTTTCGGTTGACGTCTGTAGTGATAGCTATCTCGTGAGGTATCTATCAAACAATTTCAAATTTACGCTCATTGGAAAGGTGACATTTGACACCAAAATATTCTCTTGCGGTTTTTTGTTTGATTAATTCAGTTATGAGTACAAGCTTTTAAAAATAGACGACAACAAACAGAAAATTCGATACATTTTAGTTTTTCTTTTATAATGGCGAAAATGCTAACCAGGTGGCTAAAATTGTGAAAGGTGCTTATCGTCCTATATAAGACTGTAATAACCAGTTACGTACAATTTTGGTTTCGTCGATTCCGTTTGGGTATTCTTGATGCTAAAGATGCTCCTCGCATGGATGCAACATCGTCGAGAATGTCTATAAAATATCAAAAATTATCAAACTTGACCACATGTCAGCAGTCGTAAAAATCTAATCTACACAAGACCTAAAAATCTACATGAAAACTGTTTTAAACCTTTTTACAAAGCAAATCTGAAAGAAGTTACAAAAAGTTCATGTAAAAATAATGGATTTCTTTTTCCCCAACCTAATATATAAATAAATAGCATGTTTTGATAAATAACTAGTCAATTTCACAAAACTGATATTGTCCATCAAAAAAGTCAAAATGAAAAAAAGAATTCAATATGATGTAAATGAAATTTCATTGGTTTAACAGACAATGACATCATATCTATGTTATTGTTTCATCACAGAGAATTCGCTGGGTTAAGGTTTTACCAACAAGTTCTTTCTCATTTTCTACCGCCCTAGCTGTTGAACTAAAGACAGATGTTATGCTTCTGCTTTCTAAATGTACATCTATCAGGATGGATAATTGGGAATCTTTAGGGTTACAATAGATGTGTTTCACTATCAATGGAAAAATCTCCCAGACGGAAACTAGGCAATGAATATATGAAGAAATATGGAATCGGCGTCTGTGCTTAACTGTTCTCTATGCAGTGTCAAAATAACATTTAAAAAATACCATGAGAAAACTGATTAACGATGTACGATGAACGCAACAGGAAGCCCAAGACACCATACCGATCGTTGCACTTAAAAAGAGATATGACAATCGAATTCATGGACATCACTGGAATTTTGAAATAATAAAATAATATCGAAAATATGGCGAGAAAAAAAAATTGCATATGTAGATTGTTACTTCCTCATTTCAGAATTTTATGTGTGCTACCAAAATGTGTACCAACAAAACTAAAGCCATTTCAGTGTTATTAACAGCTAAAATAAAGTTTCCGAGTGCTTTATCTAAGAAAACGTAAGATCGGATAGTCCAGTAGTTGTGTAAAAGTGCTAAGAAAAAAGAGTACTTTTCCATTATACCTGGCAATATCTCGCCAAACAGACTTTTTATCGATAGCACAAAATTGCCGGAACAAATCATACAAAAAAAAATACTTTATTAGCCACAACACACACATAAAAAAAACGTTTACTTCCGAGGCATAAACATTTTAATATCGCTTTTTTCAAATGTGTTCTCCACATAAATTCTGCCAGATAACTGTCGAGGTGATGGTGTGCCGTTTCTGTTTCTTTATTTCGCCATTTAGCGCTGATCCACTGTATATTTTTTGCGAGATTACTCCAGTTTCCAGATCGACGCAGTTGTACTTATGGTTCACTTTGAAATGTTCGAAACTTTCCTCTTTTTCCTTACTAGTGCAGTATGATTTCCATGAATCGAAATGTAATTTCTTTTTCGATATTTTCCTTAATTGTCTTCAATAAAGTGTTCGTGGATTGCTTTGGCATCTGCACACAAAAACATTTGTTTGTTTCGTTGGAAACTCCAGAGAGGACCCATTGTTGTGATAGAACCCAATCCATATTGTTTTTCGTCCATTTCGACGATCATGTCAGGTCCTCCTATTCTGTTTTTCATGCTTAAGCAAAGAATTCATACAAGCATCACGCATGAAGTTATTCCAGTCTACAATTAATTCGTGAATGATTTCCAACTGTTTTTACACCATTTAATTAAAGTTAATTCTTCACCCCAATAATTAAAAAACCACGCACACTTCAAAAAGTTCAATATTGATGATTTAAATCATGTGCCTTTAAGGATACTTCTTTTATAGCGACTACATGAAAGGTTTCAGGGACATTGAATTTCATCTGCAAAATGTAATTTCATTATATATTCTTATCACAAGTTGTGATTTCAATCAAAACGCTTTTCTCTTGAAAGAATCTTACCAATTCTTTCTCTGTTTTGGGCAAATCACAAATTTTCATCTTTTGCATTAATTTTTCTTATTAAGAATAAGACGTGACCGATAAAAAAAATGGCCGCGACTTCTTTCGAAAATGTAGAGCAAAAGATTAACAGCGGCAATATTTCCTTTGGTGTTGATTGCATCATTATAGATGACTTTATCGCCTGCGCTGGTATAACGGAAAAAAAAAAAAAAAAAAAAAAAAAAAAAAAAAAAAAAAAAAAACGAATAAACCTACTCGTAAAAGTCTTAAGAAACGAAAAACTGTTCCTATGTTTGAAAGGATTTCTCTTGATATTCTGGTTATGGATAAAATCATTTTATGAAATGCACATAAGCCTGAACTATTCCTGACCAAAAAAAAAAAAAAAAAAAAAAAAAACAATCAATCTTAATCATTGACATATTTATTGAAATTTGGAGCTCAGTTTATGAACTAAATCAGATCATAGCTAAGATTCTGTGACTAATTTTAATAACAATACTTTCAAGAAACTACGCAAAATGTTCAATATAAAAAAAAAATGATGTTGCTGATACAGCAATTAGACATTATGGTAAAACGACTCAACATAACTAACTCGAATCAAGCGGCTTTTCATATTCTTTGAAAGAATTAGCAAAACTAGGTTAAATGTATTTTATATTGTAATGTATTTTACCCTCATTGTTGACCAGAATAACATATATGAATCAATTAGATTTTCAACAACAATCTTCGGTCAAAATCTGATGTGCAATGTCTACGTTGTATAACGTAGTAACATTTTTTGATTATTCATAGAAAATATCCATTACTTCGCTTGGAAAACATAACCTTTGTGTCAAATAAAATAAAAACCAATTACTACAAGAAAATGTTCACGACTATTTTATGAAATATAGACACAATTAACAAAATAATCCTTGCTATTTAATTTGTAATTTACAACAAACAAGAACTAATTTGTAACTATGTTGATCTGGGAAAATCCTGATATCCATTAATACAGAAAATAATTGTATATGCATACAAACAAATTAAATTTTTAACCCATTCACACTGTATGAAACTTTGGGCACATAAAATAAGCTTGCAAAATGAAATTTTATTCAAAAAATTTCCAATCACCATATTTTAAATTTAAAGAAACTAGAATAGATTATATATTAACTGTCAAAACTTAAAAGAAACGAGAAGTTAACTTTCATAATTTATGTGAATTAAAAATATAATTGAAATTCAACAGAATAAAAAATTTAAAACAATATAAATGCAGATTATAATTTTTTGATTAAAATGAGATTTTTGAAATTAAATTTTAATTTTTATCTTTAAATTTTATATTTAAAATTATTTTGAAGTACATAATGAGTGACAAAATTGAAACTTATTTGTCTTTTTTAATGAAATTTTGGTCCAATTTTAACATTTAAGAGAAATGTTCAAAAATATACCAAAATTTGTTAAAATTGAAAATTTTAATGACCTTCACCATTATTAAAGTCTTGATTTTCTTAAAAAATAATTATAACAATTAATAGTTTTATATTAAGATATTATTAAGATATAGAGTGAACTTATTAATAAAAATAGGTAATACACAATAAAATAATTAATATAGAAGAATGGAAAAATCAGAAAACCAATTTTCTACACTAATTGAAAACTGCTCTACTATAAATATGAGACAAAATTTTACAACTTTTTACACCAAGTCTTGATAATGTGCCAAGAAAAATACTTTCAAAGTTGAGGTTAAAATAAATTCTTTTTTCCAAGAATATTTTAAATTGATTTGAATGCTTTAGTATACATAAAAGCATATTCAATCTTATATTTTTGTTTAATCCATTTTAAATTTTTAAGTATGTAAAATATTTAATAAATTATATTTGGCAAAGTTTGATATTTTGGTATAATGATAACATTCCTAATGGGTTCATATTTTAGGAAACTTTGCTTTTATTTTCATCCATTTTTAAAATTTATGAACATTTTATATTCTACATTTAAAATTTTAAATATTAATATTTTGTTTAGATTTTTTATCAACTTATTTTTCCTTTTTTATTAAATTCTTAGAATCTGTCATCAACTTCTTTTAAGTGCAGAAGTTTGCTCTATTTTCAATTCAAATTATTATTTCATTAACATTCATACTTAAATAGTTTTATAAGCTAAACACTTATTTGAGAACCAATTCTAGGAAGTTTAGCCTTCAAAATTTTAATATAAGATATTAAATTACAAATTTGATGTAAAATAAAACAGTTAATACAGAAAATGATATTTAAAAATATTGAATTCAAAACTTGAAATTCTAAATGAATAAAGAATTAATAAAATATTTGTATTCCTGCAGTAAAATTAATTGCTTTTGTTTGCTTTATAGAAAAATCCTGAATATAATCTTTAATTTTTATCTCTATACAAAGCATAACCTGTACTTAATAGTTGAAAAAATTACGATTTTATTTTCGAATTGATAAACTTGTTTTATAATGTAAAATAATTTACTTTTTGTTTTCCAAAATCTCCAGAAAATCACAAATAATTCAGAGAATCTAAAACACTAGCAACTAACCTGAAAAAAATGCTATGTACATAAATTCTGACTTTATTTTCTTTCCTTCCACTGGATCAATATTTTAATTCATGTTAAATACATCTCTGGCTTCAAACTTTTTAATTTTAAAAAACAAATTATTGACTTTATGAGAAAAATTTTCACTATTTTCAAGCTTTGACAGAATTGATTATAGTTTTTTTATGGTATATCCTTTTGAATAATAAAAGTGTAGCAATCTACAATTATTATATTCATTCTAATTTAATCAATTTAACACAAAGCTACTCTTTTGAAAATTTAAGATTTTTATAATAACTAAAATAACACATAAAATGTGTATTATGAAATATTTATAAAGAATGAAAAAAAAAAAAATCAAACGTTTATGTATAATAAGAATGGTATAAATTTTTCATAATTACTCAATAACTCATCAATGTGTAAACAATAATTTTGAGGTATATTAAAATTGTTCTAACGCAACTTAAAAGTATCTATTTAACATTCAGACAATAACTTGACATATTTTATACTTAATATAACACTTTTGATAGATTAAATATGAATTAACTATTTATTAAGTATGAAGAACTTAAAATAAACTGCAAAAATGCAAAATTTTTACATAAATAAATTCATTTCTAACAATAATACAAAATATAATAAATTAATTAATAAGCTAAATTTAAACAGTGCCAAGATACATTACAAACAGTCTTATGAAATTTTGTTTAGTTTTGAAGTATATCAGTATAAAAAAACCTACTTCATCATATAATGAAATATTAGCCAATACCATTCTTTTTAAAAAAAATTAGTTGCAACCTTGTTTGAGTTCAATTTATTATTAAAACGAAACTGGATTAGTATAATTGTTTAAATTATCCTATTTTATACAGCTCATTAAGATATTTACTATTCTTATTCTGTCCAGTATTTCATGTAAAATTAAGACTTTGATAAAATTACTTTCAACTTTATATGTAAACTATTCAGAAAATACTTATACTGTGAATAACAAAAATTTATTCATGAATCACCTTTAAAACATTTTTAACAATAAACTAATCTTAATAAAACAATAACTTTATCAAATTTGCATCATATCAATAATTATACTTGAGCTACATTATTTTAAAATAACTTTAATATATTAAAAAAGTATAGAAAATTTTAGCAAATTATATACATAATAGAATAGACAAGTATTTATTTCTGAGAAACTGCTGATAACTGATCCCGTATACGCCCTAAACCATGTAGCATAGTATCAAGTTTTTCTTTACTCAATTCCACATTTAGAGTTTGAAGTCTCTCTGAATGATTTTCAGGGTATATTGGATCATATATCTAAAAAAAATTTATAATATAAAATTAAGAAGCTAATATATACTTATATAAACATCTACTTCTATTCAATTTAAAAAAAAAAACGCTTATTTTATAAATGCTTTATTTTCAAATCGATTCACTCCATAAAACAAAGGAAAAATAAAGAAAAAAGTTGAGAAAATGTTAAAAAATAGTATATATTTATAAGATTCATATGGTTTTTGTGGTATTAATATGGTTACATATGATTTTTGTGGTATTCAGTAAAATTTGTTCAAAATTTATGCAGTTATATAATATATACAGTTTCTTTAATCAAAATTTTATGAAGTTCAAAAATGGAGATAATCGATATGGAAAGTGAAACATCTTATCATTTTCAGAATTCTTTATTTTATACATATTTTGAACATATGATACCAGTTAAAATAAATATTATTTATTTTAATCAATAACATTTCTCTCCTAAATAAAATCTAATAAACTAGAAATATAGATTGTAAAAAATTTAAAGAAAATAAATGTCCAAAATTAAAAAAGTTAACACACGAATATTAAAATTTATAGGGAAGTAATTCCACAGATAAATGTGAAAATTTACAAAAAAATCTGAAAATTACATTTCTTTAAATGAATTGAGATATAAAATTTTTGAAGAAAATTTTAAAAGAAAATATATTCTAGGAAGATACAGTAATAAATAACACTCTAAAACTTTACATATGAAAATGTTTCTAAAATAAAACAAATATATATTTACATAATACTATAAGAAAAAAGTTGGATCAGCATACTTAACTATACTTAACACAGATTTGGGCTTTTATCAAGAAAAAAAATAAAAAATGAATAGCAAATTAACTACTCATGCTATTTAACCTTTTCTATAAGCAAAAAGTGTGCAAAAAATTTAGAAGTCCTTTATTCTCAAAAAACCTGTTCTATTTATTGACTTTTCATTTAAAGGCATTAGCTTGGCTAATAAAAAATATTCCATTTATTTTTACTACCTTTTAAATTTGAAAAAACAAAATGTTGTTTCTTTCAAATCTTTAGAGTACATAATGTGGTATACAGATAATTAATATTCAAAATGATTTATGTATTAAGTTCCAATGATCCGCATACTTCTCAGAAAAGTCTTTCAGAAGTGACTAATTTATTTTATATATTTATTATTTGCTGAAAAATGATAAATAATTTATTAGATGTTTTAGCCATTCTGTTAGGGAGTGTGCTTAGAATTTTTCAAAACTGGTTGGATATCCAGCAAAAGATGGTATTTATAGAAAACAATGTTATGAAGCCTGTTGAATATATATATTAAAGCTTTTATTTTGTAGTCAAAACTTGCATTAAAAGCAATTTAATAACATAGGTTAATATCTTCTACAACAGCCACGTATGAAAGAAGCTTTTGCATTTCATACAAAGGCTTCTTTCATGAAGCATTTTACTTACAAACACACGCAGCAAGACAAAATAAATTATTACAGGAATTAATATCGTAATATACAATTAAACTTCCAAAGATAAAGAAAACATAGCCAAAAAAGAAAAGAAAATATGACCAATTTAAAACTTAAGTAGATATTACAAAAGAAGAAAACTTCAACATTCTTTCAAAATAAAAATTTTGCATCACCAATTAAGTAATGTTATGTTTCAAAATAATTAAGAACGACTTAAATTTTAATTAATTTTCAAGAGCTTTTACATAAGTGCTACAATCTGTTACAGGTCAAATCTGCCTCTCCAAGTTTCTTCTTCCAAATGCTGTTCCATGCAACAGCTTTCTGTCAGTTTACCCATAACAGTTTAAGGTCATTTTCCACACCATTTAACCATCTAGAACAAGGTCTTTCCTTTCGGCGTTTCCCCTTTATTCTTGAAAAAGTGCTTTTTATTTATTTATTTTTTTTTTTTTACAGAATCATCATATCTATAAATATGGCCAAGTCAACTAATATTGGATGCATTAACTAGTTTTATGATGTGGGGATCATTATATTTTTTTAGATTTAGATTTCATGGTTGTATAAATTTTACAACATGTTATTTTTTTTTTTTTTGTGAAATTCCTCAATATTTTTCCTTTAAAAATTAGTAGTTGATTCTCTTTCACCTAGACAAGTACCCAATATTCAGATTCACAAAAGACTACAGGCCTTACATAAATAAATTTTGGTTTTTATACTACCATATTTTCCTATATATAATCGACAGCAGTGTAATATCTGCAAGAACTTTTTTTAGAGTAAAATAAAAAAAACATTGTATAATCCGCAGCAGCGTAATATTCGCAAGAACTTTTTTCAGAGTAAAATGAAAAAAAGCATTGTATAATCCGCAACAGCGTATAATCGGCAGCATCTTTTTTGCCAAATAGTTTAATATGCTGCTGATTAGGTGTCACATAAATTAAAAAAATACACAGTATAATTAAATATATAATAAATTGTACAGAAAAACATTTATTGCGAAAAAAATATCTGTTTTGGATTTACTTCATCTCAAAATGTGATCAACTAAGATGGAAGTTTTGATAAGATTAATAATTCCAAAATTCTGGTAAAACTTTAGTTTTTAATAACTTTTAAAATAGAATCAGGCATATTTTACAAAATAAAATATATTAATAATTAAATGAAATAAATGAATTATTTTTGAATTGTGCATAGTATACATTTTTCTTTTGTACCCCTGCATGCTTTTTCATTTAAAAAAAAAAAAAAAAAAAAAAAAAAAAAAAAAAAAAAACATTTGTAGCCATTTTTTTAAATTTGCATTTCTTTTTGCTACTATTTAGCATTGCCGCAAATGGCATGAATTTTGAATCTAAAAGATTCAAAATCTACTATGCAATTTAAACGTTTTTGCTTCCATATAGGGATACATGAATATGAATATTTTCATAATGCTCACATCAAGACAGAATGGGAAATGTGTTAGCCAATTGTATCTTTAGTTCTTAAATGTAATTGGAGAAAGCTGATTATAGTTAAAATAAGTCAGCCACCTTTTATTTATTTTATGAAACATAAACAACATTTCATTCAAAACTTTCTAGTACGCTTTTCTGATGAAGAATACTTTTTACTAGATTATCTGCAGTGGCATATAATACACACAACAAAATTTGGAACTTTTTAACACATAATCAGTGGATACATGAAAATACAGTAATTAGTTTACATTTGAGTTGACTAATCACTGGTTTGAATTCAATAATTCAATCCCTAATTCATTTGCTGACAATAAAGACAGTACTAAAATGTGTGTCTTTGTATAGCAAATGCAATAGGTATTACAATTTTGTTTATCAATCACTCCTCGTCTCTATCTTCTTTCCTGGGCAATCAGAACATCTAGTTTGTATTGGATGAAATAGTCAATAAGCTATTTTAATGCTCCATTTCTGTATAAAGTTCAGACAGTCCATGTTCAAAAAACCAAATCCACTTTTATGTCAGGTCGACGAGAAAATGTCAGTCTGGAAAATTCTTTTAATGGTTTCAGAATTGAGAGTTTTTCAAGGCAAGGTGATTGGGCCTGCAACCAATCACCAACTTAGAGGACCAGTTCCTTGAACTCCAGAGTTAGGGGACCCGGCTATACTCTCCAGCACTGCATGGGTCTCCAATTTAGTTTGTTTATGATATCCATGAGACATTGAAACTATTTTTTAACACCTGGTCTCTATATGAGTAAAACATATTCATTTTCTCTATTTGTGACTTATTTTTAAATAAACTTTTTTAAAGTCTTTAAAGAATTTTACCCATTTGATTGAAAAAGTTGGAAAATTTATTACAACTATTTACAATTTAAAAGTACAAAAACTTTTTGTCAAATAGAAATTAATATAACAATATTTTAAGAAAAATGTTTTACAAATAGTTTTTTTTTTATTGTTTTAGTCAATAACAAATGATTTGCATTGCAAAAAATTAACATTTGCATATTTTAGATAAGTAATACAATATATTCTCAAAGAGCAAGGAAGAATTATTATTTTTAATTAAGCCAAATATTTTATAAAAAATACTTAGCTTAATTTTCTACTTCTAAATATGCAAAAATATTCAAATGACCAGTTTCACAGAAGGTTTTTAAAAATTTATTAATTACAATTATTCTAATTTTTGTATGAAAACTTATTAATTGTTACAGAACAGAAATATTGATAAAAAATAAGAGAATTCTTGAACAAGATATCTGGTTTCAAAATAATAGGGGTTTTTTATGTTTGTATGATGTGCTATTTTAAAAAACAAAATACAATGTTTCAGCACAACAAATAAATGTAAAATATGAAAGCAAGAGAGTTATAAGATTTAAGTTAAAAATTAAATTTATATACAACTTATATCTTTTAACAATAACCTTAAGTAAAATAATTAATGAAAAATAAATTTAAAAAATAGTTTGCTTCTCCAATGATTATTTGTGCCAAATTAATCATAATTATTTAATTACTATACTAAAGAAGGTACTAGAATAATTATAACATTTAATAATAATATTAAGATGATTACACACAACTCTAATTAATTTTAATAAGAAATATGAAACAGAGAAAATCTCTCATTTTGTTAAGTTTCTATTCTTTAAAATCAATAAAAAAAATTGAATTCAAAAGAATTTTTAAACAGGAAAAAAATATAATACTGATATAGGAACTCCAAAGAAAATTTAATTTTACTAAGTTAATTGTACAATAAGTACCAAAAATTGTATAATGAAATATTATAAAAATATGTTATTATAAAGGAAATTAAAAATAAAGGAAAAAATTACATAAAAATAAAAGATTGATACATGCAACTAGAAATATGTATTTAATCAGCATTTCAATCCTACATACATATCAAAACATGCATATATAATTGAAGATTTTGACTAATATATGAAACCATAAACTATTCTTCAACAAAATATCATAATAAAGTTTTTTATACCTTTAAATTTAAAATACAAGTTGGTTCATTCATTCTAGCCACTTTTCCAGAGGCCATTTTTAAATCAACTCTCCAGTCAAACTCTGCTAATCTTGGCACAGATACTAGAATAAAAATATTTAAGAATAAGTATAATGCCTCGCAAGAAAAGTTGTAAAAAAAGCAGGAAAAGTTGTACTTTTCCTGTAAAGTTTACTATTATTATTCTAAAAGTACTGGTTTATTATTTTTATAATAAATATAAAAAATATAAAATATTATAATAAATATAAAAATGAATAATTTTCACAAAAGCACTTAAATTTTTCAAAATTAAAAAAAAAAAAAAAAAAAAAAAAAAAAAAGAATAAGTTTTCATTTCTAGATAATCTCAACAGTTATTTTTTTTTAAATTGTCTTCATTAGTTGGAAAATGGAAAAAAATACATATAATAAATAATATTATTGCATAATAGCTTATAAGAAATAAATATAAAATTAAAATGATAGGATAAAAATTTATTTAAGGGAAATGATTTGCATATTCACATAAAGTACCTATATAAACAACAATACAAATTATAAAGTTAAGTATATTTCTAATTACCATTAAATCTTATACCATTATAATATATTTATACTTATCCATTATAATGCTCCTTCCTTAAACATGATATTTATACCATAATATGATTCAATAGAAAAGTATTTAACATTATTTGATGATGACAAATTCACAAGTTTTATTTCACATTTTGTATGGAATAATAAAATAACTTGCAGATTTCACATAAATATAAAACAAATGTTAACATTTATCATTCTTTAAAAATATTATTCAAGTAAAATAGAAAATAATGATAAAATTTTTATGTATTCTAATTTAAAATTTTTGGACGGACAGACAGATATTTTTCTATAATAAACTTAAATACATCAATAATATAAACTTTGACATTTTTATTTTAGCACTTAGGTTATAGAGCATTTGCAACATATTTTCAGATTAAAAGTATGCCCTAGTAATACTTTTGAAATACGTTATCTTTCATTGACATAACTTATGTTTTAAAAAAGGCTAAAAAAAACGTTCCATTATAATGAAACATGAAAACTTTCTAATTTCACAAATTAACAATTTCTTTCATTAAAACTCATGATTAACATATTATATATAATTACATCTTATATATGTATCATTCTTATTCACCAGTTTACAGAAAACGTCTATAAATATTTTAAATTTTTATAACATCAAATTCTTCAAACTTAAAATTTTAAAAATAATTCTTCTATCATTTGTTGGCTTACTACAACAAAATGTTTTCAACAACAATGTCTTAATTTTTCTATTATGTGTTAATTTAAAATTCATAAATCTGATTTAAAATCTGAGTACATACTCTCCATGAATAAATATATTTTTCCATGCTTCAATTTCATTCCAATGCTCCTTCAAAATTTTCCAAATTCCAAAATATCTTTAATTTTTCTTTGATTGAGTTTTTATTTATAAAATAATAAAAAAAAAATTTATTACAGAAAAATTAAAAAAAACTCCAATTACATTTTGTAGAGATATCTTCTTTTGATTTGGACTCATTTTATGAAATATGTGATTACATTAAAGGATTTGTAATTATAAATTACAAAAAGCAAACAAAATGATTTGAAACTCTTTTATCTCTCAATAGTATATCTTCTAATGCAGCACAAAACTTATTCACTTATTTCAAATTTCAGCAAAATAAAAATTAATAATAACTAAGAAAAATTAAAACTATTTAATTTTAAAATAAATATTTTATAAAATTATATTTTATTATAAATTATTGTATTATTATAAATTACATAAAATATTTAAAGTACATAACTAAATTTAGAGAATAAGAAATAATTTCATTAATTACATTTCCTAATTTAATCTGTTTATAAAATAAGCATATATAGAAATTGTAAAAATACTTCACACAATTCAGCATATTTTATTACAATTTGTTTAATATTCAGTATTAAAGCAACATATTTCAAACAAAAAACATACCAGAATTTTTTTTTTATAAAAAACCATTTTATTGTTAACAAAAAACATACCAGAATTTGTTATAGCAGTAGTTTTCCATGATGAAAATTTTTCGTTGAATATTTTTGAAAGCAAATCTCGCAAATTTTTATGGAATTCTTCAGGAAAGAGTACAGAGATGTTTTCATATGTTGAACATCCATTGAATAATATGTACTTAATGAAACTACTTAATGCTGTTAACAACTAAAAAATAAAGTATTTAATATGAGTAAAATTCATGTTTAATGCATTATTTACTAAAGCATTTTATTAAATACTGCATTACAATTTAGATATTTTAGAAAAATATGAATAATTTGCTTGTTTAAAAAATTAGATAAAATTTCTCAAAAGTATATATTAAAAATTTTTAACTTATATGCAATAAGGTGAGAATAATTTAATACAACTTGTTGGCTTTAATTCAATTTTTACCTTATAATTCCTTAAAATACTTTCAATGCTTGTCAGATTTAATATTCAATTCAATTGATTGATGAATCAGTTTTCTTTAACTCACTTCTCTAAAAGTGAGCCAGTCATAATAGTTAAGAAACATTTTTGTTTAAACCCATTTATTTAAATTTTATATTATTATAAAAAATATACTCAAAATTTCATTCATACTTATGATTTTCTACTATAACAATATCCAGAATATTTTCAGAGAAACCATTTCATTTTAAAATATAAATGCTTAGGGATTATACAAAATGACATAAAATTATATACTGAAGTAAAAACTATTAAAAACACTATGAAATAAGGTTGCAACAAATGGCTGGATCCCAGAATATATAACATGGTGAATTGGCAATGTTAGCAATGTTTGGCAATATTTCGGAGGGTAATAAAGTTTGCAATCTGAAGTTGTTGATTTGATGGGATTCAGTATGTTTATACATAGCTATTTTGAGACACACATATTACTTTTTCCTATACTAAATTTTGGAAATCATAGTCACCGAATTGAAATTACAGTTAAGTGTTAACAAAATCATGTTAAAAAATACAGTTAAGTGTTAACAAAATCATGTGACTTACATTATGATAGAAGATTAAACATATTTGCTCATTAGGTTCACAGTAAAAATTATGTCATGCTTGAGAAAACCAGATATTTTTGTTATTTTTTTCATGTACGATTTTCAAAAATTTTGTTTTAGAGCAACTAACTTCACAGTTTTGTTTTGCTGTTGAAGATTCCAGAAGCTTGAGACCTGGAATTTTTCTAATGTTAAGTGTACAAGAAAAGTAAATTTTGCCCAGCAGCATTGCGGAATCTAACTGTTGGAAAGCATATGATTATCTTAATGATGGATTGTTTGCACACTTTTCAATGAATCACTGTGTTATTTTCCTCAATCCCATCACTGGCACATACCAACTCAATTGAGCAAATTTGATCAGCCTTAAAGAGCGGAATAAAAGGCACCTAAAAAGTAAAGGGAGAGTTAGACTCATACTTGATCGAATATATGTAGGGGCAAATTCTCAATGGCAAAACATCATTGGAGATGGTAAAAACTTTTCTTGTCTTGATAAAATGGGCTTATCAAATTGTCAGGGAAAAAATGAACAAAGTATAGAATTTTGAAATTTTATTTAGACCTTAATTTCTTCTGTAAATTTGTTACATGGAATAATGATTTGTACAATTTTACAATTATTGAAATTCATAAAAGCTTCCTTTTATATTAGGTTTATTCATTTATGGTTATATGATTTTTTCATAATGTTTACATGTGTCCTTTTGTTATTAGCATTTCTTTTATTTTTCTTAGCAACAACTGTAAAACCAATACTTCATTGTTAGCATCAATTGACCATGCCCCATTTGCCCTTGGTAACAATCTTGAAAATTGGATCAAACGAATTACATATACTAGGTCTTTAGCCAATAAATTTATGATATACTAATATGAATAAGTCTTTTTATCTGTTTTTTTTAATTCAATACTTTATTATTTTGATGCTTAACTTCATTAAAATAATTCCTCAGCTTATTACAGGTTGCAATATGTTTACTTATCCCTAAAATATATCATTAGATTAAAAATTACAAGATCAAATTTTCTTATTTTCAGTAATAATTAAAAAAAAAATTCTTGTCATTTATTCTAATATTATAATAAATCTCATGACTTTTATATGAAAAAAATATCAATATTATAAAGAATAGAATTTTGAATTCAGACAAAGACAAATATGTTTTTTTGCTTGATTAAATAAATTGAAAAATACTTCTTGACTATCACACAGGTACAAAACATGATAAAATATAAAAACTTGAAATTCAAGTTTCTTACATTTCGATGTTTCAAATTTAGATATTTTATGATAAACATAAATAAATGAAGTTATATATGGATAATATCATTAATTCGTCATTTGGTTGACTTGCAAATTATATTTTAGTTAAATAAAAAATATTTAAATATCATAATTCTAAAATAAAAGTCATTACATTACCTTTGAAGCTTCAGTTGTTTCGACATCTAATGCTTCTGCAATTGGCTTCAGAATTTGATTTGGGGGCAATTCTTTTTCTCGGAACTTAAATGCATTATCAATGATATCAATAACTTGTTGCTTGGATGATGCCTTAATTGAGAGAATAAAAAAATCACTAAAAGCTATTTTTAAATATTTGCATTAACCCCTCCTTGTTCAATATCACACATTAAGCTATCTTATGTACAAAGGCTAGCACCAAATATTATGCAAGGAAGAGAAATATTCTGTATATATGATTCAAACAAAGAAGTTTCATGCATTATTTCAACATTATATCTATACAGCATCATATATCTTTAACAACAAAAACTATTATAATACAATATGCAATTATAAAATATTTTACATTTTTATTATTCATCAATAAAAAATGAAATTCCTAATGTTACCCAAGACCATGATAATTTCTGGATATTTATAGTGTCCACAACAATAAAACTTCAATGCAATAATGAGGAAAGCCACAGTAACCTGGTTACCAGAAGTGTGTTCTTTTTGTTACAAGAAATAAGTAAATTCTAAACTTAACCCATCTTAAAATCTATCGTTTTGTTAACAGTGGCTGGGGTACATAAAATGGGTTACTCAGTGTTTTCAAATCCCTGATATGATACCTTTAAGGATGGTAAGCCAATTTTAGGATTTTTCTGTTTGGTTCCTGCTTTCACATTTTTAAAACTCATATCTCAACTCCATTAAGATCTGCAGACTTTATAAATAAAGTACATGACCCAAACAAATGAAACGGAAGCTTAATATTGTTTTAAGACATCTGGCACAAAATATACTAAAAAGCAGAGATTCTTGAATACTAACTTCAACCTAACTAATTTGAAAAAGGAAAATGATGAGGAAACAAATAATGAAATTAATCTACTTTTAATTTATGAAATTTTTCTCAGACGATTAATAATGAATTTTCCTTCAAAATAAACTTTATTAACATAGATTGAAATGAATTGACAGACAATTATTATGAACAATATAATATAGACCAGTTACTTCTTAATTCTTAACTGTTTCAATACTTTTGGTAATTTCAAAAGACAATAAATGAGTATGATCAACATTTATATATTAACTTTGCATTTTGTAAAAAGTGATTAAAATTTGCAACACTTGACAACATACTTTTTAGGAGAAAATGATTGATGGGATAATACATAAATACCTCAAGTGACAAAAGCTTTTTAGTAAAAGATGCAAGCTGTTTAAAGTGTCATGTGGCTCCTTAGAACAGTTAAGACTACTGCATAGCTGTTTTGCATAAATGTGATAAAATAATGAATAAGTATATATGAATATGAATAATGAATGATAAAAATTCTATTACAAAGTTACAAACCATGAAAAGTTTTTATCTTGTAGAAATATTGTCGAATAAAATTTTTAATAAAAGAAAATTAAACAATTAGAAATTTCATTGTTAGCGGAAATCACTGAGTAAAAAAAACCAAAATACTTTCGTCAAACAGTTAGAAAACAACATTTTTTAATAATATCATACAAAATCTTTGGATTTACTAATAGGGATAAATACAAACAAATTTCAGCGAAGAAACGCTGTTTGCTGGTAAAAACTATAATTCTGTAATGTCTAAAAAATAAAATTAAAATTTTAAATCATCATAAAATTAAAAATATTATTCCTCAAAAGCAATGGTCAAGACAAAAAAATAAAAAAAAAATTGTAATTTTAAGTTGGTTACATTAACATGAATTTAAATGCGACAACAATGTTTTATAAAAATAAAGAAATAAAAATTGAGAATCCTTTACATCTTTACATTAATTATTAATAAAAATTGGTATTTTCAATAATAAATGAAATTAAAGTTTTCTATAAATGTATATTTGATTTGTATCTAAAAAGTGTAGCAAATGCTAAATTTTATGATGAAAAATATTACTTTCAATAGCAAAAGTAGAATATCAAAATTTATCTGCAATGTAGCCATTATGTTTCTTAATATAAATGAAATACAAAATTATTTCTTCATATCACTTTCATTACCACCCATTCATAAATTGTTACAATACTTTTCTACATCAATCCGATTTGTATCCAGCTATCTACATTTACCGACCGCATCCTGCAAAGCCAGCTGCTTAATAACTTCGAACTACAATAAAATAATGTAGGTAACACTCGAGCTAGCATGAATTACTTCCAATATTTGTATTAAAATAGTATTCCTTTCTAGAAATTTTTAAAATGATTGTAGAATCGAAAACTAAGGAAATTATGAAGTTTTAATAAATATTGCATGTTATTCCTCATTGCAATGTACAGAATTTTGATCATCTTAAATGCACTGTATAAATAGTTTCATTATTTTTGTATATTATTATGAAAAGAAAACATCAAATGTACTTGGAACTTACTACTAGGATCTAGGGCTGGATAGGGTTCTAGCCTTTCGGCCATTTACCTTTTATTCCTAAAAGAATAATCTAAGACAATGGTAGTTAAACTATTATTGCCTAAAGATGAGATTTGCATAAGAAATTGAGGAAAGTCCTCCCAATGAGGCAGTACTCTGCATGGCAAGTAAGTTGGAACTTTTAGTCAGAACAGATGACTATCCCTGTATTCGTTTTTGAAAATAATAAAACAGTTAATTATTTGCTTAAATGCTAAAAATGTGTGTATTTGTTGAACCCTTATATTACATCAGGGGTGGCCAAACTTTTGGGATCCGGAGTCTAATCTATATTCAAAGAATCGAAGGCGGTCTACCAATGGCAGAGCTATATTAACGTAACGCAATTATTTATTTTCGGTAACAAGAAAAAATGGTAAATTATGTAATTTTCTAAATAAAAATTAATATTAATATTTACAAAACTAATATTTACTGACGAAAATAATCAAAGTATTCATATATCAAAAACTGACCATCTTATTTACTTCGTTTAGTTGAAATTTGGCACTTTATATCTGCGTCAAGTTTATCATATTGTGACTGGTACGAGCTTAATGTAATGTATAAACACGAAATTAAATGTTCATCTGTTAAATGCGACCAATGTTTGTTTTTTCTTCATGGTTCAAAAAGCAGGTTCACAAAGATAAATCGATCCAAAGTATGATTTCAAATACAAAATCAATTAGAAAATATTCGGAAACAAGAATGGTTTGTTCGCAAGACGCCCATTAATTCGTCTACCATTGACGCAGAACTACAGACGTTTCTGCCACCAATTGTGCAATAAAAGAAGGAAGTGGACGACAGAATGGAATGAAATAGTATTTACTGACGAGTTATGTTTCTGTCTGCAACACCACGATGATCGCATTCGAGTCTGGAGACACCGTGGAGAGAGGATGCTAAACAGCTGCGTCACCCACCGCCACACTAGTCCTGCACTGGGTAGTATGGTATGGGGCGGTACTGGATATTACTCTCGCACTCCTCTAGTACACATTAGCAGTACTTTAAACAGCCAGGGCTACATCTCCGTGGTGTTGGAGAGAATTGTTCTTCCCAACCTTCAGGGCTTGCTCACAGCCATATTTCAACTAGATGATGCACGACCAAACGTGGCATGCATTATCCTATAGTTTTTCGTCAACCACCAGATTGAATTGCTTCCCCGGCCGGGTAGACATTATATCCATAATTCAAATTAAAGTGATAAAATCAGAAAAACAAAAAATGTAACCTTTATTTTCTTAAGCAAATTAAGAATATTTTTGTGTAGTTTAAATTTTGTAATAATTATTAGAGACGTGGAATACAATTGCATACTAATAAGTACATGCTAAATATGTATAAATACTGTATCTACAAGAATAAAACGCAATCAATACATACTCATAAAGTCAGAGTACTCTGACAAAAAAAAAAAAAAAAAAAAATCAGAAATAAATTAATGAGAAGATTAGTTTTCTTAGAAAATGTATGATGAAAGCATTTTGAAAATATTTTTGTACACGAACACATATTTTTATAATGATATCAATTTAAAAATAAAAATTTTAGCAACATTTTCAAATAAAGAAAACTGCAATCAACTAATCAAAGGAAAAATATATAAACTTTTAAGTATACATACTCTTAAAGATATTGTAAAACAAACACATATAATCAGGTTATAATTAAATTTTTAAGAAATTAGCCAATTAATTAACAAAAGATGATTTGTTCATTTTGCTTGTGTGTAGGCAAACTTTTTTAAATTCTCACTTCTCATGAAAATAAAATAAAAACTTGTTTCAACACATAACAAGAAATTGTAAAATATATTGTAAAATTCTATATTGAACTAAAACTTTATTACCATTTCTAAATAAGAATGAAAAAATGTCTGTGTAAAACAAAATATATACTTTATTTGATATGGAAACTGTCTTTCTAAAGTAGTTCACGATGAACATTTCATTACACGAAAGAGAACTAAAATATAATAGGAACCATACTTGATAAAAAAAAAAAAGTATTACAATTCCCCATATGATTTAGAATACTTTAAATTAATAATTCTAGTTTGAACTTTTGGTAAATGTGTGAAACTTATTTTGTCATATTTGATACCATTATAAATCATTACATATTGGTATCTGATAAAATAAAGAAAAGTAAATTTTATTTATTCGAGAATATTTAGTTAAGGTTGCTCATTTAGAAACACTGCTACATATTTTCCTATTTTTCACAAGTTTTCTGTCATTTAGAAACTTACACACATTAAAATTATTGACCAAATTCCAATGTCATCAACTTAGCAAGGAAAATTTTCCAAATATTTCTTATGCTTGCAAATATTTTTCCGTAGTCTTAAATTTATAAATCATTTTAAAAATATTAAAGGAGTCAATAAAAAACGTTTCATTCTAATATTCCATAACATGAAACTAAAATTAAGACATTAACATGCGTCAAAAATTTATAAATCAAAATGTAATTCTGCTAAAAAAGAATTTTTGTTTACAGAAGAGTTGAATGTATTCAAACTAACTGCATAGTTATAAAATGATATTGAAATTTATTTTAATTCAGTTAATGGTTTATATTTTGATTCTTTTATATTTCAAACTTACAATAAATTAATAAACAAAAACAGTGTGACTTAATGAAAGCAATTAATTTGCTTTTACTATATCATTGTCTAGCCTAAATTTTTATAATAATTTTTGAAAATATTTTATCATTTATTGATGCAATTTAAAAATATAACTAGAGATATATATCATTTAAACCAATATCTATTGATTATGTTATTAAAGACACCTCTTGGAGGAATTTATTAAGACTGCTGAAAAACTTGTGGAAATTATTTCTTAAAAATATGTGAATGTAAAACTGACTTTTCGTCTTATATAGTGGGTTGACTAATAGATGTAAGTAAATATGCCTGGCAGGGATAGACACTGTCACCCCAAAAGGTGGTACTTGCTATACATAGAGCTTGTACAAATTCAAGAATCATATTATTTTTTAGAACAGTACTGTTATGGGTATTTCCATGCCCCTGGATGCAACATTTTGTATAGCTAAATCCGTTGATGCAATGGTTTGCACTTTAACTAAAAATGTGGCTTTTTTGTTACGAATCTTTTCTGCATCAATTCCCCCTGCTGAAAGAATTGGTACGCATATACAATGAACTCTTCCAAACCCACTGGGAAACTGGGAAATGTGAAGAAATTCTCACTGATTTGCAAGGAAACATAATAGTTATATTTTTAAAAGAATGCTAAAATGAAAGGGTATACCTTGATTTCCACGGTGACTGGAATGAAAACGACTTCAAGTTTATTTCCAAGCTACTATCACCAGCCTTTAATTTATGGTTTCCATACCTCAGCAATTGCTTTAGTATGAAGTCAAATGCCTTGTCTTTTTCATACGATATTCGCCATATGAATTCCGCAAGATAAGACTCTAAATGATGACGAGCAATACTTCTTTGCTTTTTGTTTCGTAACTTAATTGAGCCCCACAATCTTTCTACATTTTGACTGTGAACACCCGTTGTTCCATCAATAAAATTGAAAGTATGCTTCCCAGTTTTAATGGCTGTAACACGCCTTTTCAAGGTCGTTCGTTTTGATACTAGCCGACAATACGAATAAATAGTTGGTCCTTCCTTTATATAGTCTAAAATCATTGATATAAGTGTATTTGCTTTTTCAATTAGAAACTTGACAAGAAAATACTCATCCCATTCACGGCTTAATCTACTGAATATCATTGTTGTGGAAGTACTCTGCCAGGGTTATTTTTTTGGAGCACGAATAAGCTCCCATAAATTCCACCCATTTTTCCAGGGCCATTAATTCATTCTTTCCGTTTTTGAAGTAAATTTAAATGACAAACTTGTATCATATTATTGTTCCAGTCATACATTTTGAAAATGTTTTGCTGTTTATCGCACCTCTTGAGAGATGTTAATTCCTCTACCTATTAGTACATGAAACGCAGTGGTGTTAAGAATGGTATTCTGAAACCACTAAATCAAATGTCGGATATAATACTAATTTTTTTCACACCTTTTCACATTGTACTGCCACATTTCTTTACATTTAGTTTCATTTCATGTCCATTTACGCATATTTTATTGCTTACTGAAATTAATATGCGTATTAATATAATTTTTTTCAGGACAAAAGAAATGGCATCTTCCTCACTTAAATTAATAATTGTCACTATTTTTTGACAAGATTAAATTGGAAAAAAAAAATACTATTTCATGCTGTTCGAATGCAAATCAAAAATGAAAGTGTGTCCCTCATCCCCCCCCCCATAATTTGGCGAGTTATTCTGTTCGCTGTGAAAATCAAGATGTACGAATAAAAAATAATTTAATTTCAATAATATGTTTTGAATATATATATAATAGGAAACATACTAACGTATTATCCAATTAATCATATTTGACAAAATATATGAAGTCTAATTATACCAGTTATAATCATTTTTTCATCATTTGAGTAAAAATAAAAGTTAATGTATAGCTTTATGTTTAGTTAATGTTTCCAGATTTCATGATGAATTCCAATATGAGAATTTAATTTGTTGCCAAGTTTTGTTTACAGTACGCTATCTTGCTATTTCTTCATTCAATTTTATCGTTTGAACTTCACATTTAAAATGTTGAAAACTAATCTTTGTCGACGTGAAAAGGAATCTGGTTTCTGCATGTTTGATTATAAACTAATGTATATGAAAAGGGGAAAAAAAAAAAAGAATTTGGAATAGATAATGGGTTCTAAAGAAAAAAAATCTTTGTTGTTTTAATGATTTAATGAAGGAATTTGCTTTTGAAGTATGTTTCTGAAATAATTTTAAAAGTATATTTTAGGTATGAATAAAAGTCTATTTACACACTCCGGGTTTCTCGTCCGAATTAGCAATATGACGTCATCAAGGCTGAGAAATCAGTTTCTCGGATTCGAGAGTGGTGTTTACATGATACGATTTCTCGCAATCGATATTTTAACTTCTATCGTAGTTTCACTATTGATTTTCATTGATTGCTATTTTGCTTACAGATGTTATGTCTTTCGAATTCAGTATTTAATTTGTGCTTTCTTTTTTCTGTTTTTCAATATGAATGACGAAATAAAAACTACATAGATATGGCCTCAATCTGTATTCTTCAATTAAAATTTCGATGTTTTCTTTACTCCAATTCATTTTGATAACTGATCACTTGCAAAAAAAAAAAAAAAAAAAAAAAAAAAAAATGATTTTCATCCGATGACGTCATTTTTCCATAAAGCTGATTGGCTGTAGAAAAATCTCGGATAAAAAAAGTAGCACATGTCTTACTTCCTTCCGAGATCGGATCGTGATCTCCGAGAACGTGATTACACACTCCGATTTCATGATGGCAACGAGATCCGAGCAAGTTTGGACGAGAAACTCGGAACGTGTAAATAGGTCTTAAGTTTTAATCAGTCATAGTATTATTAGTATTTTTATATTTTAAGGATTGTATGAAATTTGTAAAAGGATTAAAAATAAGGTTTTCGTTCTAAAAATTTCACATGATGGCAGTGAAATAAACACTAAATTTTTCCTTTTCATTAAAAGAATATTATGCCTTAATTGAATTAGAACATTGTTACATTCTATCAAGTTCGCAGATATGGAAAAATGACTCACAGGGAAAAGACGAACCACTGTCACCGTCATTAAAATAAGCCAAGATTATATTCACCAATAATTTTGTAATACATCAAAATATGAATTTTCTGCAAATTCCAAGAAGAATCGATATTATATGCCATCAGCAACAATTCCAGTTTAACTCTTACGCATGAATAACAAATAAAACTATTTTCTCAGATACGCATTTAGAATATACTCGTTATTTTGTTTAATCCTGCTGTAAATAAATAAATAAATAACAATTAGGAAGTTAAATTTTTGAGAAGAAGCAACTTTTCATCCTAGGCACGAAAAAACATTGCGTCAAATGGAAATTTTATTTTGTTTCTGATTTTAACATAGAAACTAGTTTTGGCTGTTTACCGCAGACGATGAAAATTATTTTGCACTATATACATAAAAAAAAAAAAAAAAAAAAAAAAAAAAAAAAAAAAATACCAAGAAGGTATTTTGAGATCATGAAATTTGGAATGTAGAAATATCTTAATTTAACATGAAAGCGATCAAGTTTTCAAGGCAAATGAACAGGAATTTCGATCATAGAGCTCATTTCTAGCGAGTACTTCCAACTCCCTCTACAATATGTATTCTAGAGGATGTTGATACATCGCAAAGTATAAAACTAGTAACAGAGGCAAAAAATTCATCTTTTCTTGTTGCTGCCAATTTTGATTCCGTAAAGAAGCAACTAAAAATGTCATCAAGAATATCGGAGACCTTACATACACTAAATGACTTCGAATGTGGTCACATTGAAGGGTTGCGTGGATTCCCCATGAGTGGTCATACCAAGCAATAGACCGCCACCTGCCACATACAGACACTTCTGTGCAATGATGATGGCACAGCAACTGTTGCTATTAGGAAATTGCGAAGAAATTAAGTCTCTGGAAAGCAAAGGAGCACAAATGCAAAACAAGACAGGATGGTTGTCCACCAGGCCTGCATCACCCCAACAGTATCATTGTGGACCATTCAACGAACTAAAATCTCGTCTATACCGTACACCATCTCACTGCGATTTGAGGGAGAATTGCGCTCAAAGAGGTCCTTAAGACGTTTGCCTTTGACCCCTCAACATCAGCGGAATCCTTTAGAATGTTTCGCAGCAGATCATCATAATTGTTATCAAACTGGTATCGTATAGTATTCAGCGATGAGTCCCACTTGACTCTCAAAGCAGTAGACCACCGTGTTTTTGTCTGGAGAGAATGTGGCCAGCGGTCCAATCAGCCTTTGTCTAAACCCCTTATTACATTTGATTTGGCGAAATTTCAGTTTGAGCAACTCCCATAGACTTAACATTACTTGACGTCACAGCTTAATTTTCGGCAATTCAGACTCATTGACCAATGAATGTTCGAGATTTCTATTAGGTTTGCTGTAAAAAAATAGCTGTTTTACTTAATTTAATAATAGATTGCTTTTCTGACTAACATGTTTAAGGTTGTCATATTTTGCTCAGTAGGTGTCCAGATTTCATGATGAACTCCTATTTGGGAATTTAATTTGTATCCACATTTTGCTTACACTACGCTATCTTGCTATTTTTTTCACTCAATTTTATCATTTGAAATTGACAAAGCAAATCCTTGTCGCTGTCAAAAAGAAAAATATTTGGTTGCTGCATGTTTGATTATAAATAAATATATTCAAAAAAAAAAAAAAATGGAGTAGACAATGACTTTTAAAGAGACAAAATCTTGGTTGTTTTAATAACTTAATGAGGTAACTTGCTTTAAAAATGTGTTTCTGAAATAATTTTGAAAGTATATTTTAGGTATGTACAGAATAAGTCTTAATCAGCCATACTATTATTAGTATTTGTATATTTTAAGGATTATATGAAATTTGTAAAATGATTAAAAAATAAGGTTTTTGTTCTAAAAATTTCACATGATGGCAGTGAAATTAACAATTAAATTTCATTATCTGTTGTTCAATAATGTGCGAAAATTTTTAAACCCAATTTAATTATTTTCCTCTTGGCTGCTTTCATCTAACTGGTCCACTCAGAACAGAGAAAGATATTGGAAAGAAAATAACTCTAAATACTTTTACAACTAATCTTTAAATTGCTGTTAAAGAAATATCACAAAAATTATATACCATTCTAACAAATTTTCAATTCTTGTTAAATTTAAATTTTGTGAATTTAACATAATTTACTTATAAAATTTAAGTATCTTTAGGTTTATAAAAAATTTATTAAAATGCATATTTCCCATCCATTCCAGAAGGAAAAAAAAAGTAAAGTCCTTAAGACATACAGAAATGTATGCAAGTATTTATTGTAACTCTTTCATATTAAACATTCTTTTTTGTAAATATTGCCTCACATTTATTTCCCTTGGAAAATGTAAAGCAATTGCAAATAAGGTGTGATATCGAATATATTATTGTATTAATTATTCAATTTAACCATATGATGTATGGAAATGTTCAGGAAGTACAAGTAACCATAAATTGTAAAATATTTCGAGTGGAGTTAAAATAAAAATACCCTCGATTTATGCTCTCATTGGTAATTTTATTGACAGAAAATATCAAAAATTGTAAACTGAATTATATTGCTACATTTTTTACACTTATAGGACTCTGAAGGATATAGGAAATATTTGCAAATGACTGCTGAAACATTTGAAGATATAATCACAAAAATGAAGCCTTTACTTGAAAAGAAGACAAAGTTTAGAAAGCCAATACTAGCTACTGAGAAATTATCTAACTTTAAGATTTATAGCAACAAGTATTAAAATATTAATGTTTATGGATATAGTTTAATGTCCGTAATATCTTGATGTGTCAAACCTCATAGTCCTGTTTGTATCGTAATATATAGGTTTAATAAATTTCATGTTTAAAGTGCATAAATTAACAGTTCAGCTCAACATTCATGATCTGTCTCCTTCATTTTGTTCCTAATAATCTCATTCTTAAATTGTTCAACCTGTAAATGTAAGTAAATGTAACAACCTGTAATTAGTCCTTTTTTCCAAATACTCGTTACTTCCATTAACAAAATTAGTGTGGGTCCAGGTATCTTGTAGCTGTGTCCAGTGAAGAAGAGCCAATGACAGAGCGAGTAAGTGCTAGTTACAATGTAATCGTGTAATTACACTGATTACTTTGTAACAAGCCTACATTGATTACTTTGTTACAAACCGTTGATCCAGGTGGAGTTGGTGAGAATACTCTAGAATAATGGTTTGGCAATTTCATAAAGTGCGTGGGTTGCAATCCCAGATATGTAATATACATGTTACAATTTTTATTTATATTAGGGTGATTTAATTAACCGAAAGCTAGTATAAACTTTATGGAAGAATAATGATTGCTTTGTTAAGTCAATACTTAAATACAATTTTCAAAATATAAAATGATTAAGTATATACAATAAATTTAAGAGGAATAAGGAAAATGGACGACAAGTAAATAGTAAACCCTGATATACCATCTGTAGGGAAGCTCTACACTTATCCCCACAGAGTAAGAAACTAATGGCAAGGGAATGCAATCCATCAGAAAACACGACAGATGGCGCCATTCAGAGAGTTTTGTTTTTTTCAATAGTTCAAAAATTAATTGAAATTAAAAGTCAGTGGATGGGTTAAAGAATAGCACAGACCTAGGCCTGTAGAAATTTATGATGTAATAAGGGCTGTAGTTGTCTATTGCTTGAATTTCAGCATTACGTATATTGCACAATTTACCGCACAATTTGTGTGCAAGAAGCTTAATGTATCTAGTTAATGGAAGCATTCCTAGATTTTTCTAATAAGGGTATTTCTGTAACATGGCTGAGATTTGGAAGTAAGTCTTAATAATTTATTTTGCTAACTCTCATATTAGTGACACAAGCCCCTCCCAAATTAGAACTGCTTAGATTTAAAATTGGTCTCAGGTATGATTTGCAAATAACTTGTGCAGAAATCTAGGAATTGTGATCTAGAAAGAGGTTTAATGTGCGCTTGACATCAATAAATTTATTTTAAAAATCAGTTATATATGGTTTCCATGTCAATCTCTTGTTGATCTTCACTCCCAGATAGATTACTATTGTTTCCCAGGATATGCTGGTTCCTGGAGCTGGTAGCAGCTTTTCTGTTTCTTGGTGAATAGAACTTTCTGCTTTAATTTTAACTTTCCACTTTTCTAGACAGATTTCCATATCTGATAGATGTTATGTCATGGAATGTTTGGTGGTTCTAATAACTTGCCAAAGTAGAGATATCATCCACGAAAAGACAGGTCATTGTATTTAAGATATGGGGCATATCACTAATATAAAGGCTTTTTCAGAAACGGGCCCAGCAGTGATCCGTACTGGGCGCCTGCATGAATGTATTTCCCGTTGAATATAAATTATCGACCCTTACGGTAAAACTTCTATTGTTGAGGTAATTTGCAATTAATCTAATTTAGTTACAAATAAAATATTTTAATAATGAATAGTTAAAAAAAAATTTTTTTTGCAGTGTGAACTTCTCCATAATTTTAGTCATAAATGGTAGAAGGGAAATCTGTATGTAATTTATTAGGATTTTAGGGTTTTTCCCCGGCCTTTTAACTGGCACTACCAACTCTTTTTCCCATCGAAATGGAAGGCAACCATGCCTCAGTATGTCATTAATAACACTGTTGAGAAGTATAATAGCAATTTTAGGGAGCTGTTTCAAGCTCTTGTTAGAGATGTTGTTTTTTCCTGGGCTCTTTTTGGAGTTCAGATTTATGATGACTCCTTCCATTTCTGATGCTTGGATAGGATTGAATTCCTGTACCGATGTGCATATTTAAATGTTAAGTAGATGGTCATTACCACAATATGTGACTTCAGTGTCATTTTGAGCATCTTTCAAATTATCTGTTAGAATCGGAAGGCATCGCTTAGAATGTTTTAATTTATTTCTCGCCCTCCAGAAGAAACCATCATCCACATTTAAGTTTATAAGGTAGTTACTCCATGATTTGTAGTTGTGTTGTGCAATTTCTTTTTCATTTTCCTTTTAAAAGAGTTAATTTCCGACTTAATTTGAGGGATCTGGTGTCGGTTGTAGAAATTCCTTAGTCTATTTCTTTTTTTATTAAATCAATGATAGTGTAAGGCAAATAGATTGTGTAAGGCAAATAGATTGTGTAAGGCAAATAGATTGCAAACTACGTCCCATAGCTAGTGACGTCTAGTGATGGGTAGTTATTTTTTTTTTTGCACCTGGAAGTACTGATTACAGTTACTTTTATTACTTATCAAGTATTTTTCCGATTATTTTTTGTAGTTATTACATTCCGTTTAGTGCTGACATCTATATATAAATATATATATATATATATGAAAATAATTCAATGTGTATAATGTTGTATAAGTTTTATAAGTAAATTGATTACAGGTTGCTACATTAAAATATCAGGCACTTTTTCTTATGTCTTCATAACGGTTATAAACAGATAACCATACGTAACATTTACAAAACTGATCTAATGACTTTTCAAATAATTTCAATTACATCCTGTTACTGAATAACATATTATTTTAGCAATATTTATGAATATGTATGTTATATAATATTGTTATATTAAACGATTACAATTTCTGAGATTGGGATGGGACGTATTTACTTTTTTTGTACATGGTTAGTACTGATTACAGTTACTTTTAAAGTAACAAGTAACTAAATTTATAGTTTTATTTTTATTTAATTCCATAAAATTAACTTGCAGCAACATTAATTTAAATCATTATCCTTTAAATATAAACATTTCACTTAAATGTTGATAAAAAGAATTATAAATCTTTTTATTTATGCTACTTGTCTTTTAATTACAATTTTATGCTTTTTTTATAATGTGTTAACTTTTTGACTGAGGTAGAGAAATATAAGTTATTTCCTCCATAAACAGTTTTTCTGTGAAAAATTTCGAATTTATAAATTTTCATAAACATATTTTGTTCAATATAAAAATTCATATTTTGTTATTTACAAATAGAAGTTTTCAAAATTTATATAGAAGTTAAAAAAATAGAAGTTTTCAAAATTTATATTTGTATGTGTTTAAAGTAAATTTTCAAATTACTCAATAGTAATTTTCAATGTTAATTGAAATATAAAATTAGATAAAATAAGAAAATAACTTCTATTTTTTAACTTAAAAAGTTTAATTTTTTGTTTGAATTTAGTTAAGTTTTGTCAATTATATAAATAAAATTTTAGAATTAAATGGTAAATAGTTTGTAAAGAATTGTAATGTGGGAGGATTAATCTATTGTAAAGAGGATATTTTTAAAGTTTGCTTAGAAAAATCCAGCAATTAATTAAAGAAAAAAACTTTTTAAATTTCTTATATTTTCCTATTATTAAACATTAGTATGAAGCGATCATAGTAATATTATAATAAATAATTATTATAATATAAGAAATAGTAGCTTTTCATATAAAAGGCGTTTATTTGTAGAGAATTTTAATGTAGTAGATAAACTAGGTTTTTCTGAAATAAAAATTGCATTAACTTACGTATTTTGTTTAATTTTAAGAATCTTAATCAATTTATCGATAAATAAAGTAGATTTTCAATTAAAACTGTTTTAATAATGCTTAAGTATTAAGAGATGATGATAAAGATATAATAGATACGATCATTCTATATAAAGGTACATTTTATAATTGTATAAGAATTCTTTAAGTATCAAAAAATACAATACATTTTTACCAAAAAACTAAATTTTATAATGTTTGAATGTAAAACATTGAGTAATGTGAAATATTTAATACAAAATGGGATAACAAAAATACAAGTATTTAATTTATATTAAACCATAATTTAAAAAATACACATAACAATATAAATCAAGATAAAAAGTAAAAAGTGACTTAATTTAAACATTTTATTTTTCATTTCGAAATTCTAAACTAAAATTAATGAAATACCTTCATTAGATTTTAATCTGCATTCTCATTAAATGAATAAAAATTAATTGTAGGGTAAAAATGCAAAATAACTTTTTTTTCCAAAAGTTTCAATTCTGCATATTTGTAGTAAAATATAGTGAAATTAAACGATAGGAAAGTATAAAATATTTACATGGTATCATAATAAAAAAAAATACACATAGTAATAAAAATATCGATGGAAAAACGTAAACGGAATTAATTTAAGCGTTTTATTTTTAATTTAAGAAAGCTGAAAACCAAAATAAAATAAATTTTTATTCAATTTGGTTCAAATAAATATATTCCTTCTACATAAAAGTATTTTTATGGTTTAATAAAAATTCATTATATGAAATTTCATTCAACTATTCAATGCAAATTACTTTGATATAGAATGCACACATTCTTTCAAGACTTGTTGATTATTAAAAAATACAAAGCCATTTTGCTTGCAAAATTTAAATGCATAGTTATATTTTAATGCAAAATATTGTGAAATAAAACAATGGTTGAATCTAAAAAATTCTTATATTTACATAAAGCTATAGTAAAAGAATTAGCAAGATGCTAAACAAAAGTAGCAACAAAAATTCATATAATATGGAATCTTTTTTCGTTTAGAACATTTAAAATAAATTGATATTTCTTATGAGAAAAAAGATTTTACATGAAAAATGTAATTTATTTTCCTAGAAGTAAATATTTTTACAAGAAATCATAAAGTGATTATTTACGTGGACACTTTTCATTGATTCATTCTCAGAATGTTTCTTCATTCTTGGAATAGCTCTTTAGGTAATTACATAATTGCTTAGATTTTATTGGTTAAAAAGCATTTTTGAAAAGAGGAAAAAATTGATGATATATTTGTTAATGTAAAAACTATTTATTAATTACTTTAAAAATATTATAATATTTTTGAAACTGAAATATGCTAAAAAAAATTTCCATTCCTTTTTTGTTCAAGTCATTGGAGTAATTAAAAAGAAAAAATTTAATTAAAAATAAAATTAAAATCTTTTAAAAAAGTAATAACAAAATAAAAATTAAAGTTGTTAAATACATAATTTAAATATCAGTATTTTTACATAAAAAAACGTGATATATTTGAAAAAAAAAATTGTAATTACTGAGTAAATGTGCCATGATTATTGATTTTTTCACAACAGAAATTCATTACGTTTAATCTGTTCTCCTCTCCAACTGAAAGCGATTTTCGAATTCTCAAGAGTTACTTTTACAATTAAATCAACTGCTATTTCCCTTCTCCTACGTGTAAGGAAAGATTGCCTAAATACTACTTCATCTTATACTTTCTACATCTGTATCGATGACATTGTTACTTTTCATTGCTGGACTCGCTCTATCATTGGTTCTTTTGCTCTTGAAACAGGTACTTTACGTTGAATACCTATCAGCTAATCTGATTACTTTGAATCAGGTACTTCCAGTCGATTACATTGTAACTCAACCTATTTCAAGATGCTATTGTTACTTTTGTTCCTGAAACAGTTACTTCCATTAGAGTACATTGTAATTGAACTTATTTCAGGATAACCGGATCCGCTCTAATTTTGTTACTGGAATATTTGGAAAAAGAAGTAATGATTACAGAATGTTATATTAAAATAACAATTACAAAACATGGAAGCAAAATAACAATAACATTTCTTTTCATTCCTAATAGATATGTGATGTAATTGTGACGTTAAACTAATGAAACTTTATTTTCATCAATTGAACACACACACATATAATTTTAATTAAATTAAATTTTATTATAATAAATAGTTTAATTTTAATTAATTAATAAATAATTTAATTAGTTTTTAATCAAAGGTAATATTTAATATTAAAAAAATATTTTAATGGCCTCTTGGTCTGTGTACAAAACATTGGTTACAGGCACAGACCAATATTTCCTATCTTGATATGTGGTTACAGTCTTTCCACCTATATCTGACGTCATCACTGTAACAGAATTGTTGCCACTTTTACGTACTTAATATAGAAGACAAAAACTTATTTTCCCAAGTATAAGTATGGCAATAGCTTACAGTAAACTTTAGCTGAAGCAGACGAAAACTATTGAAAATATTCAAACTAGAAAGATAACATAGAGATTCGTGAGTCAAAGTCTAAAGGTTTAATCAAAATGGCTGATGGTAATTTAAATAACGAAATTTATTGTGTAAGTATTTCTAAATTAGGAATATTTTCATTCTGAAAAAATTTTATTTTATTAAACGATAAAATTTTTATAAGGTGAAAACCATAATGTATACATTAAAAATGATTTTATTAGAATAATTTCTATCAATTCTTTCAAAAGCAAAAAAAGTGATTTTATTATTTTTTTAAAAAGACTTTTATTTCATTTTTTCTTACACAACATAAAATTTCGTATCCCATTTTCGAAAATTTTCTGTTTTTTTTAATCCCGTTTTTAGAAATCCTCAAAAAAATTTAAATCTGTTAGAAAATAATCCAGTTTTTATTTAAGAAATTAATTTTATTCACGTGAAAGTGTAAAAAGTTATTTTAAAATAAATTTTTTTTTAAATGTACAATTAACTCTGAATTGTCTTAATTTAAATTATGAAAAAAAAATTTAATTTTTAAATGTTTTTAAAATAAAAGATTCTTTGACATCAGTTGGTTTTTGAATTGTCTCTATTTTATTCATTAAAATTTTACAGTTATTATTGTCTCCATAAGTGCTGAAACAATATTTTTGTATTATATAGCATGATCCTGTATATTAATATAGAACAATTCCACAATTTAACTATGAATCAAGTATATATGCATTTAAATATGCCAGAAATTATCTTATTTGGTCATTTTGTATGGTTATTTGAAGCTTCAACTTTTAATATGAGTACTGAAATTATTGCTATGCATTATTTTCAGTACTCTTATAAGTTTTTTAATATTTTCACTCAAATTTCATAAAAATTTTTGTGTTTTGCAGATGAAATTATTAATATTATTTCTTTTTTTATAGAAAAATATGATAAAATCCTACTTGATCTAGTAAAGGTTTCTACTATTTTACCCAAATTGCTTCGTGTAAGAGAATGTCAACTGATGGTGCTAAACAATTCATAAAAAAAAAAAAAAAAGATTAAATTTAATTATTATAATTCACACACTCCCTAAAGCTTCAATATATAAATGCATTGCTATGCAATACATACTATTACTATGGGTAGGAACTGGGTGTAATAAAAACTATTTTAAAAGACAAGCCACCTTGTTTGACTTTTAAATTGTAGTTGGAAATCTTGCTTAATTTCTCTTTGTTTTTCATTTTTTAGCATCAAAAAATGTATTTTAATTTTTTCAGTGTATATATTTAATATAAATAAAAACTGACTAATTGAAATCAGCAAACTGATTGACAAATAGCACACTTAAATCTTAGGAAAAAGACTAAAACAATGCATCACATTAATAAATAGCAGTTTTAAAATTTATAAAAAAGGTGAAAAGCCTAGTAGATGGGCACTGGAAAAAAATGTGTAAAAATATTAACGTTTTAATACTTAATCAAGCTGTTTAAAAAAATTAATGAATTTGAGTGGTTTAATTAATACGAGTTGTATTTATGTGAGCCACTATAATGCATTAAAAACAAAATTTAGCCAATTTATAGATGTTATTGTATTTATTCATTTAATATATATTGCATATATTCTGAACAATATATTGTATCTTCATGAGTAGCTTTACATTCATGAGATTAATTTCCTTTAGGTTATTCTGTATTTTTTTCATATTCCAACCAGTCTGGATCTTGTATTAAGTTTACAATTATTATCTGAAGAATTGAAACGTGCATAGTTAAATATACCATACTAATGATCAGTTATTGAAATGGGTTGACAGTGAATATCAAAAAATATATTTCCAACAAGGATAATAAAATTTTAAAAATGTTGTGTATGTTACACTGTATATTTACTTTTACATTTATAAGTTGCATTTATTACTGTTACATTTTGTATTTTTTATTTATACAGTTGCACCATAATCAGTGTATTAATTAGTTTTATCAATTATAAGACTACAAAGAATTTTTTTTTTGAAAATTAACATTTGTAAAGCAGAGAAAAATTACATCGTTTGAGCATTTTATGAAAAGAAATTTTGAAAGCATAAAATGATTTAAAAATGTATATATTTTTATTTAAAACTTTTTGAAATATAAAATTAATAAATGCAAAAAAAAGGACTAATGGTTTAAAATGATTTAACACATCATTATGTACTTATAAATTTCTTTATTAAAATATATGTTAATTTTTCAGTTTCCTTTTGTTTATTGCATGTTTTTACAGGAACATCCCAGATATCTTATTCCAGAGCTATGTAAGCAATTTTATCATCTTGGTTGGGTAACTGGAACTGGTGGAGGCATTAGTATTAAACATGGGTAATTAGAATTCCTTTATGTAATATTTACTATTGATTGATTATATGCATTTAAACTGTTTAAAAAAATGTAAGTTAAGGTTTTATTTTTAAAAATTATTTATTTTTGCATGTAGAAAAGAAATTACATTGCAACTGCGTGGTTTGTAATTTAAATATAATTGAAAATTTCATTACAACTTAACAAAGCGTTTTGCTAAGTTAAATCTTTATTTTATTCAAATTAGAAACTACACTAGAATAATTTTTTTTAGTTGTTATAAAAAATACATGCATATTAAATTATATAAAACATGAAACAAGTTTAAAACATCTTTATCTTATTAGAAAAGTTTACTTTAGATATCAATAAAA
>JAPDSC010060577.1:435362-446415 GCA_026290005.1 Latrodectus geometricus
ATAAATTTTTTATATAAATTTAAATAATTAAAATTTTTATTGAAACAAACAAAAATTTTATTGATTTTAATCATGAATCTAGAATTTGCATTCATCAAAATTAAGAATTTGAAAAGTGAAGGCAATCTTTTAATTGCAACATTTTTTTTTTTTAAATGGAAATAGTTGATGGAACAATATGTAAGCACCAAAACTTCAAACCAGGATTATTTTATTTGGTAAAAGGAAATTTTAGCTTTAATAGTTTACAGAGAAAATTAAAAAACAAAATTTTTCACATATATAATTAAATATATATTTTTTAAATATCTAGTGACAGGATTTATTTTAATTAAATAAAAATTAAGTGGTAAATTAAAATTATGCTTATTTTAACTTGACTTACAAGATATTTACTTGGAACATGGTCTACATTTTTGTTACAAGATTAAATATTTGTTAAATTTCTCTCTTACATTATGAAATTAGAAAAATTTTCCAATTTTTTTCCACCCTTAAGATTGAGAGATATGTTTAGTTCAGTTGTGCATCTAATTATTGAATTTGAGAAAATTATATTGTTATATTCAATTACAACCTTGGAGTGAGTGTTTACTCAGCATAAAAATTTCTGAATTTCCTTTCTTACTAGTTAATGGGTTTGTATGAGGGGAATGTTCATTACCAACATGAATATTTCCACCTGTCTCCATAATTTAGTAGAATATTAAATCTTAGTTAAAATGTCTATTTGGTAAAATGTACTCAGAGGAAACTTCTAATTTGTTTCATAACTATATTGTATTTAATTCAAAATTAAAAAAAAAAAAAACCCATTTATTGCTAAGATTGATTTTTTTTTATAGAAATTAAGGAACAGCAAAAAAAAAAAAATCCTGTTCTGCACTTTTAAAGTTAAGTAAATATTTTAAGAATTATGGAGTTTAATGTATTCTGTATTTTTCAGTAAAGAAATTTATATTGCTCCATCTGGAGTTCAAAAAGAAAGAATTCAACCAAGTGATATATTTGTAACAGATATTCAAGGATGTGTTATTAGTTCACCAAATCCAGAAAAGAAACTCAAAATAAGTGAATGCACACCTTTATTCATGAATGCTTATCATTTGAGAAGTAAGTATAATATCAATGAAATGCATATTATAATCAATGAAGATATAAATAAAAAACTTCTTATTATGTTTTCTACATTAAAAATTTTTTTAGAAATATTTTTAAAAGCAAAAATGGAAAACAACACATATTGATTTTTTCAATACAGTAAGATATACATGAAAACTAAATTTTATAAACATTTGGCATATTTTTTTACACAGCAAATGGATTTTCTTATAATTATATTTAAATTTATGATAATTTCTTTATTAAGTAAAACTTAGCAATCCTGAAAGGATCAGAGTTCGCCAAATAGAAATAAAATGCAAAGAGAAAATATACATAATGAATTCATATAGAATATTTGATTTAGAATAGCTATTTTTAACTTTGGTATGGATTTAGTAAAAAAGAAACCATTGTGGAATATTCACAATTTTTTAAATCACAGAGACTGATAACAATAAAATAAAAGAAAATTATTTGTTTATTCAAAATTTCTGTCAGCCACTAATGGTAATAAAAAATATAAAATAAACCTTTTTATGAACTAATTTTAAAAACGTGTTTTTATTCCAGTATATATAAAATTTGCAAGCTTTGTATCTGTTCATTTTATCTTAATGCCACAATATTTCTGGGATTATAAATTTTATTTTGGATTTCTGTAAACTTTTTTTTATAAGTTCTGAGAAAGATTGAAATTTTGAATTAAATTTTTCTAAATGGTAAAAAAGCTTAAGGTTTTAACAGCCTCAAAATTATAAATGAATAATGTTGTCTCATTGAATATTATGTAGTTAATCCTGAGTTTCAAATTTTCGAGTACATGATTTATTAAAATTTTTAAGATTTACACACAACTGGACTTATCTAGGGAAAATGCATTAGTAGTTCTATTACATACATGAAAAATTAAGATTCAACCAAAAAATAAATCTATTATAATTTTATGTTTACATAAAACTTTGTAAAGAAAACAAACAGTACTTTATTACTTATATTAATGCTAAAGAATTATAAAAATTACAAAATATACTTTTTTGAAATATCTTCACAATTCATTAGCTGTTATAATGACAAATGGAAAACCATAATGAATTCCTTAACAATTGTTAGCAGAAAAGATTTTAATTATTTATTTTATTAGAAAATATCAAAATATACTCGAAATTTTTAAAAAAATTCCATTTATTATTATTTTTTTTCAGATGCTGGTGCAGTCATACATTCCCATTCAAAATCAGCAGTTCTGTCTACTTTGTTGTATCCTGAATCAGAATTTGTAATTACTCACCAAGAAATGATAAAAGTAAATAAAGCAAAATATAATAGATTAAAGATATATATATATATATATATTTTAAACTAAAATAATTTTATTTGTTAAGGGAATACAAAAGGGCTCAACAGGAGAAAAATATAGATATGATGATATATTAACTGTACCTATTATTGAGAACACACCTTTTGAAAAAGATCTCAAGGTAAATTTCTTTGAAATTAGTATTTAATTTAAACTGATTATATTTATTTTCATAAATTTTTATAGTATATTTTATGTCACTGACTATAAATTATTCGTACTTTGCTATGTTACCTTTAAAACCTTTATTTTGCAAGATAAAAACTGATAAAATAATATATAATTACCTAATAAAATTGAAATAATAAAAAATAATTTAAGCAGAGCTTAAAAGCAACAGTAGTCATGATAACAAATAAAGCACGATAGTGTAACAAAATTTATTAAAATTTGACTCAAATCAAGAATAGAGCATTTCTTCTTATACAAACAAATGTGATACAATAATTGAAATTGCTGTTTTAATCACCCATTTTCAATATAATTGTCTTAAACAGATTATACGGTTTTTTAAAAAATTAACTACAACTCAATAATATTTTTTTTTAGGATAGAATGGCAGCTGCTATAAATGATTATCCAAACACATGTGCAGTACTTGTACGTAGACATGGAGTATATGTATGGGGTGACACATGGCAAAAAGCCAAAACAATGTAATTCAAGCTTTATTACATATTTCATTAATTGACTTTATTTTATTTATAATTAACTCTTATGCAAATTTTTTACAGGGCTGAGTGCTATGATTACTTATTTGACATAGCAATTCAAATGAAGATACTTGGTTTGGATGCAAGAAAGCGTCCAATCAAATGAAGGTATATAAAAGTGCGTCTTTTAATGGTCTTAAATAAAATTGTTTTTTAAATCTTTTTATTGAAGTATAAATGAACAATGAGGATAAATACTAGGAATACAAATGTTTCCATTTTTAAAGAATGGTTTCTTGAGGATTTTTGTAAAAAGACTTCCTACTTCGTTCAAATATTTATAAATCACAATGTTGACTTCTAAACTACATTACTTATTGCAATGAATACAGTTTCAATTATTTATCTTTGATATACATTGATCATTATATATAAAAAATAATATAAAATATCACTCAAAAATGATACATCAAGATATATTGATGTATATATGGACCATCAATTATCATTTGTCAGGCACAAACTTCTAAATAACTATGTAACCTACATTATATATCTGTAGAAAATCATTTATTTTGAAATTTATATTTTTATTGTAGACAAATTAAATTTTGGTCATTAGTTAAATCATTCATAATGATAGTATCACTTATATAAAGTATCCATTTGTATTGTATGGCAATTTCTATTGTCCTTATAAGATTATTGAAGATATGTAATTCTTAATGTAAATAGGTTAAACTTTCTAGATCAGAAACATAACTAATTGATGTTTCTGATACTCATGAATATTTGTTGTAGATCTGTCAAATGGAAAATTGCAGTTTAAACTTTTTCATTAAGAAAATCAATGAACATTGGATTTAATAGTACTTCCTTTACAAAATGGTGCCAAACTAAAATCTGCACACTATCTCAAGAGTAAGAGAGGTGATGAATAAACAGTGTTTCAAACATCCTCATTAAACTATTTCATAAATTTTACATTAAAATTTACTTTTGTACAGTAGTACTTGCATCTAACCATATAACTTTTTGATATCACTAAGCAGAAACTCACCTGTTGTCAAATTTGTCACTAATTTAGATTATAATCCTTTATTTCTAATATATATTTAATTAGAATTATCTAGAAGAAATAAAGATATTTGGAATAGAATTTATATTTCTAACAATTTGAAAATTAAAAATTTCTTATTTTAGTTATAATGATATTTAAATTGATGGAGGAATCAATGTTTTTACATTAGAATGAAACAAAAATCAGAAGATTCTTAAATTTTAATTAATTTATAATATTATTAATAATTTAAAATTCTATTACATATATTTACTTTTCAATTTTTATTTAATAAATTAAGATATGAGCCAGAAATAAGATCATCCTTCTTTACTCCTAATTTTGACATAAGGTCTTTGGCAATATTTTCCCCATATTCTAATGTTTCACCTTCTTTGAGCATAACCTAAAAAAGAAAACATTTAGAAATTAAAATCAATTCAATCGATACAAATGGAAAACTAACATATTATATAAAATATCCTTTTTAGAGTATTCTATTTGAAATATGTGCATTTTGGTTTAATTACTTTTATATGTGACAAATTTTATATAATTCAGTAATTTGCATACTATAAATTATTAATTTTCTCACCTATTTTCAAAATGTACAACTAATATATTTTGAGAAAACTATTTCAATACTATAGTAACTCAGTCAATAAAATTAACCAATTTTTATAATTTTCTTTCAATTAACCAAAATAATACAAATTTCAAATACACAGTATATAACACTATGAAGTAGGTATTAATAATAGTGCTTTAAGTCTAAATCAATAACATTCATTTTTAGGAAAACTTGGATTTTTATTAACTAATACCATATTAAAAGAATTGCAGTATAAATAAAATCTAGCAAGGAAGACAATAGTGCAAAATAAAAAAAAACTTAAATAACATTTTTTTTTTATGAAAATTCAGGTTATAATTAACAGAGCACAGGTATTCATCTAAAAAAATATCAGTACAATTAAATCTAGCACGGAAAATAATTGAGCAATAAAGCCAAGTCAATAATGCAAATGACATACATTTTTATGAAAACCCTAGTTTTAAATTAACAAGCATTACAATTCATAGTAAACCTAAATACATGTATGTCAAATATTTCTACTATATTTAATATATTATGCTCAACAGCAATTTCAATCGAATGACACAAAGTATTCACCTAATCATCTCATAGAAGAATTGTCAGCATCAATTGGACAATTCTCTTTTCAATTTAAAAAAAAAAAAAAGTTTATCAATACCTCTTACACTAGCTTCACAGAAATAAGAAAATTCAAAAAATTGAAATTTATTCATTTCAAAAATAAAATTTATTTATTATATCACAGTTTCAAGCATATATGGAAAAAAAATGTTTAACAAAAGCTTACAACTTCAAACAAATTTTGTGCATGAAATACTTTAGGTTATGTCATAAAATCGCAAAAATCCTATCTCATGCATTTAGCTGGAATTTTAAACTTTTGTAGAATTCTTTCAAGTATATGTATTTATTTATATTTCAATTAAGTTGAAGTAATGAATTGAAGTAATAAAATCAAGAATTACTTTACATTATTTGAATTTTACATAACATTGAAGACTTGCTTCATTAAAATTATAATGTAGGATTTTAGGGGTATAAATAATAAAATTTGTATAACCAAAAAAAAAAAAAAAAAAATTTCAAGAATATTAACTAGTTTTGGATATTTTTAATGTGTAAATCCAGAAGTACACTACATGTCTTGTAAAAGTTTATTTAATTCTTGAATGTTTGTGATGTTGTAGGGTAGAGAAGCCTAGATCAAATTTATTTGAAATATAGAAAGCTCTCAAATGTTATTTTCTTTTTTATATACTTTACTATGGATGCAAAATTCAAATTAATTTCATACTAGGTAAAACATATGATATGCATAAGTGACTGAGTCACAAAAAATTAATATTGGATAAAAGTCTTTAAATGAGAAAGTTGAGACAAGTGCTGATTTCAAGAAAAAATATTAACAAATTTCTTCGTTATAATGAGAAATGATAAATCACAATTTTCTTCATTCATGCCTTAATATACAATAAATATGAAATCTATAATAAATTTCTTAATTTTATAAAAATGTATAAAATTATAAACATAATGAATAAAATGACAATATTTTTTGATCATATAAAAGAATTCAAATCTACATTTAATTTTTTTATGATATTTTAATAAAAATTTGAAATTATTATCTGTTTTTATCTCTGCTCAATTTTTTTATTAAAAAAATCCAATCATTAATATTACTTCTAATTCCATAAAATGGCCTAAATTTTGTACATCATCCACATGAATTCTTGTTTGTCCACACATGAAGAGATGCCTTGTTTTCTTCACTTCACCAATGACTTCTAGAGAAGCAGCTAATACATTCTATTAAAAAATGTTTAAAGAACATGTATTAAATTGCTAAAACATGACTTAAGAAAGTTTGTGAAACTCTGTTAAAAATAGTTTCAAATATTCTGACTGAAGCAAATTTTAAATCTATGGGAAGAAAAAAAAAGACTTGTAATTTAATTAATTTATGGTTTATTTTGCATATATATAAATTATTAATATTTTCACATTACAAGTAAAATGCTACAAAAATATTAATATATGCATAGAAAAGCCAAAACAACAAGACCATCTTCACAGTTTGATATTGCTCATCTAGATATTGTGGGGAAAATATGATCTATTGAAAAGGATATAGATTTATTTTGCAGAGTGAAGTACAATTCTCATGCTTACATGTGTTTTTCATGAAAAAGGCAGCTGATCTAAGTGACTTTGATTGAAGGCAGATTATGATGCCCAAAGATTGAAAACGAGCATCTCTGAAACTGCATAGTTCATCCATTGTTTGTGTATTATTGTGAGTATCTATACCAAAAGGATGAAAGGGATGAATGTGATGGTGAGACAAGTTATAGATACCAGTGATGGATGTGTATACACCATTAATAACACAAATTGTCAGAAGCTATTTTTTTCATTAATAAAATCAGTGATAAACAATGACTAATCCACTGATTCATATGTTTAAAAACATCTCTACTCTGACCCACTGCATACCATCGATGTCAAATGTGTATCAAAGTTAAGCTGTGGAAGGTCATAATGTTTAAGATCTTCAATGTACATATATTTCACTATCATTTTTTTATTTTTATTCCATATATATAATGATATATACAAAACATAGGTGTCTGTGCATATGTACATATTTATACCATTTAAAAATTTAATCTTACCATTCAGTAATGTGAAATAAAACAGTAATTAAACAAAATGAGCTAAATTCAAATGCACATTTATTTTAAAGGTATGTTAATAAAATAAATATAAAATTTTACCTTTAATCCTTCAACTTCATTAGGATTTTTAAATTCTTGTTTGCTATAGTTTGATAATTTTGGACCTTTAGTATCTGGTCTATCATAGAATATTAACTCAGAATTTTGACCCTGTAAAACAATAAAAATATTTTTATGCAAGTTCATTACAAATGCAATTAAAGTGATTTCCAATCTATAAAATTACTTTAATTTTATCATTCTTTTGAATTTTTGGTGATTTTAAGAAAAAATAAGATTACCACTTTATTGTAAATATTTTACAACAAATCCAGAAATTACTTAAAAAAACACATACATGGTATTAAGTCTTCATTTGGCAAATCAATTAACTCTATAAAACAAGAAGTCTAGAAAATGATAAAATATTATAAACATATTTTAATTTTATTTATACTAATATATGATTTTGGTAGTATTAATGCTTATCATAAGAGAAACTCTTAACATATACAGCAGTGTATTATATATGATTTTGATATTAAAAATTAATATACTCCAGAAAGCAAAGTTAATCGATTTGGCCAGAGAAGCATACGTATATAAATATATTTGTTTAGTTTCATAAGCAAAATATATAATAAACTCATAATTAAATTTTTTATAATTTGAATTAACCCTTTCCGGTACGCTACCATTTAAAGTTGGAATTTTGCAAAAAAAATTTGTAGGCAGTCTATTTAGGCCTACAGGAGTACGCATGTATAATTTTGTAAAGATTGTACAAACCGTTTTAAATTTGTGGGTGTGTTCGAAGCAGACACACTGTACCGGACGAGCTCCGATAGGCGAGTATTGTTGTGAAGCGTGTATTACAGGAAAATATTTTACCTATGATTTAAAAACAATAGAATCTGATCTCTGTAGCAGATTTAGCATTATCCAGGGTGCACCACGGGGAGGCCTGCTACTCTACACCCAAAAAAAAAAAAAAAAAAAAAAAAAAAAAAAAAAAAAAAAAAAAAAAAGAGAAAAGAAAAAAAAAGAAAAGAAAATCTTGATTATATAAGCTTGAATATATATGGATAAAAAGAGAGATATTGGCTATATTTACATATTATATCCATTTATCTTTACATATTTCTCTATTTTTTTTCTTCATGATACTTTTCAAAGCATGTAGCACCAGCTCTCATAAAGCACAATCCTACATTGCAGGTTTTGCACATGTACCGTGATACATGTGGCTTCTGCTTGGTGCTACAGTAAGCGCATCTTCTTCTGTTCTCAATCTCCTCAGGAATATATTCTTCCGTGTCGCTTTCCTCCGTACATTCTGACTCATTATCGGAAGGTAATTCTTCAAGCACTTTCAGGGCTTCCGAAATGCTGAGACCTCTCCGAGCCATTTAAAAATTTTAAAATTTACAAGACTATAAAATTTACAATTACTATAATATTTACAATTAATTATTGACAAAAAAAAATAACTATTAAATATATATACAAAGTAAAAGCTACAGAAATCAAAACTTAACGAACTCTGCACGATAAAAGCAAGAGAAAAAAAAGGTCTGCTCTCACTGAAATCAAACAGCTAAGTGAAAACTACCCCCAGGTCTTCAGATAAGTTTCTAGTTCCTTAGATATTTACACCCCACCAAAAAGAGAAACAAAATAAAAACAGAAAATGTAAACACAGCTGGGCTCGCAGCCTCCCCCGCATGTGAAATATGAGATCAGATTCTGTGATTCATTCTCTGCCATGAGATCTTCACTGGTACAGTGTGTTCGCTGCGATCACACCACATATTCACGGCTTCACTACAGGCTATATTTCAATGTAAAAAATTGAAAGTAATACACAATATACAGATTATCATACAAACAACAAAATTACATAGATATATCTCTTTCATTATTATTTTTTATATTAAAAAAAAAATCTGAAACATTTCTTTCAAAAATCAAGAGCATAACCAAATTATGGAGCGGCTTGTGTGGTGCTGCCATCTAGTATTAATAAGAGAAGTTAAAAGTTTTCATTGCAGTAGTTTTGAGACATTTATCGATTATTTTCAGTGAGTATAGAGGAAAAGTTTTAGGTGTGATCACACCGAACCGGAAAGGGTTAAAAAAAACTAAATAGCTCTATTGAAATGGATAAATTTTTTCCAATTATCAAAGGAAAGTTACAAATTTTCAAAGAAACATTATTAAAAGCTTTTATTTCAAATTTAGTGGAAATTTCTTTATAAAAAATACTAAGGACAGTAAAAAAAATATCAATAATAAATTTGTACCTTTAAGATGTTAATCTTATGTTTGTAGAAGAAAATGTTTTTGTCTCACTGATTTTTTTTTATATACAGTGAAATAATTCAAGAAAAAAAAAATAATCCTTCCGAAACTAAAATAGATAAAAATGCTACAGTGGTTAAAAAATGTATTGGCAATTGCCTATAATAGATTAAATTAGCTAACAAAGGAAATGCTTGACAATTTTAACTGGACATAAATACAGGAGGTAATAAAAACACAAATCTAATGAAACTTTCATTTTAATATGCCTTTTACAGAAAATATACAACAAAAACGTATTTTTGCATATCAAAAAAATATTGGCAAAATAATAAGTAAAATGTGAGAACAAAATCAGGATATATTTAATACTTTGTTTGCATACCTTTTGCATTTATAACAGTTTGTAATCTATTTTTCAAAGAGGAAATCAAAGTCTTGATTGTACTATTGGGAATTTAGTACCATTCTTGCAGGAGTATTAACTTAAGTTTGTCTTTACACGAAATTTTATGTTTCATGACTTCTGCGTCCAATTTGTGCCATAAATTCTCAATTGGATTTATGTCAGGTGGTTGAGGTGGCATCTTTAACTGGTGAGGAGAGTGGTACAGTAACCACTCCTGGGTGAGGTTTTCTGTATGCTTAGGGTCATTATTTTGTTGAAACACAAATGATGCTCCTAAGCCAAGTTTTTGGGCACTGGATTGCAAATTATGGTGCAATATGTCAATGTATGTACGTGCTGTCATAATACCATCAATGAAGCACAGTTTTCCAATTTTGTTTGCTGCTATACAGCACCAAATTAAGAGGCTCCCTCCACCATGTTTCACAGTCGGTGTTTGGCTTTATCCACACATATTGTCGTCCATCACTCCCGAAAATGTTAAACTTTGATTCGTCGGAAAAAATAACTGTGTTCTAAAACTCATCTGATAAATAAACATGAGATTTTGCAAAATCTAATCTCTTTCTTCTGTTTCTTTCTGAAATGAAAGGTTTCTTTCTAGCTGCCCTTCCATGATAACTTTCTTCATGTAAAACATTCCGTATAGTCTGTACACTAAAAGTTTTATGCAAAGTATTAGCAACATTTTTGGCTAACTGGGGTGCACTTATTTTGGGGTTTTTCTTCACTGATGCTCGTGTTCTTTCACAATACTTCTGACAGTAAATAAACTTATGTTCAGTTGTATTCTTATAGCACAATAAGTTAAATCCTCATTTCTGAGCTGAATAATCATGTTTTTAACACTCAAC
>JAPDSC010060577.1:446815-490011 GCA_026290005.1 Latrodectus geometricus
TTAAATCCTCATTTCTGAGCTGAATAATCATGTTTTTAACACTCAACGTTTTCGATTTTGAAGCCATTTTATCACAGCATTTACAAAATAACATTTTAAAAAATTTGAAATAGTACTGCAGTCTTTATACTAACAGGCTTTCTTATCAGTCTAAACATGTGACCTCAACATGACAAAATTGGCATAACAGTTAGAACTTTGCCAATACTTTTTTGACATGTAAATTTACGTTTTTGTTGCATATTTTGTGTAAAAGGCATATTAAAACTAAATTTACATTAGATTTGAGTGTTTATTACCTCCTGTGTTCATTATGTCCAGTTAAAATTTTCAAGCATTTCCTTTGTTAGCTAATTAGATCAATTATATGCAACTGCCAATACTTTTTTTACCCACTGCGAAAAGAATATATTTGTGGAAAGTGAATTTTTCTAACAATTTATAACATTAAATAAAAATTAAACTGAAAAAAGCATGTTTCATAAAAGGCAAAGTAATTGTTTCATGTTATAAGGAAGCACAAAACAAAAGCAAGAAATTTATCATTTCTATGTAAGTCAGATAGTACTTAGTAGATTTTTATTTAACAACTTTTACATAAGTAAAGGAAAATTTGGTAAAATCCTAGAAACAAATTTGGCATGATTTTAAAAATTGGTGCCAATGGTGAAATGAGGCATTGATGTTTGTCACCTAACTTGTCAGAGACAAATTACACCACTTTGCACAATATCTGGTTTTCAAAATCGCAAACTGATTAAATATTGATCTTCAAATGCCTATTTTGCACTATTTTCAAATATCAAAATTTTGAATATTCCATTATATTTACTTACAACAGAAGAACTACAAGACTAAAGATGGAAACTAAATTTCAAGAATTTTGAAAATACATATTATAAAACAAATATAAAATAACTAAAATCAATACTATTCTTACTCGAGAAATAAAAAATACTTAATAAATTTTTTGATTATTTTCTTTTAGTAGAAATCATACAAATGACTTTGAAATTCATCTTATATAATACTAAGCAAGTGTGCAATAAATCTAAACCAATAATGTAAATAACATGCTTAATTTATGAAATTTCAGATTTCTAATTAAGCTGATCTAAATGGTACCCATTTTAAAGAAACATCTAAACCAATGTAATCTAGCAAGGAAGAAGAACCCAGCAACAAAACTAAACCAATAGCAAACAATAAGCATTTTTATGAAATCTCAAGTCTCTGATTAACAATGTATTACCACACATTATTCTAATTTCAATTAATTGAACAATACAATTAACGAAGAAACTTATATTTTTCTTAATAAATAAATTTACAACATAAAACAGTAAATTTAATCAAATAACACCTAAGGTTAAAATACTCCCCAGATGTTCCAAATTTAAAAAAAAATAACTTTTTGAAAAATATAATTACTAATTAAATTTTAGAAAACTATAATATCCAAATAATATCTAACTTTTAAATTGTAAGAAAATAATGACTTAAAATTTTAAACACAAATTTTCAAAAAGAAAATAAATAAAAAAGCTTCAAAGGTTACTAAATTTACAAACAAATCACAAACTTTCAAATGCCATATAATTGCTGAATGAATCCATTCTGGCGCATTAATCTACAGCACATCTGGCGGCACTCATACTGATTCATAGGAAAATTAACTACAGATCATAAACTTTATCACCTTCTCAAAAATAACTAATTCCACTGTATTAAACTGAAAATTTTCTTCCCCCCCCCCAAAAAAAAGAGAAAATAATTTTCTCTCATTTTGAACACATATAAGTTTCTTTCATTTACAATTATTTCACTACAATTGCACTCTTAGTTAATGAAAATTTTTTCTTAAAAGCTGATTGTAACATGTACATGTTTTTATTAGGACATAATAAGTAAGATACTATACAGCTTACTTTCTAAAAGTAGAATATCTTAGATGAATTATTTAATTCCTCATATGTCAGTAACATGGAGAAAAAATATTTTAACCATAAGCTAAAGATTAATACATAGGAGCTCCAGCAGCTTCATGCTGTTTCTTGAAAGATCATAGTAAAGTGAAGCAACAATTGCCATGTTAGGGTGACCATATTCTTCCTCACTGAGATTAACAGAAACATGCAAGAAAATGTGAATTTGAGCAGCAAAAATTTGAAATCTACCAAGTGTTTTTCAGCTTTGTTTTTATTTATATATAAGCATACAAAACACATTAAATAGTTCAATTAGTTTTTTTGCTCATATCTTTCTACAAATGTCACATCACCATAATTTTCACTGTGTATATGTTTGTCTTGATCAAAAAGTATTAAAGCATCAGGACAATGATAATTGAGTAAAAATCCTAAAACTGAATTTTTGGTGAAATCTTAGTATATGTAACTGGCATGATTTAAAAAAATCTTGCAACAATGAAATGAGGCAATAACGATTACTGCTAACAACAAAATGACACTTTTACGACTGTCACCAAGTATTGATATAATTAAAAATAGGGAAAGTATTAGTAACAAAATGACAAATACATAAACACACTATGAAAGAAACATAAATCATAATATCAATAATTCACAAAAGAAAATAAGCTCCAAATAAAATTTCAAACTTCAATTTTTTCTTTGCCAATTACTAAACATAGATAAACACATTTTATCAAGGCAATAAAATATTTTGCCTTCTTCAACAATTCTTTGTATTGTGAATTTGCTGCCACATGTTCTCAACCAATTATGAGTCACTCTCCCTTTACTTTTTCAGTACCTTGATTCTGACCAAGTTTGCTCATTTGAGACAGTATGGACACCAGTAACAGGATTACAGAAAGTTACACTATGATTCACCATAAAGTGTGCAAATATTTCATCATTAAGAGAATCATATGCTTCCAACAATCAGGTACCACAGATGCAGGGCAAAACATAATTTTTTAGCATACCAAACTTTACATATTCAGACACACTTAAACTTACAAAATTCCAAAACTCAAACTAAACAATATGAAGTTTGTTAATCCATTCTAAAAAAGTTTTTTGAGGAGCATGCACAGCAAATTACTCAAACATGTCGTAATTTTTACAACAAACTTGCAAGTGAAAATATTAAACTCCTATCATAATGCAAGTTGCATGATATCATTAACTGTTAATAACATTTAATTTCAATACTGCTACAATGATTTCCACAATTTGGCATTTAAATAAAAAAAAATGTGAATCGAATCTCAAAATATTAATATAATAACTTATCCAACAAATCTCACCAAATCTACAACTGCAGATCACAGATTTTCACCAATCACAAATGTCACTAAACATTGCTAAATCCACCTCATTATACACAAAGATTAAGTCAAATTTTTATTCAATAATTTTCTGAAATCTAAAGTAACTAATTAGGATTTTATGTCCTGTTTCTCAAATTATTAGTATAGCTAAAAATGGAAATAAAAATTATGGAACTATTGAATTTTAAAAGTTATAATAAATTTTTATAACATTTAAAAATTCATTTTTTTCTATAACAGTTACATGTAGCGCACTAACAATTAGCTTTCCAACTTAATTTAAAATTCGGAATTAATAATTTGAACAATGAAAACACTTACTCCTACCATTTGCTTACTCAAATTTATACTTTTAAAAGGAACACAACAGCTCTTATATTTTAAAAGACATTCTAATGTTATGTCTAAGCATTGTATTATTCTAAGCAATTGCTAAGAATAAAAATCGCTTGCTTGTTACAAAATGTTGAAAAATATATATAAAATATTTCTAATACCTCATTATGAATTATTTTAAAATAATAGCTTCATAAGTATAAAAACAGTCTTTTATTTAAATTTCCAAAAAATAATTTAATTTTATAAAAATTTTCCTCTACATCATTTTTATTTAATTCAAAAAAAAAAAATTTTTTTTTTCGAATTAAATAAAAATGATGTATTAGATTTTTTTTTGGAAATGTTTTTTTTACATTGGTTATCAGATTTTCAATCAATAAACACACACATTCGAAATTCCTTGCATTAAAGAATTCAGTCAGAAATCTGCGGTTTTTGCTTTTAATTTCACTTTTAGAGATGGGGAGGGGGGTCCAAATAAAATTCAACCAAATTAGCTAGTTTTTAACGAAAAATTGTAACTTCTATGGGTTTACTAAATTTTGTGAAAATACAAAGACCTGAATTTGACGCAGTTTCAATCGTCCATGAGGTACTTTGTAAAATGTATCACTCTGTTGCAAAAGAATGTCTGGAGTATCAGCAATGCTTGAAGCTACTTGTAAAAATGAAGAATAGTCTTTAATTTTTGCTTTGATTTCAACATTTACGCTCATTACTTATTTTATTTATTTGTACAACAAACAAAACTTTACAATCAAGTCACAACCAGTAATATATTCCTCACCAATAATTTAACTTGAATTATTAAAGAATATTTTACGAAAAACTGAATCTTTAAGATTCAACTACAATTTTTCCTTTTCTATCGGTCTGTGCTTTCGGTACAAAATTCATTTTTGACCACCCATTAAATTTCTTCAGTTCAATTGCTTCTTAGCTTTCCTTATCCTTATTTTTGGGGAAAGTATAGCCACTAACCATAGCCAACCGACTTGTAAATTAGAAACTAATTCAACATCTGAGCTGGCAACACCTCACTGAACTTTACATGCGTTGTGTTTTTTCAGGTTAATTTTTCTTAAACGTTTTATTTCAACATAAAAATATAAAATACTACCAAAATAGTTAAAATTTTATTAAATATGCTTATTTATAAAAAAATATTTATATGCTAGCATGGTGATCACTGTCCTCATTTTGGAAAATTTTTTTGATTTGTTAATTTTTATGTCAGTTATATGGCAATATTAAATTATTGCTAAAATCTCCTCATGTACTAATGTTTTTTATGTTCCGTGAGGTGAAAGAGTTAATCTAAATTAATTAGTACGTTTAAATTACTTAAATTTTGAATATTTTTCAGTATTGATCTTTTCTTTTTCTTATGTATTTTGGATATCACTGGAGAAACATAATTAATTGTTAACCACCGGCTTTGCCTCCATATATACTTTTAATATATTCTGTTTTTATTTTGTGTATTTTACATTTATTTAGATTGAAATTAAAAATGATTGAAGATTTCGAGAAAGAAACAACCAATTCTCACAGTTACAAAAGTGGGAAGATTGAACTTGGCGATGTTACTCCTCATAACATACGTCAACTGAAACGATTGAATCAAGTTGTGTTCCCAGTGAGTTACAATGATAAATTCTACAAAGATATTTTAGTTGCTGGAGAACTAGCTAAATTAGCTTACTATAATGATATAGTTGTGGGAGCTGTCTGTTGTCGTGTTGATGCCTTTGACAACTGCAGAAAATTATACATTATGACTTTAGGTTGCCTTGCTCCCTATCGTCGATTGGGAATAGGCACTAAAATGTTGGAACATATATTGAATTATGTCAAAGAGGATGGAAAATTTGACAGCATATTTCTACATGTTCAGGTTAATAATAACAGCGCTATAGAATTTTACAAAAAATTCGGATTTGAAATTGTTGAAACCAAATCACGTTATTATAAAAGAATAGAGCCAGCTGATGCTCATGTTCTTGAAAAATTTTTAAAATAATTGTAAAAGATTCATTAATGTTTAGAAATTTTTACAACTGATAAATATTGAAAAACGAAATAATGTTATAGTTGTATTTTGAATTATTTGTTAATATCCAGTGGGATTTTTAAAATAAATTAATATAATAATAAATTTGAATTTACTTTTATTGATTCATTTTTATTTATTAATAAATTTTTATCTATAAAGTATTTCGTAATTAGAATTTGTTAAATAAAATTTGGTGCTGAAATGATCAGATTTTGTATTTAAAAATTACTATTTCTTAAACTTTTGTGTTTTAAACAAATTTGAATGATCTATTTTTTTTTAGAAATTTTGCATTGCTTGTACCCTGGGATAGTTGCTTTTTAATAATTATTTTTTTTATTTGGAATTACCATTATCATTTATGACATTCAATATGTTCCGTTCTTTTCTTTTGTCAAGAATCATTGGCCATAATAAGGATAGTTAAAGACATTATAATATGTCTGCAGATTATTACTTTATTTCAATTCATATTAAATAGAGTATTGCGAATTTAATTCATAAAGTTTAATTTCACCATATTAAAATTAAATTTAAATTACTGTAAAATTGTCTCTGTTTTTTTTTTTTTTTTTTTTTTTTTTTCCTCTAAAGGGATGTTATTATAGTCTACATATATATCGCTGCAAATTGATTTCATTGTAATTGACAAATACATCATTTGTTTTATGTCAGTTTTCATGGTTACAATATATTAAATTTAATATTTAGCTATTAATGTGGCTTAGGAATTGGAAATATTTTAACAGCAAAGTATCTATTGTTGACTAGTCTTCAAATTAAAAGTTATCTTTTGTACCAAATTCATTGTTTTAGTTTAAGAATAATAAAAGTAATTTATCAAATAAGAAATTAAAGGAGTTGTAAATAAATTTTTAAACCTTAATAAGGAAAATAAATATTAAAAATCTTTATTATTATTTATTTTTTAGGAAAAAATAAATTTTTAACTATATTATAATTTGTTTTTTCATTATTATTTTTAATAGTTACTTCATATATATTTGATAAGATGTAATTCAAAATTGGATTTAGTAGAATTTCATAATAAATATCTGTAAAACTTATTAACCAGTATAAAATATAATTTTATAGATTTGAAATTTCCAGCTTAATTTATTATTATCTCTGTTTTTTAAAAAACAAATATTAAAATAAATTAAATTGTTATTAAAACAAAACAAATTATTAAAACTAATATTTATCATAAGTTTAATTAATTTGTTTATTGCAATCAATTTTGTTGCAAATATTTAACTGGTTCTGTTTAGTATTGATTAAAAAGATGAATTTGTTTAATTGTGCGATATATATATATATATAATATTTAAACTATGTAATAGTATATGTTTTTTCAAAGCTTTGTGGGTACTTACAGATTATTCTATCAACGATTTTCAGAATATATTAACATATTGTTGCAGCTTAACTCTCAAAAATCTCTGACTTGTTTTATGTTATCACAATTAATATTACCTAACTATGTTTTACTTTAGTAAAGAAGGATACAACAACTGTTCCCTTTATTTAATAATCTTATGTTTTTATTATATAATATTTTTATTTTTAGTGCATGTGTGTGTTTTGAATTTATGATTGTTCTCTGTGAGCATGCCAATTTGAAAACTGGCATATGAATAAAAAATGAAATTATAGTAGAGTGGTATAAACAAAAATTAAGTAGAGTGATATATAAAGTAGTTAATGCATCAGTCATATTAGTGATCTTAAGTCTGATGCCATTCAAAATAGAAACAAATGAGTCATTATGAAGTCTGTAAATAAATTGAATCTAAATGGGGTTAAGTAGTTCTGTAATGTTGTTTATTTTGCCATTTGGATAAACCCTACAATGTTGAACCAGCAGTTGAAATGTCAGCAAACTGGGCTTTGATTCAACAGTGGATGTTGTTTGTTGATTGGAACTGAATTTAAACTCGGTAACAGCTATTTAGCCCTTATATACAAAAAGTGACCATTTAGTAACAAACCAGCCTTCCCATGTTGGATCTTTTAACCACATTCTGTTAAAATGATCATTTGTGTAGGACAATTACATTGCCATGATATGTCCATTTTAAATAAAGGGTGTGTCATGGCAATTTATGCATAATGTTAGGGATCTGTGACTTTGAAAATACTTTGTAGCTTTAAGTTCACTTAAAGGCAGGTTTCAAGTTTTGTATATATTTTTTTTAAATGTGGGAATGATAAAACAGCATTTAACTTAATTTTCATTGAAGCAAATTCGTACAAATTTTATTTTTAATTCATATTCCAATTTTAATTAATACAAGTATTACCTTAAATATTATGAAATTGTTTTAATTTTTAATTGAAACAATTTCATAATATTTAAGATTTTTAAAGTAGTTCAGGGAGGTTTTTCACTAGATTGCAACGATTAATGACAAATTGCTATGTTTGGCGATATATTTTTATGTGGAAATAGTTCATAGAATAATATGTAAGTTCTTTCTATAATATTGAGAAAAACTACTGTTTTAATTTAAAGTGTTTTCAACTTTTTCAAAAACCAAATATTTCTTTCATAATATATTCTTTTCATGTATAAAATGTATTGGTACTTTTCTATTTCATGCATTCTATTCTCATTAACTTGTGTTTTTTTAATTCTAATAGATAGTGAATAAAAAACGAATATTTATCAATGTAATTCATTTTGGGGGCAAAACATTGTCACATCATTTAAAATTTACTAAAGATAAAGGCTGCAATTACTGATATTTTATTTGGGGTCATTGCCAAATTTATTAGCAAAATAGGAAGGTACCGATTATGTGTATGGTATTTCTTATTGAAAACTATTATGATTATTTAAAAAGATGCTGATAGCTATTATATGAAAATAAAATGGCTTTATATCAGTTTTTTCTTTGAGAAACTCTTATTTATAAATTTATTTATATTCATTTTTCAATAAACTTTAATGGAATTAAGAAATAAGACTATTTACTATAAATTTAAGAGTTGTCGAAATATTTTTATTAAAGTCACTAAATTATTTTTTGCATACTAAATATCTGATATTTGTTTCAAATTGATATCTAAAATTAGTCTTAATTTTTTCAAAATTTAATTTTTTTGGATATATATATATATATATATATATATATGATAAATTGTTAATTTATCAGTTTTGATAGAATGTTAGTTTTTCATTGAGGCTAGTATTACAAATAATGTAGCCTATTTTCATTGAATTGTTGTTAAATTAAAAAACTTTTACTTTAAATTTCATTGATTAAAAATTTTAAACCACCATTTCGTTTTGTTCAAATCTTATTTACTATATTTTACTTTTATTGAAAATATACCTCTGAAAAATACTGCAACATAATTTTTTTTGTTCAGAATTTTTGAAATATTATTTTTTTGACAAATGACAATAGAGTACTTATAGTAACAAAAGATTATATGTAACAAATGATAATAGAGTGTTTTTATTGTATTTGTCTGATTTATTTTCTTTATCACATTGTTATCAACGATGCAATTTTGAAATGTTTTACTCATAGAAGTGCAATTGTTTTATAAGCTTGGCAGAAAAGTATTCATGACTATCACTTGTGGAATTTGAACTGAATTTACACAATTCTTTAATTAGATATAATACAGTGTTCGGTGAATTTTATGTTTAGTTCTTTTAAGTAATTACTTTTGCCAGACAAAATTATGTGTTACAAATTTTAGTGTATGTATTTAAAATAAATTAAATTATTTAACATTTTTTATATTAAAGTAAAAATTGGAATGTTTTGCTTCATAACTATTTGAATTTGTATGAATAAGAATTTTTCAACAAGTTCATAGTTTTTTTGTATGGTTAATTTGTTCATGTATATACTTATGCTTTGATTGGAATCTTATTATTCAAAATTGTATTTGTTTTGTAACCTAAAGAAAATTCTCTCATAAATAAACTGAAATAAAATTGTTTTAAAAAAAATCTGACTTCAGTCTTTTTATATTTGAAACATCACACACCACAGTGACCACAATTGTCTTTTGCTTACATTATTTTTAAATTTCAAAAATATCTTTTTTTATTTATGAGAGGAATTTTTTTAGGAATTATAAAGACTATTCTTATTATATAAATTTTAAAAAGTATACAAAACAATAAAATACATTGCAGCATGCAAATAGATTGAAAAAAAAAATTTTTTTTTTACTAATTTTGATAATTTTAATGAATAACTTTTTAATTTCTGTTTGTTCTAAACTACAAAATAGTTAAAAATTGTTTTATTAACTCATTTTAGTGGATTTTTAACACTTTAAATTTAATTCTATTTTCAATTCCAATATAAATTTTTATTTATAAAAATAAGGTGATTTATTTTTCACTTAAAAGTTTGAACTCAAATATTCTCTGTTGTAGGTTTGCCAAACTTCATTAATAAAGTACAATGGCATCTAATATTTACTCCTTCAGTAAACAAATTCATCCTCCAACAGGTGTAGAACATTGTCTCTATTGTAATTTCTACAATTCTAAGGAACAAAATCTAATCATTGCTTGTGCATCATATTTAAAAATTTACAGATTAACACCTGAGGTTGAGGTAAGACTTCTTTGTGTAACTTTAATTAATATACCTGTGTGTGTGTTTATAAACTTAATCACACATAAGCTATATGGTGTCTTTAATGAGATGCATTTCATTTCTAAAAATATTTCAGTATTTGCATAGAATGTGGAGAAATATTTTAAATCATGTGCTGAATGATCTTGAAGCTAAACATGCTTTATTAAAATTATATTTCTTGCATCAGTTGGGTATTACCTTAATATTGTTTCTAAACTTACTAAATATTGATTTATAAAACTTTCAAACTTCTTTATAAACAGAAAGAATAATTTTATACCAAGATAAAAAAATGAATGATAATTTTTTATAACTTCAAATTTATATATTGATGAAGTTTGAATTTAATAAGCAGAAATAAACCCATGTTTCAATAATAATTTAAAATCTTTTTAAGTGGATGAATAATTTATTTAGTTTTCTGTATCCAATAAAAATACTAAAATGTTTGATCAAAAAATTTTTTTTTTAACTCCATATGAAATGATGTTTTTTTATTAACATTTTCAGTAAAATGAACAACAAATCTAGATTTAACTGGTGATTTTTATGAGTTATTTTTTTAAATGTTTATATTGGGTGTATAATTAAATGCAAAGTAAAACCTGTATATTTAAAAATTTATTTCTTGTAACTCAAAAATATTGAATTGATTTCATTCTTTCACTTTATTAGCAGAAATTGAACTTAATTTTTTTTAAAAAAAAGTTTTTAAATATTTGCTTACATTTATATATTCACAATGGCACATATTTTTTCAATTTATTTTAATATTTTTTATATTCTGCTTGGGCGAGTTTTTATTAATATAAATTATTAAACTTAGGCACATTTAATTTCTAACCATACCGGTACTACGTAAGATTTTGTGTAGTAACATGTATTAGTTTATTTTTTAGTATTTTCTGAAAATATGTTAATAAATAAGAGGTACCTTGAGTAACATGAAAAGTGTTCATTTAGTTTGCACCTATCATAAACTCATTACATCATTTATATAACAAATATTCTTCAGTAGAAATAATGGATGAAACAGATTGATTTGGTTATGGAAAAGTCTATCCAAACAAATTATTTTCATTAAATAATATGATTTTATTTGTCACACTTATTACCTTGACCTGGATTGCAATGCCTCTAGTATTTAAATGCTTGTTAAAATTATAAAAAAGAAAAATTAATAGTGCAGAATAGATTACTTTAATTATACTTCCAATGCATTTTGTATTATAATAGTTACTATTAGACCTTAATTAACAGAAAAATTTACATATTTTTGTAAATTGAAATAAGAAATTAAAATGTTTTAAATTCTCAAAAGATTTAAATTTGGGAAAAATGTAAATATCTTAGCGACAAATATTAAAAACTATAATTACTATGTATTTTAAAAATTAATATTATTTTTCTTTTTTTATTATGAAAATATTCAAAGAATATATGCATTTTATATTCAAAACTTTAAAATTTATCTTTATATGTTATGCTTTTGTTTACTTCTTAGTTTCAAACTTATATTTCAGATTTACGTTCATTACCATAATTTTTTTCTTTCACTATTGATGTACAAAAAAAAAAAAAAAAAAAAAAAAAAATTAAATTAAAGCAATTATGTGTCTAGCATATTTTTATTGCAAATTTAAATTTGAAATTTTCAGTATAAATTATCATCAATACAAGTTATTAAATTTTTAATATGCTGATATAGCTCTTATGGATGATTTTTTTTTATTTTCAGCAATCTCTTTCTTTCATACAGTACCATTTTCAAATCAAAATAGAATTTTATGCAGTGTTTTTTTTTTTTTTTTTTTTTTTTTTTTTAAAAATTAATTTTGATTTTTTTCTATGAGGTTAATCAAATTTGTTTTAATATAAATTATGATAAATAAACAAATGAAAAGATAATTGTGAAACAAAGTATTAACCTGACTTTTATTTAGTTAAACAGCTCAATTTTTCTAAGTTTAAAAATAGTATAAAAATGATTTAATTATGTAGTAAATAAGCAATAAATATTAATAAAATATTAAAATTATTTATGAGCTAGTTTTATTAGCATTGCAAATATTTGACAGCTTTTCATAGAGATACTCTTAAATTTAAATGATTCTGAGTTAAATGCTTTTATTAAATGTTAAATATTATAAAAAGGAGTACTATATAAAAAGGAGTAAAAAGGTAACATTTTTTATGTAATATTATTTTTAGGTTCTGATTGTTCACAATTTTCAAAACAACAGATAAAAATAGGTTTAGTTAAACATTGCTTTTGCATGAATATTTATTGTGGCTCTTCGTGTGTGTGAAGTTTATCTTACAGAGTTCAAATCATATCAGTTTATGAAAAGTTTTTTTTTTTTTTTTTTTTTTATCTTGTATAGTTAATTACATGATTATTGTATCCATCATGATAACATTATTATTTTGTATTTTTTATATGTAAATTTTAGTTAATTTAAAAATCAATTGACATTGGAAAATATCACAGAAATTGATGCACAAATACTGGCATTTTTCTTTTTAATTTTTAAAATTTTCCATGTAAAATGATTTTTGTTTTATGAAATTTATATTTTTTATTCAATATGAAATAAATATATTGTAAAATAAATAAATATGTAGCAATAAATTAATACATTTTTGAATGTACTTTTATGCAATTATTTGTTCAAAAATATGTATAATAAGTTTTAGTTATAAATGCATAAAATAAACATTATTTTCTTTTTGTTTGCTACAGGTAACTAAGCTAAAATTACTTTCACTGATATAATTACTAGTGGCCTGAATTTATATAAGTATTATACAATTATTTAAAAAAAATTCAGTTAATTGATAATTAAGTGATCCTAATATATATAAATATCAGTTATTCAACAAACATCACTTAATTCTTTTCATTTACAGGAAATTTACTAAACTCCATTAAATTCTTGACCAAAATTAATTAAGAATTACTCAAAAAATTAATTCTTAACAAAAATTACTCATTATATTTCTATTTAGGGAAAATTAATTCTTAAATATTTCATATATTCTGATTGGAGTAATTTCATTAATTACCAATTTTATTCATATTCTTATAAAAGAATAATTCATAAATTATAATTTCTTTATAATACTCAATGAATTTCCTAGAATAAGTATTGTTTTCTAATAAAGAAATAAGAATTACACACTAAGTTTTTATTTTTTGTAATGTTAAGTTTAGATTAAATTGCACAAAATTCATTTAATGATAATGGAATCATTGAGGCATAAATTTGTAAAAATCTAAAAATATAAATTTAATTTTAAATTCAAAGACCTAAGATGAAATAATTTGCTGCATTTTAATACAATAGTTAACAAGTTTTTCATTATTTTAATGTATTTTTAAAAATTTATAATTTAAAAATGATAAACAAGAAATATTATAAATTATAGCTGCAAAATTGTATATGATGTAGTAATTATCATTGAAATAAATTATATTAATTATGATTAAATTATATTGATTGACACAATATGTCAACAAGGCTACAAAAGTGGCACATCATTTAATATCCACTATTAAATTTTTTATATTGTGTCTTTTAATGTAACTGATATTTTCTGTTAAAAAAATTGCTTTCAAAATAGATGAAAAATATTTAAAATTCTTAATTCTTTTTGTACTTTAAATACATTTTCAAATACATAGAAAGCTAGAAATATTTATCTTAATTTTCATAAATCTTTCCAATACAGATTACGCTTGCTTGTTCTAAGTTCTCTGATAAGATTTTTGCTTATAATTATTTTTATTATAATTTTTAATTATATATGGACGACATTAGTTGTGACGTCATATCCAGCAATTTGTTTCCAAACATTTGCTGTTAAGCGCCATTTATCATTGAAACTGCCATAGACTTCGGTGATAGATTTTTAAATTGTTATTTTTGAAATTGATATTCATTATTTAAGGATAACGTGTTTGCTAAAACTTTTAACCTTTTGTTTGCTTAACCTTTTATTCTCGCCAAATTGTAGTCATAGTTAATCACCAAGCTGAGTAAAATCCAATCGTATTCTGGTTGCAAAAGAACAATTTATTGTTCTGTGCCAACAAAAATCATCAATAAAATCGATAGCCAAACAAAAATCTCCAAGTTTGTCAAGAAGGCACTCTTAAATACAATATTAAACAAATGTTTACATTGTATTTGTTTGGAAACAGTTGTGGATATGACGTCACACTAATGTCGTCAATTGTTGTTGTATGAATAAACCGAGATATTTTTTAATTTTATGAGTTGCTGTTGATAGTTTGGAAATAGAATTAAAATGTGCAATTATTCAAATGAAAAACTTTTTTTAATTATTAATTTCAATGCATTAATTATAATAAATTTCTCTAATTAGTTCATTATACTAAGATTACTTAAATTAGATTACAGAAATTGTATACTTGCTAAGTTCTTTATATTTTAGGTATATTTGTTACTTATATATTTATTTCTTATTATACATATATATTATAGATACAATGTGCATATTAATTAAGAAATAAATATCTAAGTAATGTATGTATCATAAATCAGTTGTTCAGTTAATTTATAATACATGTATGCTTTTTTTCAAAAATAAATAAAAATAATTTAGGTATCACTAAATTATATATAATCTGTAATATTAAGTAAATATCTGTATATAAAGTTTGAAAATATGACTAAAATTTTAAAGTCTACGCACATTATTCCAGACATAATGGTCATCACTATTGTATGACTTACATAGTATAAAATTGATTATAGTTGTATAAAAGGCTTATCTTCCTCACTGTTGTAGAGATATCCTGAAACACAGTGAATAATGTTGTTACAATGTTGTCAGAAACTTTATGTCAAACTGGATGACTTCAAAAGTGGTTGCTTAATCTGAATGCATGAAGGGGTATAGTCAAACAGCAATAAACCATTTGCTAAATTTAAAAACATGGGTGTGCATGGCAACAATGGTTGTTGCTATGAACTTTTGATGAAATGAAGTTGTTGGGGGAAATTCAAAGTGCCCAACTGTGAGGCAAGTTTGGATGATTATGTGCCAAACTCACTTACCCCTAAGTCATCATTGTTCATTCTCTAATTGGGTTGTAGCCTCTTCTATACTAAATAGGGATATTGTCATCATTTTAAAGCATTTGATTAAGGCAAAGTTACAAATACATGAAACTTAAAGGCACCTGACTTTAATTCCCTATTACAGAGTTCAGAATTGTCATAACTAATCACCGCTGTCAGCAGATTAGCAGTAAATAGAGTGTTCTGTGATGAATCTCCTCTTTTTTCTTGGATTAGATGATCATCACATGTATGCCAGATCCAACTTCAACAATCCCAATCAGCTTTTATTTTATAAAAGGCACACAGCTATTACCTAAGACCAGCCGCAAATGACAAGCAAATTTGTCGTAAAAACCTTAGTAGAGTGAATTCACTGCCGAATGAATGGGAGGTAACTATGACATAGATGCTTAACGTCATTCTTCTGATCTACCAATGAAATACATTGAATTCTTGTTTTGAATGTTATTGAGAAGACTTATATTGAGAAATTAATATAAATTGCTTAATAAACCATGTAATTGTAAGAAAACTCTTTATTGTAAAATCCAGGATTGATATTTTATTAAAAAGAATTTAAATAACCTCAATAATATAAGTAACAAAAATAGCTTTTTTTTAATATAAATATAATTCTAAAGAATTTAAATACAAGAACAAAATATTTTAACAATATTAAATAAAGATATTTAAATTCTGAATCAGTACGGCTTAACATTATATCAAAATCAATTGAAAGACATATTTAAATATTAGAAAAATAAGATTGAATTTTAATTTATTTCGTTTTCATAAATATTCAATATTTAATAATCATTACAAATTTTTCAAATTCTCCAAAAAATAAATGTTTTACATCTTGAATTATGGCATTTTATTCTATTTGTTGAAAATAATTATCAACTTTTGTATCCCACAGACGTCTTTGATTTCCATAATTCATGAAATTAATAAACTTTCTAAATTATTTTTTTAAAAAAGCTTATGTATTGTTTAAAATTTATTATAATTATCCCTATATTGATTTATAAATTCGTTATAATCCAAGGAAAATGTAATAGAATTAATGGAAGACATTGTTACCATGAGGTGTATAAAATATGAAAGACAAAGGGTAGTTAGCAAAAAGATATAAAAGTAAATCTGCATTGTCACCGAAGCCCAGCCAGATATTTCTAAATTTCTTGAATACAAAAGCCTCTTGGAACGCTTATTTTGTGACATTTTCTGACATCATTCCTTCACCAGTGTTTTGTCCCCTTTTCTCTGGCATCAGTTTTTCAGTGAAATTGCTCTCATTTGTGGCTAACCTTGATGTGATGGTATGGGATGCTATTTTCTGTAGCAGCAAGTCACTTCTAAACATCTTGAATTCTGCTATTACAATTCAGCTATATGTGGATTTATTTTACTGCCTGAAAAATTACTCTTTATGCCACTTTATTCTAGAGCCAGTTTCCTATAATGATAATGTCAGGCTTCATATGGCTATTGTGTGCTTCTGTGGAGTTAATATTTTTCCTTGGCCTAGTGACCAGATGTTTCACCAATCAAAAATATAAGTCATGATAGGCCATCAGTTTCAGATGCTCTGAAATGCCGCAAATATCAAGTAACTATTAATACATACCTGACAAAATGTATTGAATGATGTCATTAGAAATCTTTATCACTCTGTTCCTAGGCGTAGGGAAACATGCATTGTTAAGCGCTGTTTCACTAGTTATAGCTTGATCATTCAGCGGACCATTTTTCGCCATTAATGGCTCTTATAAGTATGAAATTTCTATCATTTTATTATCTATACATGAACTGTGCACATATTTATTTAAAAAAAGCACTTTCTTCAAGTAGTTTAAAAGAGAATATGCTTACTGAAAATATGTAATTATATTTCAAGTTTTTAATAATTTATATCATTGGCTCAAATAAGTGGGAAATAATTCTGATGGTTCTGTTTTCCATTTTGAATGTAAATATTCTTAAGCATGTTTTTTTCTTCATTTTATCATGTATTTTGCTGTCTGAGAACTTATAAAATAAAATACAAGAAATATATACTGTTAATTTTGTACAAAATATAGCATATTATTCCCTGTTTTTTAATTAATTTTTGCTAGCAATTGTTATAATAAATTTAATTATGTATTAGTTTATGAAACAAATAAAAACATTTTATTTACTTAGTTTTATTAAATGTTAACTTTTTTCAGCAATGCAATACTTCATTGATTTAATAAAACAATACTTCAGTTAGAATTTAATAATCTTGCTTTTTAAAATTAAATTACATACAATAAAACAAAAATTTCAAGGAAAATATCTAAGTTTTAAACACATAGAAACTTTTTTTTTTACATATGAAATAACAGTTGAATGATTAGGAGAACTAATAGGATTTTTATTTTCCTATTTTTTCTTCAATGTTTGAAAATATTTTATATAGAAAGTTTTATATAGAAAGTCAAATATTTGTGTATTTATCAGTGAAAAATGCATAAATATTTGTTTTTTAGTATACTCATTTCAGAAAAAATATTTTTTTTAAATTTATGGCATTGTAAACCCTTATAAATTTAGTTATCTTGTATTTTGTTGTAAACATAAATAAGAGATAACCATAGTGTTCAGAGTAGCATATTGAAAAGATGATTTATGTTTCAAATATAATATTTATGTTCCAGTTGAATTTTCATAAATTTTCTTTTATTTGATATGAATATTTCTGTACTGATTTGCAATTTTAGAATTTATATTTGAATTTAAATATATTTTTTTATATTGAAACAATAATATTCCTCATGTAATTTTTATTCCTTGAATATGCTTAAGATTTATGGTAGTTTTGTAATTTACTAGAACCATTTTTTGTCAATTCTTTCGTATGTGAAAGTAAACATTTTATTGAAACATATTTTCATACAGAACTTATTTTATATTAAATGTATTGAAAAATATCAAAAATAAATTGAGATTGTTACTAAGTTGTTAACCTAGCATTGAATAATTTAACTCAACTCACTCAAAAACTCAGATAAATAACCCATCTTGATTATTACACATACTGAATTTGAAAACTGAATTATTTTTTTAGTATGTGCACAATCTTAATAAATTTCATTATTTTCTAATTTAAAAAGTAAAATAAGAAAATTAAAAAATTTTCTTGCTTACTTTTTCTTGATAGACAACAGGAGGTTTCTTTCAAGAAATCATTAAACTTTAGGGAAATCATTAAATTTAATTAGCAGAATAGGTTCAAGTGCAATTTATTTCTCACTCTTTATTTATTTTTATCATCTATGCCTTTCAAAAACTTCTTTTAATTGTTTTTTAATTTCTATACATATTTTTAATTAGAAGAATATGTATAGAGATTTCATCATTATTTAAAAAAATTGATTTCATTACATGTTGCAATTTCTAGTACAGAGAACTTCTAGACAATATTTAAAAGTATTCTCTTTAAATAATTTTTGAACTAGATTACAAAATTCTTTATGTTTATCAGTTATAAAAAATTCTGATTCAAATAGTTTTTTTGCTGTTTGTTATTAAGGTTTTAATAATAGTTTTTAACAAATTCTTTCAAAACAGTATTTTATCTTTAAGTAATAATCATATGTGGGAATTCTCAAATTTAATTGGAAATACAAATTTTAACTTTGTGCAGTTTATATTAGAGTTTTTAGATATTTAATGTTTATTATATATGTTTGATATAATAATTACTCTGAAAAAATTTAAATATATTACTTGAATGTTAAAATAATTACTTTCTATCATGTTTTATATGTTATCTTGGTTAATAGTATTAATTCTTTTCATGCAAAATGGATTATTTTCTAAGAAAAAATTAAAAATTGAAAACTTTGATTATTAATAAAGATGATTGTTTTTAAAATTAAATAATTAAAATATGATTTAAATTTATTTATGTTTACAAAGTTTTGATTGTATTTTTTTAAATCTGAAATTTTTTTCACATATTTAAAATTTACTTTTGGAATTAACATTTTAGTGTTTAATTTGCATTTAAAAACTGCAGTTTAAAGTTATCTCGTTTCTATTCCTTAGTTTCCTTCTGTGGGAGAGCCTAAACTGAAACTAGAATGTGTGCAAGTTTTTCCTTTATTTGGCAATGTGATGTCTGTGCAGTCTGTTAGACTTGCAGGCTCTCCAAGAGATGCCCTTCTTCTTAGTTTCAGAGAAGCAAAAGTAAATTATATTTCATTTACTATTTTCCATTTATTTGAGTAGATATTTTTCAAACTATATATTTTTAATACTATACATACTATAATATAAAATTAAAATTGAATGTATGCATTTATTTTGATATTTAATTTAAGAGATCTGTACCACTTTTAGGGAATTTTTCTTTATCACTCCTGCACATTAATATGCAAAAGTACTTTTCATATTGTGAAAAAAAAAATATTGTCTAAATTATAAAAATGTATTGTCTAAATATGTAATTTAATAATATAAATGAAAAAAATCTTTTAATTTTGAATTATTGTTTGAAAATATTTCGATAGTTTATTAAAGTCGTAACTGTTCAAATATAAAAATTTCAAAAGTTATAAAACCTTCATTTGATAAAATTTTATTCAGTCAATATTTTATTTCAAAAACATAAAAAAATTATAACATAAGAATGTTATATATATATATATATATATATATATATATATATATATTTTGGTTGTATTGGTTGTATATATGAGAGACAGAGATTACTCAAATATATTTACAATTTTTTTATTTATAATATCTTTTTTTTTTTTAATATAAATCTTGTTCTTTATCTAATATACTTTTACAAATTTCATTCATTCAAAAATGTTTTAAAGGAAAATTTATTAGTTTATTGTAAAATTAATTTAAGAGTGAGAGTCAGGAAGTAAAGTTATTTGATAATGATAATTGTTAAATAAAATATTCTTGATAGTTTATTTAACAGTTATTATTAATGAATAATTTTATTTCAATTGAAAATTTAGTTAATTTTTATTTTATTTGTTTATAAACTGAAAATGTATTTAAGTAGATTTTTCATGGAAAATCTGACATATATTGTAATTATAGTAACTTATAACATGCAATAGACTAAGAATTTTTGAATTTTAAATTAGTTATATTATTTTTGTACTGCATATACTTGCTATTTTACCCATTTTTATTCCATTAATTAGTAATATTTTCTTAAAGAAAATGGAAAAATTGTGTGTGTGTGTGTGTGAGATCCTTAAATTCTTAAATATACTTTTATATTATTAAATCTTAATCCTGAATTTTATTCTTGTGACTTCTTGTTAGTTTTTGAATTAAATCTCTTAGCTTATGTAGGAACTTCAGTTTGATGTCTTAAGATTTTTTTGTGAAAGTATTTTGTAATCAAGTGTTTATATGTACTTAATTATGTTAGAAAATATATCTTTTATTATAACACTTTTCTTTTGTAAATTTAAAATAATTTTTGAATTCTCTTTTTAGCTTTCTTTAGTTGAATATGATCCTTCCACTCATGATTTAAAAACTTTGTCACTGCATTATTTTGAAGAGGAGGATATGAAGGTGAATATTTCATTTTATCAAGAATTATTATCACCAATATTTTTATAATTTTTCTTTAAATAATACATCTATTTAAGAAAATTTCTTTTTGGTGAATGATAAAATTGAAAAGTTTCTGAATTTTGATAAATTTAAATTATTATTTTAAATAGTCTAAAATAACTTTATTAACAAATTTCTATTTCTATGACATATACTGTAATTTAATGATATTTAAGAGTATTTGCTTTATTTATTTTATATAGGCTGGTGCAACTCATCACCCATATGTTCCTTTTGTGCGTGTTGATCCTGAGGGGCGCTGTGCTGCAATGATTTGTTATGAAAGAAATATAGTAATACTTCCATTCCGCAAAGAGAATATTTCAGAAGAGCAGGAAACAATGCCAACAAACACCCATATTGCACCTGGACAGTAAGCAAATGATTTTCATTTTCACATAAAGCAGTTTCTTTTGAGGTTTTAAATTTTGTTTTGTTTTTAGAAAAACTCCTGTTCTGGCATCTTACACCATCAAGCTTTGTGATATTGATGAAAAAGTTAATAATATAAAAGATATGCAGTTTTTACAAGGTTATTATGAACCTACTTTACTTTTGTTGTACGAACCATTGAGGACATGGCCAGGGTAAGAAAACTGTTTCAATGATATACATCTTGTTAAAAATATGCAAAATTACTTTTAAAAATTGGCAGAAGTTCAAAGTTATTTTTAAGAATATTGCATGCTTGTTTTGGAATTATGATAACTTTGTTTTGAAATTGTTTTCTATTATTTTAATTTAAGAATATCTTTTTGTTCAAAACAAATCATTAATACAAATTTTGTTAAAAAATTATTAAATAATAATTTTAAGCTCAGGTAGATCATTAAAGAGCTATATATATATTTGTAATTTTAAAGCTACTAAAAAATTAATACTAATAATGTAAAACTTTTTTTCCTTGAAAATAATTTAAATAATTTGAAAAGTAATGCATCATTATTATTCTCATTTGTAATGTTAATCTATTTAATTATTTTATTATAGAAATAACTAAATCTTTTTATTTGCATATGTAGCAGACTTTACTCTTTTTTTAAAAATTTGAATTTATGTGCTTTTATTTTATGATTCAATTCTTATTTAATTTATTAAAAAACATAATCGTTATTAAGTAAAAGAGATAGACTAATAGAATTGTATATACTATGATTAATTAAAATAAAAAATTGATAGTTTAATAAAAAAAAAAAAATAAGGCTCTTTTATAATACTTTTGTGTTTACCTATGCATTTGAACTTATAATTTCAAAAAAAATTACAGCCGTGTTGCAGTACGACAAGATACTTGCTGCATTTTAGCTTTATCATTGAATATTAACCAAAAAGTACATCCTGTTATATGGTCTCTAAGTGGGTTACCATTTGATTGTCAGTATGTTATGGCAGTTCCAAAGCCAATCGGTAAATATATATTGTTTAATCTAAATTTCACTTTTTATTTTAAACAAATTGTTTTTGATTAAGTTATAACTTTAATATTTTAAAAATAGTTTAGAAATTATTTTGATTATATTATTTTAAAATTTTTATTCTTAAGCAAGTGTATTATTTTTATTATTTTTTTTTTCTGTATAAAACTATTACAAAAATAAATTTTATCATTATTTTTTTAAAATAGCAAATTTTTTGAGAAATTAGACATTTTTTTTTTAAGAGTGAGCAACATATTAAAACTAATGTTCTATGAAGTGTTAGATTTAAAATATGAAGCATAAATTTTTTTTAAAAAAACTTTTTTACTAAAAAGATAATAACTTTTATGAAGGAATTTAAATGTTACTTAAATTTTATTTCAGTTTAGAATAGTTTTTCCATTTCTGAATTGCAATAATATTTTAGAAAATAGTATAAATATTTTACTTTTTACTATATTTTTTTTGTCAATTTTTCCAACCTATTGTCCTATTTTTAATATTCTATTTTTTTATCCATTGTGGTTAATTATCATTCAATAATGTAATATCTGTTTAGTTACAGCAGTTGTTTTACAATGCTGTAATATTATAAAAAGGCATATTTTTTTCTGAAGTTTACACACATAGGTTTCTTTTGTTTAAACACTGTTAACTAGAAATTTACTAGAAATTTTTTAAATTTAAATTAATTTAATTTTTAATTTAGTTAAGTAACATTATTCAAATTAAAAATTAATGAAATAACATTAAATATTATTGTTAATGAATAAAATTAAATTATAATCAAATAACATTAAATTGAATGTATTTTATTAACTCTTAATTATTCAATTATTTGGTTTCTTAATTGACATAATGATTTAAATCAACAGTTTTCAAACATCTATAAACATTGGAATTTTTCTAATTAATAATATACTAAAATGTGCTATTTTTTCTTTTTAAAAATATTTAAATGTAAAACATAATGCTTTGCAACAAAATTATAGGAAATTAATATTCATCCAATTTTGTCCAGAAATATAAGTTTTCAAGCATAAATCTTTGACAGCATTAATGATACTAATCAAAAACCTATTAAAGATCTCTAACAATATATCTAACCAACTTAGCAATTATTAGTCTGTTTGAAGATTATCTTCAACAAGATTTTAAGTGTCAAATTACAATTTGAACTCTTGAAAATTAAAATTATTTTTTAAAATAAAAATTATTTCTTTGAACTTTCCATCTTTTCACAAATTTTATAAGAATGGAAACATATAAATTTTTGTATATTTTGTACCCAGGGAAATTTTTTAAAAATTGAAATTTTAAATAATGGAAAATTAGATTTAGAGAGGGTCAATCATCCATTTTTTGACATTGTATTGAAAAATAAGTTGGAAAGAAACCTTTCTTGCCCAAATAAGTAACAAAAATGATTGCATTTAAAAGAAAATATCATCTGTTGCTGGGCTTTGTTATTGGCAGCGACATCACAAGTTTTTATTATTTATTACAAGTTTAAAGGAAAAGGATAAAGAAATCTTTCAAATCTTTTTTTAAAATTAAAACTAAATTAATTCAAAAATAAAACATATTTTTTAAGCGGAATTTTTAGTAATTTTATTAGATGAGATGTTCACTACATTTAATAGTATAGCTTTATTTATTTTTAATTTTGTGAATAGCTTAATAACTAAAATCTGGGGCAAAAAAAAAAAAAAAAAAAAAAAAGTTAAACACCTTTACATATTGTATTTCGGTTTCAATGAGGTATTTTTTTTTTTTTCATAAATAGTGGAGCTCATTCACTTAAAAGGAGAAAACCTAAAAACTTTCAAGCATCCATTTTGATAGATATGCATAGAGGAAGTTAAAAAGCAACATCTATCTCATATCAGTGCAACAATGGTTAAAGGTTGAATTAGATTTTCTGCTCAGCTGTTAGTGGTTAGTGCTTTGAATTTTAGTTCAACAGTTCATGAATTTGACTCTTACCTCAAGTGAATATTTTAATGGCTCTGAATCAATTTTAAATTGTACATACTAATCAATATAGTATTATGAGGAAAATTTAATTGTAAAGTAACAAACAAATCAGAGAATATGTCAGTGAGCCAATACAAACTAGTTAAAGAATTATATGAATACATTAATTGGAAATTTTTCTATTAAAGCAGTTACCTTAACTATTCATTGCATTATTTAATACATTCTAGCTTAGAATTTTAAATTTTAATTTCTTATTTTAGGTGGAGTTCTTTTAGTTGCTGTGAATTCCTTATTATATCTCAATCAAAGTGTTCCACCTTATGGAGTTTCATTGAACAGTTTCACAGATTTCAGTACTTCATTTCCATTAAGTAAGTGATCTAGCATTTCACAGTTTTTTCTGTTATGTTATTTTAGATCTTGTTTTATTTTAAGTAAAATTCTGAATGTTAAATTTACTATATTAAATTTGAATCAATTAAGAATTCTTTTAAATTTGAGTAGAAATACATTTTAATTATACTGGACAGAAGCATTATATTCCAAAAATGTCTCAATATAAGGCATATCCAAAATTCATTTATTGATTCTTCAAATGTCGCTAAAAAATATTATTTTTTGGTTATTCAAAGCTGTTGTGCTTTATTTTGAATTTAATGTTTACAATAATATCAACTCTGTGAGCTGAATAAATTTGATTTTTAAATATTAAGGCTAAAATAGTAAATTAGACTAATTTATCTATAAGAAATGTAGATAAGAATTAATGAGATTACAATTCATTTATAATATTGAAGGTGAATAAATGTATTTAATTATTTTGAAATTTAAAATTTATAAATCTAAACTCTTTTGTGTATAACAAATATGACTTACTCAAGTGACTTACTAAAATGACTTAATTGAATATCCAATTTATAATTTTTATTTTTTTTTTTATTTATTGCTATCTCGATATTTTTTTTCTTTTCACGGGAAGATAAAAATAGTTACTCAATACTGTTGAAATGAAAGAATAGAATTTTTAAAATTAGATACACAGTTTATTAAAAGTTTTCTATTATTAATAGTATTAATTTTATAGAGCTCTCCTTATTTTCAGCTATTGAAACTCATTAACTTTCTCTTAACAAACATTTCCAATTGAATTGTCATCATAAGTAAATACAATTGGTTTATATTGTATGTTTTATCTAGACGTGAAAGATTTACATAGATAGTATGGAAAAAAATCAAAATAAAAAAAGGATTTACTTACATTAATTAAAACTATAATGAGGAAAGGAAATTACAATTTTTAAATATTTCTAATGGAAAGTTTCCCATAAAATTTAAGACTTTAGAATTGTAAAATGTGACTGAGAAATCCTGTACTCTGTGTGCATTGTAACAAAATGACTGTAAGAAAGATGTTTGTTGGCACAATTTTTATCTATATGAGAAATTTATCTAATTGAATCATTGTTCTAATTAAGCAATGTGTTTCATTATTTGAAATTTAATACTCAATTTCAGAATCTCAGGAAGGAGTTAAACTCACTTTAGACTGCTCATCAGCTGCTTTTATTTCATATGATAAACTTGTCATTTCATTAAAAGGTGGAGAGCTGTAAGTAATCTTAACAGTTTTCCATGCATTCTCTAATATTATATTGTTGTTAATTATTAATATATTTTAATTTATGCTAATATTATATTATAAAAATATATTATACTAATATTATATTAAAATTTATACTAATATTATATTGTCTCTAATATTATATTATTAGTTAATTACATTTAGATTTCAAAATAACTATTTTTATTTATGACAACACATTTTACAGAGTAATTTTATATGATGCATAAAATAATATGCTGTAAATATTTTCATGCATTTAAGTAAAGAATTCAATATTTATTAATCAAATAAAATATCTGCATATTACTACTTTTGATTTCTATTTGATGAATTAAAATTAATCTATTTCAAGAAAAAAATTACAAAGAAGAACCCTTTTTTCCATTTTTATCTACTAAAATTTAATTACTGCTAAGAGATTACTTATATTTTGAATACTAAAGTTGCTGTCTAACTTCTAAGTTTTGTTAAGTATTTTGTATTTAGTGAATTGTGTAAATATATCACTCATAATGCTAAATTAAATGTTCAAAAATTAATAAATAAATGACATAAACATCAACAAATTTTATGGGTTTTTTTTTTTTTTTTTTTTTAAATTCACAAATTGTCAATTTTAAGAATATTGAAAGAATTCATGATTGAAGAATGAGAAATAATGAAATTAAATTAACAAAGTAGACATGATTACAAATCAATTGTTTATTACATTTTGAGAAGTTTACACTTCCACTATTTATTTAATAAGATAAAACTTAGAATCTTTTTTCTTGTTTTCAAATAAGAGTAATTACAGTATTGGCAATTATTTCAAAACTTTAACTTTTGAAAACTTAATCATTCATTTATTTCATAGTTCTATGTAGTTAAGTTCTTTTTACTAATAATTAAGTGAAATTATATTTTAAAGTATTTTTAAAAATTATTTGATAAATTTTTTTTATTGAGTTAAATTGTTTCACTAATTTATTAAGTGACTATCATTTTGTTAAAAGTATTTTAAAATAATAAATTAAAAAATATATATATTGTCTTTTTTAAAAAATATATTTCCTATGAAATTTTTGGTAAAATTTAAGTCAAGATTTTATCACAAATTTTTGTTTAAAATTAAAATGAACATATTTTAACTTTTATATTTCCAGTTATGTACTCACTTTATTTAATGATGGTATGCGTAGTGTAAGGGGCTTTAATTTTGATCGAGCTGCATCTAGTGTTATAACAACTTGTGTAAGTGGCATTATTTTTATATTTTATAAACCAGTTTGATAAATTGTATTTTATCAATTTTATTATTGTTTTTGTTTTTAGTGAACTATTTCAGAAATTAATTTTTCAGTGTGAAGTTAAAAGAATATATATTTTTAGTATGTGAGTAAAAAAATTAAATAATGTTAATGTTTCCTATATTAATATTTGTATTTTTTTTTATAAATTTTCCTACTGTTTATTTTTTGAAAAATTTTTTCTTTTTGAAGTTAAATTTTTAAGTTTTACTGCATAAAAAAGCATTTCACTTTGGAACCAGTGTTACATTCCCACAATCTTTGTATTGCAAATATTTTAAGTATTTAAGGTGATTCGAAGTTTTACTGAAAATGAATGAAGAAAATAATTCATTGAATTTCTTTTTCATTTTAACATTTATATTAGTATATGTAGTTAAGTAAACTTTTTTGTTTCATTTTAATCAAATTTATTGAATAATTATTTCATGAAAAATATTAACATATTTGGAATTCGTTTAAATTGAACTTGTATTCCTTTTATGCATCTGTTTAAAAATTTATTATCTACATATTAAAAATTTTGTTATGAAAATTTAATCAAGATTCCTGGTGTATTTTTTCATTTAATAATGTTATTTATTACATTTTAATAATGATTACAAAATATTTAATTCTTCAGAAACTTAGCTTTCTTCAGTCTTTGTAATGCAAGTTTATTGAAAATTAAAATTGTTTTGTACTAATATTGATTCTAAAAAATAATTATTTATAAATAACATTAAATGTTTTAATTTATAATCAAAGATGTCTCTGATTATAAACACAATGAAGTGACAAACATTAATATCAGTTGTATTAAAAATATCTAAAAATCATTAATCTTATAGACAAAGAGATAGATAAATAGATAGGTGTATTATAATGCAAAATTAAATATAATTTTGCATAACATTAGGCAATGATTATTAATATTATTTTGTAAAGTGTTTAAACGAACGGGGTGAAATATGTAAACCATATGATCATATTTTAATTTCATGCTGAGATTTTAACTATTGCTGTGCTTAAACATATTAAGAAGTTTTATTTTTACATTATATTTATAAGAAAAATCACCTTGATATTCTATTTGCTATTTTCATGAGAAATTGGTTTCATACATTGTATTTAGTTTATAATATTTGTATTTTGAACTTGTGTGGTTTTTTCTCTATATTATCTTTTTATTATTTTATACATTAAAATAAAATTTAGCTTCAAGTTTTAATTATAAATATGTATAGAATTTATTACATTTTTAATGTTGCTTTGGTTTGGAGAAAATAAATATAATTTAAAATTTGCTTGTCTTTTTTCCTCCCATTTTACACCACAAAACCAGTTATATTTATGTAGAATAAAATTATTATTTGTACTTGAAAAATAGATGTGTCTTTGTGATGAAGGATATTTATTCCTTGGTTCACATTTGGGAAATTCTCTTTTACTAAGATACACTGAGAAAGTAATTTCTAAAGAAAGTCCTGATCAAGATTCAAGAAAAAATTCTGGTTTGCCTGGATTAAATGTTGAAAGCAAACAAAGCGAAGAGGTAAAAAAATTTCAATTTCTATATTAATTCATTATTCTTAATAATTATTTTTTTAAATAAATGATTATGTGTATTTCTAATACACATAATCAGTCATTTAAAAATGTGTCACATTTTATTTAAAATTATGAATATTAATAAATTGAAATGCTTATGAAATAAATAAGGAAAAGGTGTTAGAATATGTGTCAGAAACTTATCCAGACATTTCCTTAGTTATATCTTACTTTAATTATAGTATATATTTATATCAAGTTCTATTAATTAATGTTTTATATAAGAGATTTTATTTGATGCTAAATATTATTGTAAGTAGAATGTTGAGGTAGAAAAAAAAATGTTTTAAAAGTATTCATTTCATACTAGTAATTATTATTTAAAAATGGAATCTGCAATTTTAATAATATGAATAAAAATATCTTTGTATGCATGTAATATTATATAAGATGTTTCTATGTACATTTTTATTAATTAATACATCATGTACAATATTTAACATCTCTGTTGATGAAAAAATAAATTATAGTATATTTGCAATATAACATTGGTTAAGTTTCTATGTGCACTTATGTTAACATATTATTTTTTTACATATTATATTTAACTTATGTTAACATACTATTTAACTTTTCTGTTTATGAAAACTAAATTATATTGTATTTGTTATATAATACTTATAGTTATAATGTATAAAATTTGATTTTTAATTTATTTGAGTAAATTACTTATAATTGTTATAAAATGCTACATTTTTTTTTATCATTTATTCATTATTTTTATCATTTCCTTTTGTTTAAATTTAAAATTATTTTTCTAAAACAAGTAACATAATTTTTATTGGAGAAATATCTTTTACCAAATCTACTAATTTAATTGATTGTTTCATACAAAATAAAAAAAATAAAAATTAATGAAAGCCTTTTGAAAATGTGCTCAATATTTTTTATAGCAAACTGAAGAATCAGTAGCTAAAAAACCTCGTCTGGATACAATGGATGATTGGATGGGTAATATTATTTTTAACAATAATTTTACAGCTAAATGAAATAATTTAATTAATTGTGATGTTATCTTTATAAAAGAATTTAGTTCCTAACTCATTTAATAATTTCTTACCCAATCTTTTTAAAATATCCAATAAAATATTTTGTGTACATTTCAAAACTTTTATTTTAAAAGTTACTTTTTGTGTTGTGTATTATTTTGGAATAGGAAATATCAAAATTAAAGTAAGATAGAAGGTATATGTTATGATGAAGAAAATTTTTATTTATTTAATGCATGTGATGGGGAAATCACCATTGAATATATATTTGTTAGTTTAAAACTATTAAATATTGAGAAAATGTTTCTTAAACCAAATTAAATTATTTATCATATTATATCTCAAAATGAATTCACATTACTAAAGATATTTTGAATTATAATGTATATTGTCAAGAGAACTATATATTTTAATTTTCAAGATTCAAGATAGTAAATTTATTTTAAAGGAATACTTTGAATTGATTTCGTAATGAAATGACTTAAAGTGAAAAAAATTCATTCGTAATTACTGTAAATGATTATAACAGATATGATTTCATAATGAAATGACTTAAAGTGAAAAAAAATCATTCGTAATTACTGTAAATGATTATAACAGATAAAAGGAATTTTATTACGTCTGTCTGTCTCTCTCTCTCTCACACACACACACTTCATTGTGTCATTTTTCTAGGATTTTTTATGTTTAGTTTACTTTTCCTGTGCAGTTGCAAGTACATTTGAGGGAATTTTGAAAAAATTAAATTATTTAGACAAAAAAAAAAATATTATCATTTCTGAAATTAAATTTTTATTACACTTAACACATATTTAACTAAAAATTACATAGTTAAAAATTTTTTTAACCCTATGATGAAAAGTCATTTGGTTCTCACATAAACACTAACAATTTGCTTTAGAATTATTATTTTTAAAATACATTATATATCAGGATTGTCATTTTTTGTAGTTATGCCTAAACTTTTTGTAAACATGAAATAATTTATTTTTTGTTAAATCTTATTGCATGTTTGAGAAATTTCTTATTTAAAATTGTTAATTTTTTATTTATTAAAATTATAATTTTTTTTTCACATTGCTCAAAAAATATTTACATTAATTGTCTTTATGGAAATTTTTACATAATTCTTGCATGTCAAAATCATGACTTTTGTCTGTATCAAAGACCAGTTTTAAATATTTTTAGTGTATAACAAATGAAACAAAAATCTTTTGTTAATAGTTGCTTATGATATACAATTTCCATGTTTATTTAAATTTTATTAAATATAACTTTTTTTTGAAAATAAATATTTTCAGTTGTGTTTTTATTTTTTAATATTTGCTATTATGCTATAAATATTGATCAATATTTCTTGATAAATTTTACATAATGTGATATACCAAATTATTATAAAGCCTTTCTTAGAAAATGTCTGACTTCTACTCGTTTATCATTTGGTAGTGAAATGAGATCTGTGCTTTTTAAAAGAAAAATATTTAATTATAATAAAAAATTTAGTTATAGAAGACCATTTGTTATTTATTGAAAACAGTTTATATGAGAAATAATTATTATTTTTTATGCTTAATTATGTTATTTTTAAATTAATACTGTTTTCTGTGAATCAAAATTAGTACCTATTGTTAAATTAGTACATATTGTTATTTTTGTGATTATTTTATTTTACATTAATACTAGAATCTTAATTTATTTTGTTAAAATTTGTTTCAAGATTATTTACTGCAAATTTACTAACTAAAAAATACTGTGTACTTAGAAAAAGTGTTATTTTTAATAGCTTCTGATGTTGCGTTGATTGAAGATCCTGAAGAACTTGAAGTCTATGGTGATCAGTCTCATGCAACAAAGCAACTTACATCTTATTCATTTGAAGTAAGTTTTATATTTTTGTATGGTTATTGAAACATAGGTTAGACTATATAGCTGTACACAAAATATTTTTGAAGAGTGTTACGATTATTTATTATTATAGATGTAAACATTCAAATTGCTTTCTTTAGTTATTTTAAATAGTAAGAAAAATTATTATAGGAAAACATTTTTTTCCTTAATTCCATCAATTTTATGTTATATAAATTTGTAGCTTAATTCAATAAATCTTTAAAGAGTTTTTTTTAACATTTTATTACTAATTTTTAATTATTTAAATAATCTGTTATTTAAATATAATATTTAAATATGTCAACTATGGGGTTTTAAAATATATCATACATATGTAAAAGAAATTTGACTTTTGCAATATTTTCTTGAATATTCTTGCTTTTCCATAGTAAATTTATCAAATAAAGATAATAATAATTATAATACCATATATATTATTACATAAATCATTTCAGCAACAGAAAATCCTTGGTAGCTTTTAAAGCGCAAGCAAACAAATCATTATCCTTGTTCAATCACTACCTAAATTAATTAAAATATGAATTCAAGTGTTTCTTGTTTCACCATTTTACCAAACCTCACAATTGTTCTATATTTTGTGTGTGTGCACCATTTTCAGGATCCACAAATTTATATTTATTGTTCACTTTAAAGTTTTGGAATTCAGCTGCTTCCAATTCATGAGTTTTATAGTTTTTCCACCACTAGTATGAGTTTCTTGTTTCACCATTTTACCAAACCTCACAATTGTTCTTTATTTTGTGTATGTGCAAATCCTTTGGGATTAATTTTTCCAAATTAGCCCCAAAGGATTTGGCAAGCATTTTCAGGTCGACAGGATTATCTCAAAGTACCAAATTCAATTGCGATTTTAGTGGGTAATTTTGAAAAGAATTTTCTAGCTGAAATTTAATCACATATTTGAAACTCATATGAATATCTATGGTGTCAAATCCAGTATAAAGAGTGGGTGTAGAGCAATAGTAAAGAGTGGATGCATTGATAACTGTATCTTTGAAGGACATATATATTAATGTTGGAAGTAGCAAGTTTGTTGCCATCTGCATTCAAAAATATGCAATTTTTTGGTTTCAAGTATATAATTTAATTCATATAATAATTTTATTTTCCTATTATTTATAAATTTTGTGTAAAAAAACTATTTATTAGTTTTTCTTTACTAATTGATGCCTTTAAATGACAGACTACATTAAAATTCTTTATGATACCTTGTTATAGAAATAAAAGGCAAATTTATTTTAAAACAAAAGTTCAAATTAAATGAATAACAACACAAAAAAATGTTAAGTATATTTTTGTTTTTATTTATATGATGTGAATATTTTTTGGAATTGATGGCCAATAGGGAGAAAGTATCGATCAATGTTAATAAAGGTAATTCCCTTTTCTTTTTTTTAATTCACATTTTATGATTAAAAAATGTGAATTGAATAAAAATAATTACATTCCTTGTTTTATGATATCTATCACTAAATTGATGTAACTAGCATATATTTTAAATCTCACTAAGTTAAAAAAAGATTCAGTTAGCTTTAGTTTACTTTTGGTTTAAAATAGAATAAAAAGTAAAATCAACATGATATTTAAAATTATGATTTTATGGTTTTTACAATCGCTAGTTACAGTTAATTAAATGAATGATTCTAAGATGTTTAGTAAAAAAGTATGAAATAAAATTTGGAGTAAAAATAAATAAATACATGGAATAATAATAAGCAATAAATTCAGTTGCTATTTGAAAATAAATAAATATGAAATTACTTCAGGTTAAAAACCTAATTCTTTCTATTAGAAGTTCTTAGATTGAATTAAGTAACGTTTTTGCCTTTCAGAAGAATTTCACGAAGTTGGAATATTACATCAATGTCTAATTTGCTTAACAATAGTATTGATGATCTGTTTGTAAAAATGTTTATAATTAAAAAATTTTGAATAAAAAATACTGGGTGTGGTCTATTTGAATATATATAGCTATGAAACTATAATAATTTGACTAATGAGGGATATAAATATGCAATATAAACATCCTTGATATTATATTTGAAATCATATTTGTGACAGATTCAATCACAATTCTCTATAGATTGTTTTATTAGGAAATATTTTGACTGTCAATTTGAAATAAAGTCAGTCAACATTTTCATTGACATATAACACATGTTAAGTAATAACTTGATACATGAATTTTTGTTCCACTTTTTATGAACTTTGGTACTTTAATGCTGAGGTACAGTTAGTAAATGGGCATAGATTTTTATCAGCATGATGATATTCTTGATTCTAGTATGTTTGGTATGGTAGATCTTGTAAGTTGGAAATTTAAACGTTAGAGCTTTGTTAACATCCACTCACCCGAAGAAGGAATTATATCAACTTTGGAAGCTTGATAATGATATTGTCCATTTTAATTACACATTAATTTGAAATAATAGGTAACACATATTAATTCCTACTAAGAGGTAATAACTGAATTGATGATTTTTTAATTTTAATTAGTATTTTCAAAAGTAAGTTGTAAAGATTAAGAAGTAAAGAGAATGTTAAGATGTCATGTTATATAATGTACATTCAACACTAGCAAGAAAAATCAATTATTTTTTTAATAGACCCAGTTGTTGATTTCACTTATGATTTCATAAAATTGTTACCTACCTTGAAATTTTCCTTCAGTTTTATAAGAACGTCTTAAATAATCTTTAACTTATTGTAAAATACAAATTCCTTCATTTAAATAGTAACTGAAAACTGCTTTTCAGCTAATGAACTTTTCAAATTTTCTACCTACCAATCAATGGTCTATTCTGAACATGTTATCATTATTTTTAAAAAATGTAAAACCTTATATTTAATTTTTAAAATAAACTGTATTAAATTTTTAGTCAACTTAATGTACAATGTATGAGGTTTGTCATATAACTAGGGATATTTTATTCTTGGCTGTAAGAGAATGTTAAGATGTCATGTTATATAATGTACATTCAACACTAGCAAGAAAAATCGGAGTAAAATTGCTGTAATTTTGAATAGCTGTAAAGCTGTAATTTTGAATTAAGAAATCATTTTGTTTGTCAAATTTTAATTCACTATATCATATCTAGGTTTGTGACAGCTTGTTAAATGTTGGTCCATGTGGTAAGATATGTATGGGTGAGCCAGCATTTTTATCTGAAGAGTTTTCTGGTAACGAAGATCCTGATCTTGAATTGGTAACAACATCTGGTTATGGAAAGAATGGAGCTCTTTCAGTGTTGCAAGTAATATACTTTCAGTAATTTATCTAACAGCTAATTCTATGTGTATGTAACTGTTTATAGTAGGAAACGTTTTTCTCTTTTCTACTTATTTGAAAACATGTTAAAGAATGCATACTTTTTTTAAATTTTAATTTTATACCTTCATATATTTAATTTAAAATGTTGATTGTTTGAATACAAAAGTTAAAGTCTAAAATATTTATTTTTGAAAAATTTCCCTGTTTGTATAAATGTGAAATCAACTAAATTATGCAATCAGACTTATTTCTAAATTTGAATTTATACTAAGAGAGTTACTCATGATCAAATTAGCAAATATTAAGGCTATTTGTACTGAATTATGTATTTAAATTAAGTATATTTTTAAATCAATCATTAGAATCAAGACTGCATTTAAGAAAATTTTATTTTAAATAAGCAAATAAATAAATTTCTGTTTAAGTTTGTATCATTTCATTTCAATTCAGTTTTATGAAATAGAATAATTCCACTGTATTAATTAAATTAAATATTTCCTTGTACTGAAAACTGCACTGGTATTTTATCAAGTACAGAAATATTTACTTAATTTTTGGAAAAACTTTTTTTAAACAATTAATTTTACTATAGCATGTTACCAATAAAATATTTTCACTGCTTCTCTAATTGTACAAAACATTTTATTACCAAATAATATAAATTAAATTTTATAAAAAAATTTCTTTCACTTTTACCATTAAAAGTGCAGGTATAAAATTGTAATTTGTGTCATTAATAATGATTAACATAAAATATTATTCAGTGGTATTTCCTAATTTCATCCATGAATGATGGTACATTTTATTTAAAAGAATTTGGACCCTGATTATTTTTAATCTTAGAATTTTCCAATATATTTTATATTGAAAATTTGGTTAACAGCTGTCTTCAAATGATTTTATTTGTAACAGTAATGATGGGGCTCATCAAAACATATTCCATATTTTTTATGATTTCTGCAAGTAGTTATAATTTTCAAAAATATGTTATTAATTTCTATTATAATAAATTTTTTTTATGTAAAATTCCAACTGTTCTTGTAATTCTATGATTAATATTTAAATGTTGTGAGTATTCAAACATTTTTTATATATATCTTATGTTTTCTAGCGTTCAGTGCGACCACAGGTTGTAACAACTTTCGAGTTGCCTGGCTGTGTGGATATGTGGACTGTGATTGGATACAGTTCGGAAACAGAGGTATCTTTTATTAAATAATTTCAAATTTAATGTTATTTTTTATTAAAATAAACAATAATTTATAATATTTAAAAGAATTGCATACATTAGTTTATTAACTATATTAAATACTAGATTTTAAGTTTTAAAACTCCATTGAGGAACAAAAACTTCTTTTATAACTATGATTTATTTTTTTTACAGAAATCAGAAGAAAAAATTAATGAAGTGAAAGAAGAAATTAATGGTGATTATTTGAATAAAAATTCACCATCTATGAAAAATTCCCACGCATTTTTGATCCTTAGCAGAAATGATAGTAGCATGGTAATCCGATGTTTAATGATATTCTTTCAAACTTATAGTTAAAACTGTGCAGAATGGTAAAAATATATAGTTGAATACATAGGAAATAATAAAATTTTTCTTATTATAAGGAGTTATTTGGAATTAATTATTATTAAATTTATTTTAAATTGATTTCTGTTATATAGGATTTTTAATTGGTCTATTAAGTAATTTTTATCATTTCATTAAATAAGAAATGCTTTAATTCATAAATTTTAGACAATATAAAATATTTGAAAATTTTAATCTTTTTTAAAGCTTTTCCTTATGTTTTTACAATAATTTCAATAATAACATATTATATTACAATAAAATTACCTTAAATTCCATTACAATCTTTAATCTTATTAAATATTTATAATATATCTTAATAAATATATAAAAGCTGAAATTATTTTAATGGTTTCTGGATGCTAAAATGTTAGTAATATTTAAATGCATGTAAATGACACTATTCCATTATATTCCCTCAATCGATATAGATTTATACTCCTGCAATCAAAGCAATTGCTAAACTGTTTCCATTAAAAAGAAATTTTGCTGTTTAAATGAATTATGTCAATAATAATTATTGAGTTTATAAATTTAAATAAAACATTTGCACTATTTTTTAGCAGTTTCTATAAGTGTAAACCTTTTTAAACAATACATGACACAGATATTATTGACAGTAATTGTGATTTTTTTCTTTTCTATTATGATGATTAGTGTATAGGGGTATAATGGAATTGTACCTAAAAAATTGGGTGTTGTTAAAAGTACATATAAAATTATTGCACGATAGCCAGGCTGGCCATAAAAATGATTTGCATTGAATAAAAATTAACTTTTATAAGGAAGCAGAAAAATTGCATAGGAATTTTTTTCTTGGATTGCTAAGAACACAAATTTTTCAACAATTCGGCATGTGGTTGTTTTGAATAGCTACATCCAAACTCTTTTACGACGATATATTGAGATAATTAATATTGCAATACTATTCCACTGGTAAAGAAGGCTATCTCCAAACTCCTAATTGTAAAAAAAGGTTTTAGTCTCTCAACCAAGCTTCATCTGAATATGCAGTTTGCCCTCTCGTCTTCAGTTCAACAGTTTGAAGGTTTGAATTACACTTTGGGCTTGCAGGTTGTTAGTGATTTAGAATCCACTTAAAACTGTAGGTCTTGTTCAAATTAGTCCTTGTGTGCAAAAAATGGCTGCTGAGTGACAAATAAACCATCTGAATATGTCCCAAACATACTGTATCTTAATTAAGCCATGCAAACATGCTGACTACTCAATATTTTGCATTATTTCATCTTCAAAAGACAAGCTCCGTAAGATCTAGCTTATCATGTAAAAAAAATAGTGCAATTGATTGCTATGTACATAGCATTACATGAAGTTTTTATATCTTATATATTTTAATTTTGAGCCGTCAAATTGCTAATCTGTTGAGAGGAATTGTCATTTATAATAATTTTTAATACTAATTTTTTTTATTAATTTTTAATAGTTAATATAAACACATTAATTTTTAATACTTAATTATATATTTCATTATTATTATTATGTAAAAGATACAAGTGGCTCACAAATTTTGAGCATCTTTGAAGATTTAGTTGAGTGTTAAATTTTAAAATATTTAGAATTTATTCTTTAAAATTCATCCCACATTTCGTAATTATTGGTGTTAACAATAATAAATGTAATTCCAGATTTTAATGTAAATAATTATGAAGCTTTAATTTCTATGCATCATCTCATTGTTGGTTATATAATAAATCAATATTAAGTCTTGCAACTAAATGACTGTTATATAAAACATTTGAAAATTATATTCCTACTATTTACACATTTTATTTATTCTCATATTTAACAGTCATGTTCAGAATTATACTTTAGTTTGTATTTTTAGATAAAAAAAATTATTTTTCATGAAAGAATAATTTTTTAATTGCAATTACTTTTATAATTCTAAAATAGTTTTTAACTTGCTTAGAATTAAAAATATATTTAGAATTAAAGTATTTACTTTTTTCTGTTAGATTTATTTTTTAAAAATGTAATTTTGCCTTTTTTAAAAAATTTTAATAATAATTGAAAGTTATAAAATCAATTAAATGTCAACAGTTATAAAGAGTTATAGAATCATAATCTCAAATTGTTATTTCTGAGAAAATGTAAATCTTCAAGCTCCCATTGATTGTACATAAATATTTTATCTAAATTTGTGTTCCTTTTTTGTGTAGTGATATGAAAAATAAATTTATAGATTGTAAACATGTTCATAATGGAAGGATACATGTACTTAAAAACTATGTTTTAGATTTTGCAGACAGGCCAGGAAATTAATGAGCTTGATCACAGTGGATTTAGTACACAAGCACCTACAATTTTTGCTGGCAATGTAGGCAATAATCGATTTATTGTTCAAGTATCTCAAATGGGTGTTCGCCTTTTGTTTGGATCACGTCAAGTGCAGCACATTCCACTGGATGTTGGGTCCCCTATTGTGTGGGCTTCAGTATCAGATCCTTACATTGTGATAATGAGCACCGAAGGAGTTGTTGTTCAATTGATGTTAAGATCTGATGACTTTGGATCCGGTGCACGTTTAGCAGTTTCACGTCCTCAGCTTGCTCAAGTGGTAAATGATTATCTAAAATATATTACTAAATATTATACTAAAAATATTACTATGTATTAATTTTAAACTAATTGTTTAAAACATTTCTTTAATGATATAAATGCTTACAGAAATCCCGAGTTTGTACTCTTTGTGTTTATAAAGATGAAAATGGTATGTTCACCACAACTTCTAAGACAGAGCCAGAAGAAAATATATCTCAACCCAAGCATAATATTCCTTCTGTTAACATTGATGATGTTATGAAAATTGAGTCTGAGTGAGTTAGTTCATTGTTCATTTTTTATTGTGATAATTCACAAAAATACTATGATTTAAGCCAAAAGCGTTTCGTTGAATATTTTAATTTAAAGAACTATTTTTTATGTATAAATTTTTGCAGCCCAATTATGCTAGTAATTATAAAGACAATAAGGTTTATGTAAGTAAAAGAATACAAGCTTTAATAAAAAACCAAGTTATATATAAAAAAAACTAATTAGTACTAAGATGTATGTAATTACGTACCTCATAACCATCGTTTACTTCATACTATAACTAACTTGTTTTCATTAGATCATGGCATAACCTGCAAAGAGTAAAATTTAATACTAACTTAATATAATTAAAATATATTTTAATTAATCATTTTTTAACAAATTTTGAATATTATTATAATTAAAGCGTTTTCATCTTTAAAGTGTATGAATTAACATATTTTCATAAAAAAATTCATGAATTACAATCTAGTACTTTGAAATGACTTTTTGCTATATATATATATATATATATATATATAAGCACATTGATATCGAATAGATAAATATATTCCACAAATTCTGCATCAAAAATTATATATATATATATATATATATAAAAATATATAAAAAATATATGTTAGAGTTTAAAAATATTTTTTTATTTTTCTTTCAATTGAGAAGATTTAATCACAATAAAACTAATTTTCAAAAATTATTAGCAATTATTTTTTTTAATTCATAATAACTTTTGATGACTAAAATAGAAAAAAAAAAAAACCATTTCATGTTAATTTGTGTATTGTACTTCAGAATATATATGTATTTAATTTAATTTTTTCAACTACATTATTTTTTTATTTTCAAATTTATTTGAAAATATTTGAAAGTGCAATTATAAAATTACATTTTCTTTAAATAATTTGTAACATTGATTTACTAATCACAATAATATTAAATATACATAATTAAAAGCATTTTTGAGAAAAGGAAGTGAAATTAATAAATTTTTCAGGTTTGCCATCTTTTTTTCTCATTTTATAAATAAATCTATTCTTAAAAGTAGTAATATCAACGTATTTTCTTTCTTTTGTCTCATCGTTACATTTATTTTCCAAATTTAGAATTAGTATTATGCTGTTTGTATAGGTTCAAAAAGTAATTCAGCCATCATTATTTTATTGTACGACGAATCTTTCGCACAATCATATTCAGATTATTGATATCTCAAAATATTTACAAACTATAATTAAAAATCAAACATTACAAAACAACCATGTGAGCATTCATATAGTATTTCAAAATCCTAGTTGAATGAATAATATTTTTAAATTAACATAATCCAGAAATTATTATTATTACAAAAAAATCTACAAAAGCAAACCTAATCATTTAAGCTCTTAATCTGAATTGAATTTGGCATTCGAGAAGTTCAGTTATTATTAAATAGGGAAAAGTTTGATTTAAATTTCATTTTTATGTAAGGTTATGATAAAAAAATATATTAAAAACATTTTTTATACCTTAGTATATTATTCACAAAATTTATTTTAGAAAACTATATATCAATAAAAAGGAAAATAAAATAATGATCATCAATGTGTGGACATCTGAAAATAATATCCGTTTTCAAAAGCATATCTCAAGTGTGGTCTAAGAAGACATCATGACACATTGGGCCTACTAGACTTAGCAAATATGACGGAACATATTTTACTTAATATCCTCGTCGAAATAGAAAATACATGCTTACAAGAATTTTTTTTTTTTTTTTTTTTGAAGAACAGGGATCAAGTCTCAGTTACGTGGTATTTTATGCACACATGAAATCACTACTTTGTGTTCTATCAAGAAAACTTAGATTATATATAGTAAAGATGGATGTCTTCAAAACACGTAAATGTTCAAAGACTATAATCATTAACGTATTAAAGGATTTTTCTCTTTATCCAGTGCATATTTTCCTTAATCATCAGAGGCTGCATCTATGAATTCACACCCCTCCCCCGACCCACCTTCACGCCTTTCCTCCCTTTCCCTACCCATTAATGACAGTGTTTCGTTCCAAATTATTAGTATAGATATAAAAAAGAAAGAGGCCCAGAAAAAAACTCGAGTTGTTCACAAGCGTTGCTGGTGTTTTTCTTAAAAGAACCTAGGTGTATAAAGAAATATGAAAAAAAAAATAAAATGCATGAATGCTTATAACAATTTGAAATCCATTCTGAAACCACAGAAACTCTCTTTCGGTTTAATCCTCGCAAACAAAAAATGGCTTACAAATCAAACAATCAGCCATTTGATATCATAGTGAGAACAAATTGAAATAGCATATTATTATTTATTATCGGAGCCGATGCGAATCGATAAGACTTAAAAAGAGGAAAATTACATTACAAAAGTTATCAGAAAACATAAATTAAAGGTTGTGTCACACATAACATATGTGTGTGGGTGTTGTGAAGCTTAGCTTGTATAATTTATTAATTTATTATTAGTAAAACTATCCAGCTTTTTCAAGGTCAAACTTATTAAAATTAAGATGAATAAGAGAAAATCACAAGTCTTTATTTGTAAATTGAGAGATAATATATATATATATAATATATAATAATAATATATATATATGAGCTAACTGTAATAGAATATCATTGAATGATAATAAAATTCTTATCAGAAACAGGTATACCATATTTATTTAACGAGAGGTAGTAAGGGAAGATATGAAATAAAGAATTGTTTTCTACGTTTTCAGTATAATTTGAATTCTTCACTGAATATGACTGCTTACATAATAAATGGTAAATAACGAGCACTTTTAATCATAACATTAGCGAAAGCTTCGCAGAATTTAGATAGATTATCCCTAAGTGGGGGCTTTGAAATATGCTTTACAAGGGTTCGGTTAATCAAGTAATAAAATGAGCCCATTGTAGAAACCAAATCGCACCTTGGATGGTTTGATATGACTTATTTAATATGATAATATCTTACATTAGCAACTATGAAAATTAAAAAATTACAATGAAATGGAAAATAATCTATGCAGTTTTTTAAATATTTAAATGTGTAGGAAAAGTCAAATGTTTTCTACCATCTTCTAGATATTGTTTGATTATTCAATTAAATAACTGATATTAACACATTATTTTTAAGATGATTCCCATACCCAAAGAGTGAATATTTATTAACAATGCGGAATAAGAATGTTTTGAGACATCTGCTTTTTCTACTAATTTGCTGTAAATTAGAATATTTACATATATAATTGTTGATCAATTTCCTCGATCGCTGAATCGAGGAAATTGAGGCATGAGACATGGCATAGATTGATATATGGCCGAGTTAAGCTTAGCAATGGATTTTAGATCTCCCTGCGGAGGAAGAGGGAGTTTCACATATTTTAGCCAGCTATAAATCACCACGGTCTGAGTATGGTGGACTAATACTTCTTTATCATGACAATAAAATAAAAACATTCTCAAATTTATCATGCATTTTTGGATTTACTTGAGAAATCATACTTTTTAATTAGATGTGTTAGATATACTTGATGCATCAATAGGATATTACTGAACTTTTTTCTAATCATATAATTAAATATAAATTTAAAGTTTAATTATTTTATTCTACTTCCAATACGATAAGAATTAGTAAAATAAAACTCTTACACATACCCATATTAGTTCTGTTTTAATGTTATGAAGCAAAATAAA